>CM021109.1:255043779-255083819 GCA_007115665.2 Sequoiadendron giganteum | reverse complement strand
TCAAACCTAGAGGCCTTATACATAATATCCAAATCATTGGCCCTAGGGATCCACTTCTCAACCAAAGGAAAAATTGTTTCCCGATCCCTATTGATATTTTTTATTCCATCCAAAAATAAAGAAAATAAAGAATGTACACATGGTAATCTACCATCCACCTTCTCATTTAAATGCCTCAAAACTCTTTCCACCACCTCATTTTGTTTGGCAGTTGCACCATCCTAAATTGCCTCTAAGGCAACCTGTAGTTCTGTGATCTTATTTAACATTTGCTTCTTGGTGGGTTCCACAGAATACTCAACTTCTTGTTCAACTGGCACTGATCTAGGACTATGAACAAGTGTCTGGATGGGGGATACTAGAGTAGAAACAATTAGAGTAGTAGGAGGGACAGATCCTGAAGTAGGAGGTAATGCTCGGATATTAGGAGCACTAGAAGATTCTCCCACCTACCCATATTTCAACCTATCTACTTCATATTGCAATTCAACATTCCTTTGCTGCATCCTACTCTATTCTCCAATTATTATATTGTACTTCTCCATCAAACTCTTCTTTTCAGCCTCTTCTCTCTCCGCTGTCATTTGGGCCAATTTGGCCACATTAATTGCTAGGCTTGTAGCTTCTATTGTTGAAGTTTCAGAAGCTCTCTTGATGATTATCCCTCCCCTTAGGTTTGGGCTAATATCAGCTACATTTGGCTTTCTGCCCCGGGGTTCCAATGCCCATATGGCCAAAGTTTCATACTCCTCATTGAAGGCAGAGTCTTGCAAAGCTGTGTTAACCTCTTCTTCATTGTTTTGCATAGGATGCTTGGACTGTAAGATAGCGTTGAATGCTACATCATCAGCTATGTCCCACTTAGGAAAATTAGGACACCAGCCTAAGTCACAAGTCTCCTTCCTTCCTCAGGAGTGATGTTCTTGAATTCCTCCATTAGTTCGGCCTTGACCTCATCATCATTCTCCTACTCAGACCTACCAAGTCTTGATTCTCTCCTCTTGCACTTATCCTAGTATTCCTCTAGTTTCATCCTCCAAATTAGTTGCAAGAATACATGAGTGTTCACAAAGGCATCATCATCCAAGAAAGCCTTGCAGGCCTCCATCCTGGAATCTTGTACACATTTCCCCTTTATATCCATATCAGATAACACCAATTGTGTTGATCTAGGAGGGGAAGGGATACCAACCTACATGTCTTGATCAGTCACAATTATCTCATCCATCAGAGCCTCTTGTGTTTCCTCAACCTTTTGTCTCTTAGGGCTTGGCTTTGATGGTGGCACTACAAGATCACTTCTTGGTGATGAATCTAAATCCACAATCCTTATCCCTTCGGATGCTCTGATCCTTGGGGTTGGCTATGATGATGCTTTCACTATTTCTTTTCCCTTCTTAACCCCCTCATCCTCCTCACTTCTATTCCTCTTTCTCTTGTATAGAGGCTTGTCAACTAGGGGCTGATAAGCTGGCCTTATTTCCTTAGGCCTCACCTTTGGTCTTTGAATTCCAAATTCCATTTCCAAATTGACCCTCTTGGTCATCAAAATGCCCATGATCTCTTTAAAATTATCCAACAAGAAAGAAATTATGTTGTTGAATGGAGTAAACTCCATTAATGGATCATATTTTGGATCCATTTTGTGCACCATGGCCAGCAGCTTCTCATAGTAAAACAATTTTTATTTATTCAATTCCTACCTATTCAAACCAAATTCATTTTTGATTAGGTCCTCAGGAAAGTTGAATTCATGCAAAAATCTACCACCTTTAATTCGTTGCCTGAACAAGGCAAATAATCGCTCAGGAGCATGCCACCTCCTAGATCCACTCTTCAAATGATAATCATCAAAAAACCTTCCAAAGTGGACCCATCCTCCCTCAGAAAAGACAAAATCTGAAACAACAGTATAATCAGGGAACAAAGTCCCTTTTCCTCTTCCTGTTAGGTTGTCTTCATGAATACAACCTAGCTTCCACATGACCTCGGCAAATCCCATCCTTGATGGTACATTATATGGGAGAATGTGAGGGGCTCCCTAGAAACCATACACCCTTAGGATAGTGCTCATGGGGTACAAGATGATGTCACCCCAATTGTGGTAGACCTTTAAATCAGGCTTCCTCACCTTCGATCGAAGGAAGTCATGCAAATATTGAGGAAATCTTGGCACATTTACCACCAACCTAGCTCTGAGTCTGGAGGAAAAGTAGTTATCAAACTACACAAAGTTGGCACCTCCTTTATTGTATGACAAATCTGCACTCCACACTTGTATTGGTAACCTTTCTCCATTCACCTCTTGCCTCAACTCCATATTATCTGAGAAGAAGTAAAAATTATTGTACAGGAACATATGCATTAACATGGAGTACCAAAAGAAAGGAGTGCTAACATCCCCCACAAGAAACTTCAACAAACCATCATGTATCTTTTCTGCAAGAAAAGATGCATAGTCATACACCATGGAGAAGTTGGGATGCTGAATTTGAACCCTCATGAACATATATGCAATGGGCATCACTGTATTTGGGTTGAATCCAAAAATCTAGCACAATGAATAGAATGTTGCCAAAACTTAATTTACAAAACAGCTTAGCCTGAATGGTTCTTGGTCATTTGGGCTGATATGAATCATTGAACTGCCTGCCCTGGCCAAGTGAGGAGGAAGTAACTTTAATCTAAAAAGAGGCTTTGACCTCGCATATTACTGCTTCATCTCCTCAAGATAATTGTGAATCAAGAATGGACTAGACTCACTCAAATAAAAAACTTGCTGAATTTCAACTACACTTATGCTTAGCAGAATCCCACCATCATTATCCCTAATTACCCTTGTAACAGGGTCATAATGTGTTGCCACTGCTCTGAGTAGGTCCATGTCAGGAAACACATTCTACATTGCTAGTTTCCCCATGTCGTACCTCCGGCCGTTAGAAAAGGGGTGGGGTAGTTTTCTTTATCCATACCACAACCTGAACATTTCTAGACCTATCATTTGAACCCTAACATCTGCAATATTATAATTTTTGCACACTAGTCCCTCGCGTAGGGTTCTTCCATTCATTAACACTAAACCCCTCCTTCTATTATTTTGTGATAACAAGAGTTGATCCAAAAATTATCATACAAATTCCTCTGCAAATAATCAACATGGCCAAAGTGCTGCTTCGGTGGTGCCATCTCAAACAATTAGGGCTTCTTTAAAATTCAAATTATTAAAGAAACTAGGGCTACCCAGAAAATGAAATTACAATACAACCGTGCAATTTCCAATAATTTAAATGAACCAGTAACCCTACAATAATAATCAATAACCCCTAGACTAGCACACTACAACCTTTCACAAGAATCATAGTCAAATTAAACCAGTGATACAGAAAGTAACTCATGAGATTTCGCGCCTTGTAGAGAACCAAACTTTCACTGTGATTGCTTGAAAAAAATTATCTCTGGCTCTGAACTACTTCAAAAATATTTGAATGCTTTTATGGTGAAGATAGAATGAAATCAAATACTTTATGTCAATTGAATTTAGTCAGTAGACATCTCATCCACCATTAAAGCCCATTTGCATGCCATGCCAATGGCTCCAATCACATTTGATGTGAATTTAAACTTCAGCCATCAATATTTTGTTTTTGTCAGATCATCGAACGACCACCTTTAAAAAGGCTGATGTAATCTCCATGTCAATGTCAAAGGCCCACCACAATACACAATGCCAAAGGGATACACTTGGCTCCCGCCTGTGATATCATAATCATTAAACATCCCACATCTTTGGATCACGTGATGGCGGGAAACCATTGATTCCCACCATCGGCAATCGTGTTCACTCACAGTAGTCAGCAACACCAAACATAACCATCGAGAAAATTTTCATCAAGATTAAAACACCGCCGTCGATCTCAAGCACGTGCATCTCGTAGCTATTTTAGTAACCCACTTTATAATGTATTAAAGTCTGATGCAAATATTAAACACTTTATATTAATCCCTTTTTGGCATCGGCAGTTGAGACACGTGGCACTCACCTATGATATCGCAATCAGTTGAAAGCCAATAGTGATGTCATCATGAGATCGTGGGGAACGGTCAAGATCAATCGTAGGATGATCGACGGTCATTAAAATATTTCTTGCAAAATAAGATAATTATTAAAAGGGGGAAAGAGGACATCGCCTAGGCCAATGACAAACAATGGCTTAAGGTTGTTCTTAAAGCACGGGGCACAGGCTGACCTAGACTTAGGAAATAATAAATTCAGGTGAAATATTTAACACAATTTATTAAAGGGACCAAGCCTAGACAAGTCAATCGGACATAAGTCATTCTAAAACCTCCCTCAAAAGGTAATGGCGAAATAGATCCAAACCAAGGTTTAAGATAGAACATTAGGATTTCATGAAGGAAAAAATAAAATCCCAACCCTAGGCTTCTCCAAAATAGCATGACAGACTAGGAATGTGGCAGAAAATTAATGGAACTCAAAGAATGAAATTTTATGCTCCATCATCGGCTCTAGTTGGGGACGTTCATTCCATTGGAATGAAGTGAGAATAGGAGAATCTTAGGTAGAGCAGACCAGTTGCAGAGACAACCAAAAAAGAGGATTATCCAGACAAGACAATCCAACCAAAAAGGAAACCTACAACTAACATATATACAAACCTAAACTACTGTTCATGGAAAACATTAATTCAACTGAAGTATAACTTCAAGAATTGTCCATGAACTAGCAATTCAAGAATATCCCCTGTCATTTCTTGGAGGAAATATGAATCTTCACCCCATTTATTATTCACCAGGAATGGAACCAACTAGATTGCATCAAATTTACCATGTTTTCCTTTGTCTTCCAACCTGGCATTCCACATCAAAACCATATCTCCATTTTGGAAACTCCTTGTAGTTATCTTCTTGTCATACAAATTCTTCACCTGCAACTGCAATTTGGCATTTTTCATTTGAGCTTCCCTCCTCGTCTCATCTAATTCTATGAGAGCTTCCACTCTCAACTGCATTTCATCGTCTATTTCATTATCCTACATCTGGACAAATTTATACATTTCCATCAGGTTATTCTGGGGAAACCTATACCATCTTACTAGTTGCTTTCTTTGTTGGAATCGCTTCCACCCACTTGGTAAAGTAATCAGTGGCCACCAATATCCATGAATGGCCCCCACTTGATTTACATGTTATCTCTCCTACAAAATCAATACCCCATTGTTGGATTGGAGATTGTACTGCAATTGGTTTTAAAGGTAAGTTACCAGAGAAATGCTGACAAGCATCAAATGTCTTCACTAATTGGTGTGCATCCTTAAAAATAGTAGGCCACCAAAACCTAGCCCTCATTACTTTGTGTGCAGTAGTTTTGGCCATATAATGCCCTCCACAAAATCCACTATGCATGTCATTCAAGAGTTCTTTTGCTTGATTTTGGTCTACACATTTTAATATAACAACTTCTCCATTTCTCCAAAAGAGCTTTCCTGTTATGATAACATACTTGATAACATGTAACTTCAATGTCCTCCTTTCATTTTCATTCAAATCATCAGGACATGTCATCTTTTGTAAGTAATAGATCACACCTTTGTACCAATCAGAATGTTCCATGTCACATATGTGTGATCTGTCCTCTTCTTCAAGCAAATTTATCTGATTTGCTTCCAGATTACTTTGGTCCATAAGCTTGGCCAATCCTTGTCCTCTCACCAGCTTGGTAATCTAGATTTCAATGTTGAATTCTTGGATCCTATTGACCCATCTACATCTTCTTCCTGACACTTCCTGTTTTGTAAAAATGTTCTTCACAGTAGCACTGGGTACATAGGCAATTACGGTAGCTCCCATCAAATATGTCCTGAAAGCTTTTACTGCTTTTACTAGTGCATATGCCTATTTTTCATTTATGTCATATTTAAGTTCTGTAGCTTGCAAGAATTTGCTGAAAAATGCTATAGTATGTTCAAAACCCTCAACATTCTTTTGTAATAACACAACTGCAATTGTGTGGAATGAAGCAAATGAGAAAATTTGCAAGGGTTTGGAAAAATCAGGGGTTCTCAACACATGAGCTTCCTTTATAGCTTTCTTAATGTCCTAGAAAGCTTGTACTGACTCTTCTTCCCATTCAACCTTGGCCCCTTTCTTAAGCATCTTAGAAATAGGGCAAACTATCTCAGCAATTTTTTTTATGAACCTCCTTACGAAATTTATCTGTCCAAAGAAAGATTGTATTCCTTTGATGTTTTGGGGTTGTGGGACCCTATCTATTGCAATTACCCTTTCTGGATCAATCTTGGCCCCATCCTTAGAAACAATATGTCCCAACAACTTTCCCTCCTTTACTCCAAAAGCACCTTTATTTGGATTTAAGGAAATACCATATTCCAATGCCCTACATAACACTTTCTCTAAATGTTCACAATGGTCATCTTCTTTCTTGGAAGATGTTGTTAGATCATCCTGATAAATCACCAAAAAAAAATTAATAAAATCTAAGGATGCCACATCTAGGGCCCTCTGAAAAGTAGCCCCTGCATTTGTTAAACCAAAAGGCATTCTCACATATACATAAGTTCCCCAAGGTGTAGTGAAAGTTGTCTTAAATTGTTCAGACTCCTTAACCATGACTTGGTTATAACCAGAAAACCCATCCATCATAGACATCAACTCATAGCTTGTCACACTTTGCAACATGGCTTCCATATTTGGTAATGGGTAATTATCCTTCAATAAAGACACATTCAAGTTCCTGAAATCCACACATAACTAGATGTCTCCATTTTTCTTTCTCATAGGCACCAAATTTGAGACCCAAGATGAATGTCTAATTGGTTTGATAATCCCTGCATCTCTTAACTTCATTAGTTCTTCTTGCATTTTTGGAGCCAAGGTAGGATTAATAGGTCTTTTCTTTTGCCTAAAAGGCTTAGCATCACTACTTAAATTAATTTCATGTTGAAACAAATCCTACCTGTAAGCCTTAAGATCATCATAAGACCAAGCAAACACATGTTTAAATTTTCTTAACAAATCAATCAACATCCTTCTCACATTTGGTGATAATTTATTTCCAATATACACCTTTTTTGGTGATGCATCTGTTCCAAGGTTTATTTCCTCCAGGTCATTAGGATGGGAAGCAGCACAATTAGCCTTCGTCCTTTCTTGGTTGTCAAACACTCTTTCAAGAACAACTAAACCTTTAAGAATTGTGTTAGTTTTTAACTAAATAACTTCATTCCCAAACACAGTATCCTTACCATCAATTATTTCAACAAAAGCTCCAAAGTCAATTTCTTGACTTTCATATTCATCCACACAACTTAAAAATCTCAATATATCATCATCATTGTAAAAAACTTGCCAGTTCTTGATACTATCAAGAACACATGGTCTGGTTTGCACTTCAACCTTTGAAATCCCAACATAATTCATATCATCTGGTCTCAATGCAATATTTTCTAGCAAATCTACCACCTTATTGTGGCCTTTCTCCATCCAATTTATACCAAAAGCATCAAAGTTCTCCAATTCATCCCAAACAACATTCCTATACTGTTTCAACCTTTTATTCTTTGACACATATATGGACCTGACTTGGGAAATCACAAGCTTAAGATCTCTAATTACCTTGAGCTTCTTGATCCCATGTTTTTGAGCCAATCTAAGCCCCAATAACAAGGCTTCATACTCGACCACATTGTTGGTGCACTCAAATAACAGAGTGAAAGAGAACCTGAAGTTCCTTCCACTCAGAGACCTTAGCAACACACCTACACTAGATCCTTCCTTTGAACTTGTGCCATCAAAATACATAGTGCACAGATCATTAGATTCTGACAAATGTTCAACTTCTGTATCAATTGGTGCAACAGGTTTATCACAATCACTAGGGGGTTCCTCAGCCCTGAACTCATTTATGCCATAGTCAGTAAAATGTGTCAAATTCTCAGTCGGATCATGCTCAATCATATTTGACACTTTGGACTCTCTTTCAATCTTGAAATCTTTTCCATCAATGTAAAAAGTGGCGAATGATAAATCACATTCCATGTTACCTCCCATTGATGCACTCCATTTCCTAGACAAGAGCATCCCAAAATGAGGAGGGATGTCTGCAACTAGAACAATCATGGCCAAAACTTTATCAGACTATTGGGTTAGTTTATAAGGAAATGCTTTGATAGTCCTAATAACTGGCACTTCTCTTGAATCTAATGCACAAAATTTTCCCTAAGTAGTGTCCATTGTTAAACCCATTGCTTCCATAATCTTGACTGGTATAACATTATTTGATGCCCCTAAGTCTATCATACAATTTCTCAGATTTTTCCCATTTATATCTACACTTAGAAAAAAATGGGGTTATGTTCTCAAGGCACATATTGATATAATTCCCTAGATACACAGGGGGAATTTGTGTTACAATTCCCTCCACTTCTTTCTCTTTTATTTCTTCCTTTTCCTTGGCTTCTTTACAATTTCCTTCAATTTTACTACTAGGAATTCTAGTAATCAAGGCTATTGTTTTTTCTTTATGCTTGTATATTCTCATCATCTCCAGCCAATGTACAGTAACTTTAACTTGGGAAAATACTTGAAATATGTCTAAGGTTTTGTATTTGGGAAGGTTAGGAATCATACCTTCATTGGTTTCTTTTGCTTTACTTCTGGAGTAGACTCAACAGATTTGGTAATCACTTTGGTGTTTACCAACAAAGGATTAAAATCTTCACCAGGCTTTTGGATTTCAATCCTTTTCACCCATATCTTGTCATTCTTGACCTCCTTGATTTTGACAGCATCATTTTTGCTATCTTCTTTAATACCCTTGTTTTTATCTTTTTGTTCCTTAATGAAAAGGCCAGCAGGCTTACCCTGCTCACCACCCATAGTTATATTTCATAACTACAATGTACTTCTCATCTGAGCAGCCATCTCTTCAGTCATCTGGGCAATCTCATCTTCGGATGGTCTCCTTAGAGACACTAGATCTTCAACCTACTCCATATTGTAGGCATGATTGTCAAACTCACCTTCCTCATCAGAAAAAACTTGTTGATGGTAGATTTCACTTCTCTGCCGTTGATTATTCACATAAAATTATTGCAATTCTTCATTAGAAGAACACTCAACTTCATCAATATATGACTAGGCCATACAACAATCAACATCATTCTGTTCAAAATCAAGAGTCTGCTCATGAGTATCTTCTTCTTTTGTTTTTTCAGCTTCAAGCAGCCAGGCAATAACACAATAATTCTGATCATGTGGATGCACACACACCTCACACCATGGTCTATCTTGTACCAGATTTATAGAATGCTTCTAGAAAGGATCTGGTGTCTACTGATTTTTTTTTAGGCTTCTGAGTTGGTGGTATTGGCTTTCCATCCTTCCAATTTGTACTGTAGGGATAATTTTGCAGTCTAGGAGGTCTGACATTTTTATTATACTGTTGCTTATCATTTCCAAGACCCTTCTCTTCCTTAGCAATAGTATATTTTATATCCTTCAAAGTGCTAAGGACCTTATCCCACTTCTCATCATCCTTAGGGCTTACAGTAGAGACTTTCTCAGTTTTGTCCCTAGGATTCTTCAAGAGAGTAGGTTCTTCCCTCTTACCATATTTACTAGAAGCTTTCCCATTGCTTTCAATATTAATAGCTATTCTAAAAGCACCCCTCATGGTTTGAGGGTCCTTATATCTAAGGAGATATGCCATTTTAGCATCAAAAGAATTGAAATAAGTAGTTAAACAAACATTTTCATCAAGTCTCATCACCTAAAACAACTTATACATTGCCTTTTGAAATCTCAGGTTAAACTCTGTTGTAGGCTCATTAACTAATTTCTTTATGGTGTTGAATTCATTCAACATGAAATGAGCATTAGTCTTATCACCATATTGTTCTTTGAAACATTTTTCAAACTCTTCCCATGAACCAATACTAGCATTTGGTAGACCTCTGTACCAATCCCTTACGTCTTCAGTCAAAGATTGGACAAAAAACTTCATTACTACATCCTCATGTTCAACTTCATAATCATTGAACATATCCATGAAGGCTTTCAAATGTTCCTCAGCTAAAAAAGCATTATTCCTAGTGAACTTACTCATCTTTTCTCTTAACTCATCTGGGATGGGATTTGGGTAACTCAGAATACCATCAAAAAACAATTGCCTATATCTTTCCAATTATATAGGTCTCCTTTGAAATAGTCCATCAATTTTTGGAGAGTCCTCACCAGAATGTGTATTCTGAGTTTTAGGACCATCTTGATGTGGATTTATAAACTTGGTTGCATGAATCTTTGGGCCGAAATTATTTGTGCTATTCTCTAGACTAGGTTTAGGATCATTTTTTATAACATCCTAGTGACCTGATGAAGTTGTAGTTTGTGAAACCTCATCCATACTTGACATTCTTAGTAAACTTATTTTCCTTTTCTTTTTTGCATTTGCAGCCTCAATTTCAGTCCTCTCTAACTCTTCTGTTAGAGCTTACCCTTCCCTCCTAACCTTTTCCAAGGTAGTCTCTATTTGTGATGACACATATGAAAGGGGATCTTGCTTAGGATGGTGAGAAATCGCCCTCTCATGTATCTTGATCCCTTCAGCCTTATGTTTTCCCTTGTCCAAAATAGGTTTAGGATCTAGATTACTTGATTGGGGCTTAACAGGGTTCAAGGGTTTTGGGTCTGTAGGCTTGGGTTTGACCTCAGCTTGGCCAACAAGACTCACTTTAGACACTCACTTCACCTCCTTATCAAAAATTTGTTTTACAACAGGACCCTCCTCCTCTGGGTTCGGTCTACTTTGTTTCAGGAGTTTCATTGTTGCCAGTTGTCTAATTAACCTATCTCTCTCAATGACAACATGCATTAGTTTTATTTCTTTTTCTTTGTCCTTTTTTATCCTAAGCTCAACTTGCTTTTGGATCCCTCATCTTAAAGAGCTAATATCCCCAAAAACATCATCAGGGTCAGGAAAAGTCATGTCAAAACTTGATGTTTCACTCAAGTCTGTCATGTTTGCTTCTTCTTGCCTAAATAATAAAGGGGTTCCATCATCTTCAGCAGGAGGAGGAGGCACATCACTGGTGCATTCTATGTGATGGCTTCAACTTCTACTCCTACTTCTTCTCTCAGTATATTGGACACTAACATGCCCTTTATTATGATAGGCTACATCCTCTTGAATAGGTATATTAAATAATGTATCAAAAAATCCACAACTATCTGACTCAGAAAGCCTAGATACATGTTCAAAAGTCTCAGGGATAGGATGTAGAGATTTACTTGTACCTTGGTGTACATTATTCTATGATGCAAGAGCAACATTGCTAGTTTTTGGTTTCTTCTTTATCCAGTCCTTCTTCTTCATCTTAGGAAGTTCACCTTCCAAATTTTGTTCCAGGTGATTCTTTACGAATGCCCTGGTGTTCTTCATATCTCCTTGCTTTTCCAAAAATCTTTTAATTCGTATTAAATCTTCAAATGAAATGGACACTTGTGCAAAGACGTCAGAGTCGCCACCCAATTATCTAGGGAAAACCAACTATTCAGGAACACTTGGTGGAATTTAAAAGATCTTTAGAATTTCCTCGTACTAACAATGTACGAAGTTTCTTCACGAGATATTTGCAACTTTTGGACAACAAACGAATTAGATAAAAGCAAAGAAAAGCCATGAGCTCGACCTTCAAGTCACATAAATATTATGATAACTCTATGGAAAATGGATAATCGACCCACTGACAAGAAATATTCAAACTAAGTTCCCCAACAGGGTCACCATTTTTTTGGTTGTTTTGACTGTAACTAGGTTTATCTTCTATTCTACCTATAGAATTGTAAATTCTAGTCGAGGGCAACTCAAAGGACCTGGACCAACTGACAAGGATTTTAACAATACACCTCCTACACTTCGGGCTCTGCAAAACCCAAGAGGGTGGTCTCTATAATATGTTAATAATCTCTGCACCGAACTTATAAACAATCATTAACAATTAACAGATAATCCCATTTAATAGCTCAATAGAATAGGATAATACTGAATTGAATTGGCTTTTCATAAATAGTATCAACTACTTGGAGCATGAGATGATTACAACAATATTTCATAACTTAAGATAGTCATTCAATTTACAATTTGGTAGCAAGCTCTAAGCAAAGACAAACATACACAAAACCTCACAAACACATATGCTTTAGACCAGTGCCATATACCATTGGGGAGTCAAATTTACAAACATTTAGAATTCCATGACAGGTTCAAACACATAGCATATAAGATCTCTGAAAATTATTTCCTTACAACATCATCAATTTATATTTTTAACCCAATACTTCTTACCAAATCCCTTTATAAACATATCCATCTATAACTCCAATCAAGCCTTTTAATTAATTCTTTGAATTAAAGCCAAAATGGAAGTCATACACACCACAATAGTGAGATGAACACAATAAACCTTGATTATATTATTCAAAATTATGATATGCTTATAAAAAGGAGAGAAATGAGCTTGAAATGAATCATTATAACTCAAATTCTAGTATTGTTATGAAACATCAAATCTTCATAAACCCAAAACCCGACTGCAGAATGACACAAAACCTAAATTACATTTACACTGAAACAATCAAGCTTTACAACTTGCTCTACAACTATGCCTAGACTCGACCTCAAAATATCTAACTTGCCAACCCTTATTTCTGGCCTTGAAATCTTTCTTATAGAGAATGAAGGATAAAACAAGCATCAAGCCAGAAAATACACATGTCACCAGTCAATTGGACCATCTTGTGACATTTCAAAAATATGATTACAATCGCCAAGTCCCAAAGCATCTCCTTGTTAATTCAACTCATTAGGGAATAGCCGCCACATTTTCCAAACCTAAAAACCCACGCCAAAAGCCGCCATGGAGACAAAACCATAATCAGTTGCAACCAATGCTAAGTTGTTAGTTGCCGGTAGTAGACACCATTTTACTCCTCTTTGGTTAAGTACTTGTCCACCCATTTCTAATACTCTTCATCCATTGGCTAGTCAAAACTCACCACTTCATTCACCTTAGTATTGTAAGGTGTATATTTCACTACAACCTAATTGGCCTCTCTTTCAAAAAACTCTAAGAATGTGCTGGTATTAATTATTTTATCCATGTTACTTACCAATAGTTCATAATCAGAATCATCACAAATCGATTTGATTTGTGCATTAATAACTTCTTCTGCACTTTCTTGCCACTACTGCAATGTTTTAACATTTCCTTGTGCATCAATGATGTCTGGAAAAAATGTATCACTCCAGTCATCAAAGCTCTTTACTAGCTCCCTAATTCTTCTACTCAAATCATCAGGTAGGGCCTAGAATCCCTTCAATGATTTCACAAATATTTGAGTAGGCTTCAATGACTGGGGCCTATTGTCTGCATCAAACCTAGAGGCCTTATACATAATATCCAAATCATTGGACCTAGGGATCTACTTCTCAGCCAAAGGAAAAACTATTTCCCAATCCCTATTGATATTCTTTATTCCATCCAAAAATAAATAATATAAATAATGTATAGATGGTAATCAACCATCCACCTTCTCATTTAAATGCCTCAAAACTATTTCCACCACCTCATTTTGTTTGGCAATTGCACCATCCTCACTTGCCTTTAAGGAAGCATGTAATTCTATGATTTTATTTAACATTTGCTTCTTGGTGGGATCCATAGAATACTCAACTTCTTCTTCAACTGGCCTTGGTGTAGGACTGTGAACAAGTGTCTGGATGGGGAATCCTGGGGAGTAGAAACAATTGGAGTAGTAGGGGGGATGGATCCTAAAGTAGGAGGTAATGCTCAGATACTAAGAGCACTGGAAGATTCTCCCACCTGCCCATATTTCAACCTATCTACTTCAGATTGCAGTTCAACATTCCTTTGCTGCATCCTACTATATTATCTAATTATTATATTGTACTTCTCCATCAAATTCTTCTTTTCAGCCTCTTTTATCTCAACTATGTTTTGGGCCAATTTGGCCATATTAACTATCAGGCTTGTAGCTTCTATTGTTGAAGTTTCAGAAGCTCTCTTGATGATTAGCCCTCCCCTTAGGTTTGGGCTACTATCAGCTAAATATGGCTTTCTGACCTGGGGTTCCAATGCCCATATGTCCAGAGTTTTATACTCCTCACTGAAGGTAGAGTCTTGCAAAGCTGTCTTAACCTCTTCTTCATTGTTTTGCATAGGATGCTTGGACTGTAAGATAGCATTGAATGCTATAGCATCAACTATGTCCCACTCAGGAAAAATTAGGACACAAGCCTGAGTCACAAGTCTCCTTCCTTCCTCAGGAGTGATGTTCTTGAATTCCTCCATTAGTTCGGCCTTGACCTCATCATCATTCTCCTACTCAGACCTATCAGGTCTTGATTCTCTCCTTCTCTTGCACTTATCTTTGTATTCCTCCAGTTTCATCCTCCAAATTAGTTGCAAGAATACAAGAGTCTTCACAAAGGCATCATCATCCAAGAAAGCCTTACAGGCCTCCATCCTGGCATCTTGTACACATTGCCCCTTTATATCAATATGAGATAACACTAATTGTGTTGATCTAGGAGGGGAAGGGATACCAACTTGCATGTCTTGATCAAACACAATTATCTCATCCATCAGAGCCTCTTGTGTTTCCTCAACCTTTTTCCTCTTAGGGCTTGGCTCTGATGGTGGCACTACAGGATCACTTCTTGGTGGTGAATCTAGATACACAATCCTTATCCCTCTGGGTGCTCTGATCCTTGGGGCTAGCTATGATGATACTTTCACTATTTGTTTTCCCTTATTATCCCCCTCATCCTCCTCACTTCTATCATTCCTCTTTCTCTTGTATAGAGGCTTGTCAACTAGGGGTTAATAAGTTGGCCTTGTTTCCTTAGGGCTCATCTTTGGTCTCTGAATTCCAAATTCCATTTCCAAATTGACCCTCTTGGTCATCAAAGTGCCCATGATCTCTTTAAAATTTTCCAACAAGAAAGCAATTCTCTTTTGGAATGGAGTAAACTCCATTAATGGATCATATTTTGGATCCATTTTGTGCACCATGGCCAACAACTTCTCATAGGCAACCCATTCTTCTTTATTCAATTCCTGCCTATTCAAATCAAACTCATTTCTGATTAGGTCCTCAGGAAAGTTGAATTCATGCACAAATCTGCCACCTTTAATTCATTGTCCGAATAAGCAAAAGAATCCCTCAAGGTCATGCTTCCTCCTAGATCTTCTCTTCAAATGATAATCATCAAAAAACCTTCCAAAGTGGACCCATCCTCCCTTGGAAAAGACAAAATCTGAAACAACAGTATAATCAGGGAACAAAGTCCCTTTTCCTCTCCCTATCAGGTTGTCTTCATGAATACAACCTAGCTGCCACATGATCTCGGCAAATCACATCCTTGATGGTACATTATATGGGAGAATGTGAGGGGCTCCCTGGAAACCATACAATCTTAGGATAGTGCTCATGGGGTACAAGATGATGTCACATCAATTGTGGTAGACCTTTAAATCAAGCTTCCTCACCTTCGGTTGGAGGAAGTCATGCAAATATTTAGGAACTCTTGGCACATTTACCACCAACCTAGCTTTGAGTCTGGAGGCAAAGCAGTTATCTGACTGCACAAAGTTGGCACCTCCCCTGTTGTACGACAAATCTGCACTCCACACCTATACTGGTAACCTTTCTCCATTCACCTCTTGCCTCAACTCCATCTTCTCTGAGAAGAAGTCAAAATTCCTGTACAAGAACATATGCATTAACAGGGATTACCAAAAGAAAGGAGTGCTAACATACCCCACAAGCAACTTCAACAAACCATCATGTATCTTTTCTCTAAGAAAAGATGCATAGTCATATACCATGGAGAAGTTAGGATGCTGAATTTGAGCCCCCATGAACATATATGCAATGGGCATCACTGTATTTGGGCTGAATCCCAAAATCTGGCACAATGAATAGAATGCTGCCAAAAAGTGATTGGCAAAACAACTTAGCCTGAAAGGCTCCTGGTCATTTGGGCTGATATGAATCATTGAACTGCCTACCATGTCCAGGTGAGGAGGAAGTAACTTTAATCTGAAAAGAGGCTGTGACCTCGCATATTCCTACTTCATCTCCTCAAGATCAATGGGAATCAAGAATGGACTAGACTCACTCAAATCAAAAACCTGCTGAATTTCAACTGCACTTATGCTTAGCAGAATCCCACCATCATCATACCTAATTACCTTTGTAACAGGGTCATAACGTGCTGCCACTGCTCTAAGTAGGTCCACGTTAGGAAACACATTCGACACTGCTAGTTTCCCCATGTCATACCTCCAACCATTAGATAAGGGGTGGGGTAGGTTTCTTTGTCCATACCATAGCCTGAACATTTCTAGACCTATCATTGGAACCCTAGCATCTGCAATATTATAATTTTTGCACACTAATCCCTCGCCCAGGGTTCTTCCATTCATTAACACTAAACCCCTTCTTCTGTCATTTGGTGATAACGGGAGTTGATCCAGAAAATCATCATATAAATTCCTCTATAAATAATCAACATGGCTAGAGTGCTACTTCGGTGGTGCCATCTCAAACAACTAGGGCTACCCAGAAAACAAAATTACAACACAACAGTGCAATTTCCAAAAATTTAAATGAACCATTAACCCTACAACAATAATCAACAACCCCTAGACCAGCACACTACAACCTTTCACAAGAATCATAGTCAAATTAAACCAGTGATACATAAAGTAACTCACAGGATTTTGTGCCTTGCAGATAACCAAACTTTCACTGTGATTGCTTGAAAAACTTTATCTCTGGCTCTGAACCGCTTTGAAAATACTTGAATTCTTTTGTGGTGAAGATAGAATGAAATCAAATACTTTATGTCAATTGAGTTTAGTCAGTAGACATCTCATCTACCATTAAAGCCCATTTGCATGCCGCGCCAATGACTCCAATTGCATTTGATGTGAATTTAAACTTCAGTCGTCGATCTTTTGTTTTTGTTAGATCATCAAATGACCACCTTCAAAAAGGGTGATGTAATTTCCATGTTAGCATCGAGGGCCCACCATAATATGCAACACCAAAGAGATACACATGACACTTGCCCGTGATATCACAATCATTAAGCATCCCACATCTTTGAATCACGCGATGGCGAGAAACCGTTGATTCCCAGCATCGGCAATCGTGTTCACTCACAGCAATCAGCAACACCAAACATAACCATCAAGAAAATTTTCATCAAGATTAAAACACCACTGTCGATCTTGAGCACGTGCATCTTGCAATTGTTTTAGTAACCCACTTTATAACATATTAAAGTCTGATGCAAATATTAAACACTTTATTAATCCCTTTTTGGCATCGACAACTAAGACACGTGGCGCTCACCCATGATATTGCAATAAGTTGAAACCCAGCGGTGATGTCATCACGAGATCGTGGGGAATGGTCAAGATCAACCATAGGATGATCGATGGTCATTAAAATATTTCCTGCAAAATAAGATAATTATTAAAAGGAGGAAAGGGGACATTGCCTAGGCCAATGAAAAATGATGGCTTAAGGTTGTTTTTAAAGCACGGGGCATGGGCCGACCTAGACTTAGGAAATAATAAATTCAGGTGAAATATTTAACACAATTTATTAAATGGGGCCCGACCTAGATGAGTCAATAGGACATAAGTCACTCTAAAACCTCCCTCAAAAGGTAATAGCGAAATAGATCCAAACCAGGGTTTAAGATAGAAAATTAGGATTTCATGAAGGAAAAAATAAAATCCCAACCCTAGGCTTCTCCAAAATAGCACGACATACCAGGAATGTGGCAGAAAATTAATGGAACTCAAAGAATGATATTTGAGGCTCCATCAAGTTGGAAGTGATATTCAAATGAATTCCATGTTTGATAGACCAATCTGTAACTCTTAATCTGACAAATGTAAGAGAATTATCCGAAATGATGGAGTCAAGTACTCCAAATCTGGTGACTATATCCTCATAAAAGCTTAAAATTGAAGACTCATTAGCTTCTTTCAAAGCTAATACTTCTATCCACCATATAAAATAGCCAGTTGTTGTAAGTACCCACCTGTGACCAACACTTGAAAATGGATTTATAGCTCCAATGAAATTAATGCCCCACCTCATGAAGGGCTTCTCTACTTGAAGAGGTTGCAAAGGAAAGGATGGAAGTCTCTATTTTTTTGCAAAAAGAGAACACTTTACATACTTTTTGGCCCAGGCATGGGCATCCTTGAATAAGGTGGGCCAGTAATAGCCGGCTGTCATTATCTTCCAAGTTGTTGTTCTAGGAGCAAAGTGAACCCCTGTAGTTCCATCATGGAACTCATGAAGTAATGTTTCAATCTAATTATTATCAATACATCTTAACAAAACACCATTCAAATCCTTTGTGAAAAGCACAATATCAATTAGAACATATGGAATAGACTAAATTTTGAAGTACCTTCATTTAGTTGTCTAAACCTAGTGGACACTCACTAGTTTGTAAAAAAATGGGTCATATCTTGCACCCAACCTGCACCTAAAATAGCTACATCATCTTGAGCATTCTGAGGCTCATCAGTATTAGCTAGAACAACATCAGTTTCTAATTTCTTCTCATCTTTAGGACTTGAGGCCAACTGTTCACATAGTCCTTTTCCTCTGACAATTTTAGTGATCTTAATATCCACATCATACTCCATAACCTTAGTGATCCATCCAACACTCTTCTCATTTAGATCCTTTCTTAGCAAAAACTCTTTAATACTTGGATGTGCAACCATTAGATGAATCTTATTGTTAGAAATCAAAGGTTTCAATTTCTTCAAACTCCTGATTATAACAAGTATGTATTTTTTCTACAAATGAATATCTCTGCTCATAATCAGCTAAACCTTGACTGAAAAAGGCAATGGTCTGCTCAAACCCATCATCATTTTTTTGTACTAGAATTTCAGAAATATTATCTATGCTACCATAAGTATATAGAATGAAATCCTTTGAGAAATCAGGATTTACTAGAGTGGGAGATGACACTAAAGCCTCCTTGATGGCTTCAAAATTGTACTTGGCCTCTTTTGTCCAACTGAAAATTGCATTTTTCTTTAACATGGTTGTCAAAGGCTGTAAAATATTAGCAACATCAGGTATAAACCTCCTCAGAAATTTAATTCTTCCTAAAAAACTTTGCAGACCCTTCCTATGATTAGGTAATGACAGCTCAAGTATGGCTTTGACTCTCTTAGGGTCAATAGTAACTCCTTGTTTTGACACCATGTGTCCTAACAATTTACCCTCATGAACAACAAAGACACTCTTTTTTAGATTGAGAGATATACCATACTCTCAACATTTTTCAAAAAATTGCTTGAGGTGTGACAAATGTTCTTCTGCATTTTTAGAATATACCGTGACATCATCTAAATAAATCAACACAATCTTATTAATCAAACCTTTAATTTCCATATCCATGTCTCTCTAAAACATGGCACCAACATTAGTTGAGCCAAAAGGAATCCTCTTGTAGGCCATAGTGCCCCACTTAGTTGTAAAAGTAGTTTTAAACTAGTCTTCTTCCTTGACCAACACCTGGTTATAACCGAAATAACCATCTAATAGAGAAAATATTTCAGAACCAGCAACTACTTGCAGGATCTGCTCCATGGAGGGTAGTGGCTAATTGTCTTTCAAAGATGCTCTGTTAAGATCCCTAAAGTCTACACAGAGTCTTATCTCTCCATTCTTCTTTTTAACTAGTACAAGGTTAGATACCAATGAGGTATGTTTAATAGGAAAGATGATACCCCCCTCAACTAGTTTGGTCAGCTCTTTAATCATTAAGGGCTCAAGCTTGGGGTTCAAGGGCCTCTACTTCTGCCTCACAAGCTTAGCATTAGGTTTTAACTCAATTGTGTGCTAGGTAATGTGGGGATCAAATACTTTTAAATATGAGTATTCCCAAGAAAACACATCATGAAATTCTTGACATAAAGCAACAAAAGATTATTTGTCTTCAGCTGAACAAATTTTGCCTATCTTAAGGAGCTTACCTTTGAAAATCTCCAGCTCCTCGTAGTGTTCTTCTTTGATTTGCAAACCAACCTCACCCTTATTAAGTTGGTCATCAGTGTTGAAAATGGAATCCAAGGTGACAAGTCCCTTGGGTAGCTTTTTTGTCTTTAGTTGTGTGACTTGATTATCATACTGCTGCTTGAGTTTCTCCTGGTTCACTACAGAAAATTGATCCTCTTCTAGCAAAAATGATAGAATTTGCTCATCACTGGAAAAAACTTGCTAGTGAATGTTGTTATCAAGAATTGATGGCCTGAATACAACCTTCACATACTATTGTACCTTCTCTTTTCTGATATCACTTGGAATGTCAAACTATGCTCGAATGGCTGGAAGCCTATCAACATGTTTATTCTAGCTCCTTGGGATAGAAACTAAATTAAAAGCATCAAACTCCTCTATCATATACCACACTCTATTTCTATAAGACTTTAGTGCATAATTCTTGGCAACATTCAGGCCTCTTACCTGATTGACAACTAGCTTGCTATCCCCATAAACTTTCAGGCAACTTACTCCTCTTTTCCTTTCCCACTCAAGACCTTGAATAAGGCCTTCATACTTTGCAGTGTTATTAGAGCATGCAAAAGAAAAACAGAATGCAGAATAATACTTATCCCCTTACGGGGATACAAGAATTGCACCCCCTCTAGCTCCATTCTTACTTCTGGAACCATCAAAGAACATCTCTGAAAGCTGATTTTGTTGCAATAGTAGCTGATCTACACTTTTTTCAAGGCTGGGCACCTCTGTGTTAGGATCATGTAACACATAGATACCCATACCAGCATCCAAAATATGATCATTAGGGTTGTCCACCACATTCTCTGCTGCCCACTCAGGTAATAGTGACTCAGGAACAATCTCAACTTGTAGCTCTTGAGTAGCAGCAAGCTCGCTGTCATAAAAAACAACACAGTTTGTGTCTACAACATTTGGAACAAAATTAATAATACTTGGGTTATAGGGTTCTATATGGTCCTTGGCCAATTTTTCAGATTTTATGGTAACCTTATTCCCATATCTCGTTTGAAACAACATGTGTGACCAGTCAATAGACATAGAACCTCCTATTTTGGTTGTAAAGTCTCTTGAGAGACACAAGGCAAAGAATGGGGGTAAATCTATGACACATATATCCTGGGGCACTGAAAAATTTGGGCAAGAATGGAGTGTAAGATCTAGACCCTTGATGACACCTATAGTGTTAATTGAGGTTCCATCTAGCTAGACAACCCCTTTCTCTAATGGTTGATACTTAATACCTAGCCTATCAACAATCTATTTCGGCATTACAGAACTACTAGCTCCACTATCTACCATACAATTGTGGACTAGTTTACCATTTATGATTAAATAAACATAAAACAGAGGTGGATTAACATCCATACCTATTTCTTTGTTGGGCTATTTTTTGCCGTCTTGAGGGGTATTTGTCAAAACAGTCCTAACTTGACCTACTAATGGCTCATCAGTCACCTTTATATCTGATAAAGCTGATTGTAACATGTCCTTCTGACTTGGGATAGCTAACGAATCCAACATAGATATTGTTATGTTCACCTTTTTCATATTGCCAATTATATTAAAAGGTACAACCGAACTTACCTTTTGATGGGTCCTTACGCTAGCAGGATCAACTTGCAAGTGTGACTGCTCCTTGGTAGCTCCTTGAGAGTTCCGCTACAAGATGCAAGGCACATGAGATGTGGAAGGTTCAATAGTTGTAGCCTTCCCTTTGTCACCTATTTGGTCAAGCTTGAAATCTATTTTCTTCGCTCTTGTGTTTGCTGCAACTAGATCATCTATGTTGACTCCACATAACTCTTCTCCTTGCAACTTCAGAAGAGTAGCATCATTTGTAGGTTGCTCCTGCTGCTTTGGAGTTCCATCATTAGGTATGCTCTATTGTGAGCTTGCAACTCTCTACACTATTAATGCCTGATTTATGAGACCATTGGAACATGTGGCTTGATTGTGAGGTTGGTTGCATGAATATCACCACTCATACTCTACTAGCAAGTTGTTTTGAATAGGGAAAAGGTCCTTAACTGCACTAACAATTGCTGGTGCATATGCCTAAAAAGGCCTTGTGTTCACATTCTGTCTTGGGCCTTGGTAATTACCCTAATAAGGCTACCTGTTACCCTGGTACTGCTATTGTTGACCTTGATTTTTCTATTGATAAGGTTTGCTATATGATTGTTGCTTCTCCAAATTTACCAATTTGCTACCAAAAGTCTAAAGAAAACTTTTGATCTCCTGTAGCTCTTGTGATGAACCTGGAACAATTGTTTCTTGAGTTACAACAACTGGAACAATAGTTGGTATGGTTGGTACAGCTGGTAAAGGTGCAAAAGGCAGAATCTGCAGAGGCATATTTGAATGAATGTCTAGAAAGATAGGCATTGGTGGCCTAGGGGCAAGCTTACCATCCTATATTAAGTTGTTTTAGCTCTGATTGCTACTTCATACGCACCTGGTAAAGAAACTCCTCCCATTGACTATATCATGACTGATATGTCATTGTTTATAACTATGAGATAGTACAAGAAAACATAGTCAGGAGTAAGTCTTACCATTTTAGGTATCCTGAACCAAGTCCTCTGAAAAAAAAGTTGAAGTCCATCATTTTCACCCAAGGAGCTCTTTTTATGCTTGTTAACTGCTCTACCAAGGACAAATTGTCTGATTTGTCTTGAAACTACTTATGCAGCTTGTCTCCAAAGTCGTCCCAAGTGGTAATAGTGCCAACTTCGAGACCCCTATACCGCTGCAATGCTTTTCCCTTTAATGATAACAAGAAGCCTAGTGGCCATGTCCTCATGAGTTATGTGGTGAACTCCACATAATGAAGCCACATCTCATATATGCTCGATTGGGGTAGTTTGATCCTCCCTAGTGAAATTTGGCAAGCTTTTAAGGGCAGCCATTGGTATGTCATTGTGTTGTGCCAAGTTTAATGGACTGCCTCCATTAAATGGCACAAAGGGTTGATTACTCACCATCGAAGGTGGCTGAGGTGGATTAATCTAGGGATGAGTAGCAGAAAATACACTTGCAAAAACTACAAAACTTAAGAAATAAAATGTAGTAGAACCTGAAAAGGCAGCAAATGTAGTTGGGCTGCTTGAAAGTGGTCTTGCTACTCTGAGGCTTGGTGAGGCAAAAAAATTCTCACTCTGCTTCTTGGATGGTCTTCCTTTTCTCCTTGGTGGTGAAAAAAATGATTCTGTCCTAACACCAGGTGGTGTAGACTGAACTCTCTTAGAGGGAGGTGTTCTTTTTGTTGTTCTGCCTCATCTTCTGGATGGTGACAACTGCAAAAATTCAAACTCCCTGGAACTCCTTGTTTTTACTCTTCTCATAAGCTATGACAACACTAGTTCTATTGTTCTTTCACTACATGAAGTCGCCAGATATGAAAATGTAACCTCTGAAAGGTCTGAATTTGCTGGTTGCATACCAAACCAGCAAAATTTTGAAGGATGTGTCCCACCGGGCGTGCAAAAATTGTTATCATTTGGATTTTTCACCTTGTTGAATGTGAGATTCAACAATCTAGTGTAACATGGGAAGACCTCTCAAAAGTATGGGGTTTGAAAGTAGAGGTCAACCTCTGGAGAAGGCTGGCTTCCTATTGGTTATCACCTAATCTATTGAATTTTGTAAGGAAAAGGGAGATGGATTGTTAAAAATGAAATTCTTGAAAACTAGGAAAAAATCTCTATAGTGATACACCAAACTAATAGGGATCATAAAAACATATTTTGTTTACACTTGACTCAAGCTGATAGAAAATAAGTTTACACAACCTATCACAACAAGCTTCTACATAAATATTTCACTAAATGGTCAAAAGATAATAACTTGCAAACGAAAGAGAAAACTTCACAATTAGCAAGTGATATGCACTTTATTGACACAATCAACAACCTCCATTAGCTTACTATTAGGAGCAAAGGTATAAACATATGAGACAAAGTCACAAGGAATCTAAGAAAATATCACAAGGTAACTTGATCAATCATTCAAACATACACAAATACTACAAGAACAAGATGGGAAGAATTTCCTCACCATAAATGAGCAAGGTATCCTCTATATTTCATATCCAAAAAAAATGAGTTACATAAGTCTGCAAAAGTCTGCCCAAGGACTAATAGTCACTAAGTACTAAAAATGTATGTCAAGAACTAACTGATAATGAGTTACAAAAAGGCATCAGTAAGCCATCTCCAACAACCTGGGTTGGATGCACTCAATTATCCTAGAATATAGCCCTTCAATCTCCATGAAAAGAGCTCATTATGTGTGAAAAAGTCATCAAAGACCAAGTCCATAAGAGTGACTCAAGAAAAAACCCCTAAAAGTACTCAATACTTGGTCAAAAAGCCTATATCCTCTCAACAAGGTGATGAATTACCCTACATCTCCTCCTCATGTTTGACAACTGAAAAAACCTCCCTCAATTCTCTCCCATGCACATATATACAATTCACTCCTCCTTCATACGTTAAAAACCTCAAGAGTTAGTCATATAGCACATGTTCTACAACTTTTGAATTTAAATATAATGCTTGAATTAAATGATTTATAAGCTTATTTTTTGAATTTAATCATTTTACAATATAAACCAATGCAAAATAAAACTCAGCTCCATGCATTGGTCATAGACCTAGACAAAGCAAAAGAAAAAAATACAAAGAAAAAATCATTTTATCTATGTTGAGTTCTCTAGAAAGACTTCTCCAGTGCCACCATAGGGTTTCCAAACTGAGACTTCTGGAAATTTTGATGGCGGATTTCAGCATACAGTGGGCTCTTTCAACACTTTTCAGGCAAAAAACCAACATAGAAACTCAGGTGAGCTTACTATGATTACAAAACTTGCACTTCCCTATTCTGATTCTCCTCCATTATTTTCCTGTCTCGAGCTCTGCCTTCAATATTCTAAAACAAACCTACTTGCCATCGAGCTCCAAATAGAAACAATGAATACATATTATAATCTTCTGGGTTTTTCATTTTTTGTGTTCGGCTTTTATGATTCTCCCTAATAAAAATAAAACTTGCTAATGGTCGCAACCATGTTCTTCAACAGGAGCCAAAAATTGTTTATGGGTTATTAATACTCATGGCCTCCATTCATTCTTATTTTCTCTGCACATTTATATCTTATTCTGAAAATGGCCCCGACTCAGTCTCCTTTCACAAATTTTCCCTCCATTATTTTGAGCCGGAAACCCTGATGTATCTATATGGTCTTTAAACTCCAAAAATTTGAAGAAAGATTGTATTTGATTTAAAGAACTCCATATTCCAAAACCCTGTGCCCTTTCTGTGACTTTATATAAACCTCTTGACTATAGATGTCTTCTTGATCTATATGCTTCATTATTGACTGTCATGCTCATAAAGTGGCTCTACTTGCACATTTTTCTGAAAAGTAATAAAATATTATTACCTACACTCGGCCTCACATTACTCTTGACCTTTCTCTTATACTTTTGCAAAAAAATTAAAAATTTCACCAATTTTGAATATCAAAAGGTTTCTCTCATTTGGTTTGATCGAAGGGTTTTACTTCACTGCACAATATATACCTTGTATCTTGTGGGAGTTTTCTTTTCTCAAACCATCTGCATGAAGTTTCATTTATACATATTTTTCTGAAAGTGCACCCTTTTGTTGTCATGGTTGTTGCAAACATTAACATCAAAGATAATCAAGCCCTAGGAGCTCCATTGGAGGTGAAACCAGTAGGCATAGTAACTGAATATTCTCTCTAATTATCATGGAATCCTTAACAAGTAACTTTGTGCTTGGGGCACATGTACTTCTAATAGAAAGTATCCCATATGAAGACATTAAAAGAATGCATAACCAATAAAATAAAATAAAACAAAACAAAAACAAATGTATCTTCAATTTGCATTGTTCTTTTGATCATTTTTTCTTAATCCCTTCAATTTTCTCATACACTAGCCTTTAAAATTGTGCAATCCATGACACTGATTTGACTCTTTCTTTCTATTATAAAAGAGGACTGTACTTTCTTGAGCTTCATGGTTAGTAACCCTTATTCATGGTGGTGGTCTTTTGAAGTACTATCACTCATCTATTTGTCATTGTGTTGCCACATTTTCACACTTTGATTACTTTTACATCTCACTGTGACTAATTGTGAATAATGCCTTCTTCAAAATTTTGACTCCTAAGGATTTAGATGAAGTAGTAGTCTTCCTTGGCAATGTGATCTTGAAAATATGTTGATCACATTTGCACTATGCAACTCACTTGGATGTAACTACTCCATTCATGTTTTTTAATTACATTTTACTTATGACAATGACCCATAACTTATCACCATGAAGGATGTGCGATTGACAAACTAAAAAGATAAAATTTTCAACGCTACTTCACGATATATTATACATTCTTCATGATGATTGTCTTCAGTAAGAATGATGTTAAATATGAAAAAAAATGAATAATATGAATCATGATGTAAATGAAGCATTTTATATTACCATTTCTTAATCATATTGATATGCTGACCTTCATTAATGCATTTCCCTCTTCTGATCTATTCGTTGCCTATGTACATATTATGCTCTGAGTACAGTCTCTAGTTTTTCCTAGATAGCTACTATGAGTTAGTAAGGTCCCTAACATGGTAATCTATTTTGAATGCACCAAATACCTAAAAGGTTATGCATAAATTATGAGTTGGGATCAACCCTTGTGGGAGCCACATTTTCACCACTCATTTTATAATTGATAAATCAAAAACATAAGCATAATCACACCTATATCTGCACATGAAGCAAACAAATTAGCAAAAATCATGTACATTTTAAGGTATTTTTTGATGACTCCAATGGTTGTCAGGGATACCTAATATGTACACATACATTTTTTCTGCACATCATGATCAATTTATACATGCATAGGTAAATGATCATGTATGGTATGTAACCTTTCATTGCTTGGAGCATTGATCTAACACAAGACAACTCAGGCAATAGTTGGACAAGAAGACACAACATAACTAGTCATTCCCAAACAATGACTGGTTACCCTCCCTACATGTACACTCTTTTCCTTCATTTAATTATTCATGTATATGTTTATCTTGATTTGCACTGAATAGGCAAAATTTATACTCATGGCTTGCGTGAGTCAATGGACACTTCTACATTCAATAAAGATTACTTTTTTAGAAGAGATTTGTAAAAATATTTCCTATGTTTCATGCATCTGTATAAATGCAATGATTTAAAATTTGTAATCTTTTAAGTTATTTCATTTGTACACATGAATGCAATGTATGAGAGATAAAAAATTACCATCTTATTTTAAATATCATGTATGGGCTCTACTTGATTAAGCCATAGGTGAAAATCTAGTAACATGTAGCATTGATCTATTGCCTAAGATTAATATTGATTCATCTTATCTTAATTCTTCTTCTATTAACATTCATGAGTTCGATAATGTCAATTGACAAGCCCTAGGCATGATAGTCTTGCCTTTGAGGTTGGGACTTGTTACCATACCCACCCTTGTATATGTTATGTCATAAAAATTACCATATAACCTTCTTTTAGGTAGACCATGAATTCATTTTATGGGTGCAGTCCCGTCTACCTTGCATAAATCTATTAAGTTCATTTACAATAATCAAGTAGTCATAGTCGGGGCTGACCTTGAGGCTATGCACTTATGTGAGATGGAAGCTGCTGGTCATGTTTCGGTTGTGCCTACTCTTATTCCTTCAATGTCTTCCAATGTGTTGATGTCTACTCCTATAGTACCTACTAAAAAGGATACTCTTGAGATAGATGTCCCTAAATAAGATCCTTTTGAAGCAAGAAATATTAATTTTCATCCTACCTCTTCTCAAAAGAATGCATGTCTTTGTGATGATTGGGGTTCTCTAGAATTTACAAAATCCTTTGTTAGAGAGTGTAAATTTGACTTGATCCACTTAGACCTTCCAATAACATCATCCGAACTTGCTATCAAAGATGGTTATTCTTCTGTATCATGGGATAACATGAACATAAATTGTAATGTTCTTAGTGTTGATCCTCCTTTTGAGGAAGATGATCAGACTTCTATTAAAGAGGCTAATACTGGTAGTCCTATCAGGGAGGATGGTGTTGATCCTGTAGAGGAGTATAATCTCCATTGTTGGAATAACGCTCTCTATAAAGATCCTCCTCAGGATTTGAAAACACATTATGGCCTTGGCTTTAAGCTTATCTCTAAATATGGATATGGGCGTAAAGGTTGTGGGCATAATGAACAAGGAATTCAGGTCCCTATAGAATGTGTACCTTGTAAGCATAATTTGGGGCTTGGTTGCTCAAATGAATAATCTAAATGGAAACCGTGGTTGAATGGCAACATGATTTCCACTCAACCTCATTCTCTCAGATTGATTCATTCACCATTATCCATCGTCTTTTTGCCTTCTTCTTGTGAGAAGTCAAAATTTTCTCCATAAGAGAAAGGGTTGTTTCCTACTCCTCATTCTTTATCTGAGCAAGAGTGTATTTTTTTGAGGCTTCTAAAAGACCACTTGATTACTCTTCCTTCTCCTATACATAATAAATTTCATAAGCATGATAAAGAAAAACATTCTTTCTGTGCATACCATCGAGTGCTTGGCCATTCCACTAGTGAATGTAAGGCCTTGAAGGATAAAATACAACTTATTTACTCAAGTTCCATCACTCATTTATTTTCTGATGCACCTGCCTCTTCTTCAAATGACAAGTAATATCGAGGTCTACCTCTATCTTATATGTTCTAAATATCTTGCATGGTTCTCCTCCCCTATATGTTGGGGGTAGTGATAACTTGTTCCAGAGATGTGTGTCCCTCTTAAAGGACCTCCTCTCTTCTCTATGTCTTTCAAATGAAGCGGCCCTCTAGTGGAGCCCTTTCTCTTTTGAAAGGTTCCTGAGAGACCCTCTTTGAAAGCTTTTATCTCAAATGAATTCTATGGCATCTAGCTTAGGGGAAACCCAGCTAGACCTATTCCATATCTTTGCATCTAGCTTAGGGGAAGCCTGACTAGACCTTATTTTTCAAATAACATGTCCCTTGAGTGGACACCTTTTCTTTTGAAGGGTTCTTGAGGGACCTCTTTGAAAGCTTTCAAATTATGGACTATTTGCATGACTGTATGCTTGCTTTCCTACATGGATTTTTGTCTTCTAAAATGTTTTATCTACGGATTAACATGTTCCTTTACAAGTGTGCTTGTGAAGCCGGTTTCTAATCTGACTCTATAGAGTTCCCTCACATTGGGCTTCATTAAGGAGAGAGTACCTAGGGCACCTTCTTTGCAAGTATGAGGACCTGTAAAGAGCTTTCATCCTACAAGATATGTTCACCATTGGTCTGTAGACCTTCGGTGCAATTTGTTCAACTTTGTAGGAGAGCCTACCTACAAAGCCTTTTGTACAACATCCGTAGGTCTATAGATCTATGGTGCATTTTTTAACTCTCGGGTTTCAGGACCTGTGGATGCATCTCTCTTGGAATTTTCATTCCTTTCTAGTTTCTCCATCTTTATCTTAAATTCTCTTTCTTCTCAATTGTATATACCGGATCAAAGACTTGCATCTTCTTCATCTTGAGTATATGCTCTTTCTCTCTTCCACATTGGTTGCTTCCCTAACTTTTGGGTGCATTCTTCTCTTAAAGCAATCGATCCTTACATGCTTCTCTCTGTTTTAGAATTCTTCCATGTGTTATTAATTTGGAGATGATGCATGGTATTGAGACAACCTTCTACTTTGAGGTATCTTTCACTTTGCTAACTCAAATCCTTTAGTTTGTTTTGTTCCTATGTGTGTGTGTTTTTTATATTCTAACCCCATGATGTAATGAATTTACATGTTATAACATTGTTATCTTGTGCAGGTCTTTCTTGTATTTAATGTGTTTATTTTGTAGGTCTTCAGCCTAGAGGCATGCTTCCTTGGTTTGAAGAGTGTTTTGCTTTCTCTACAGTATCCTTTTGGCATCATGATGTTATTTATGTTTAGTAGATTTCCTTTAGCGTGCATATTAGTGTAGATTCATATGCCTTCCAAAGTGGGGAAAAATTGTAATGTCGTAAAATTGCACCCCTTGCAATTTCACATACATCTTTGCATCTACTTTAGTTTCCACTCCCTTAGCACTTATGTGGGATCATTTTAGCCCATGCATAAGCCTTTTTACCCTATCAAAATGCCCTAGGACCCCTTTTTAGTAGCTTCATTTGTGCGTCATCTTTGCGTCGAACCTTAAGCTTTTCCCATCCATGTCATTTTCTAGTGTGATGTGTCTGGACACTAGCATGTCGCACGGATATCTGCGCGCCATGCTAGCATCCTATGACATTTCAACATTTAAACGACCATTTCCGAGCATGCTTGCCACTTGTCAGCAAGTTTTTTTAGTGGTAACGGCTTGGGACACATTGTAACTGCTTGGGAAGCTTCTTTTCCCTCTTTAAAAGCTATATTTTCAACCTATTTGGCCTTCTTGGCTTATCTCTTGAATTCTCTTCTCCTCTTTGCAACATTATCTTGCTATTTTTCTTGTACAACTCCCTACAACTTGCTACAACAACCTCAATATCTCAAGCTCTCACAACACTCTTTGTAGATTTCATGGCTCTTGCAACTCTATCTCTCTCTCTCTCTCTTTGGCTTCCTTAAGCCTTGCAACTGATATCTCTCTTACCTTGTGCTTGCACTTGCATCCTAGGATTTCTCACATCCCTTATTTATTGCATCTTTACTTTGTGATACGGGTTCTCCTCCATAGCGGCATTTTCTTTTATCACTCATTGCATACTTTATTTCTCTCTATCTGTCTAGTTGTACATGGAGGTGGGAATACCAAAACGGGGGTTTGACTAAGGCAAAAATCTATACATCCCCAAAATTTTCTCCAAATCTTACATATTCAAGTATTGAAGATATTCATGTGTTGGAGGCTCCATTACTTTGGTTGTTGTGAGAAGTTTCTATCTCTTATTCTCTCACTTTATCATTTACTTTACTTTATTTCAATTTTATTGTACTTTGTTATTTTCTCGCTTTCCTAGAAGTTCTCAGTAATTAGATCATTAGTAGCCACTCAGTCATTTTCTATGATAAACTCAATTTTTGGTCCATATGAGATGCCAACATGCCTCTAGGAATCCCACGCTCTGTGATGTCATCCTTATTCCACATTTCCATACTTTGGCCGATAGCCTGTTAGTTTGTCCATAAAACCTTTGTGATTTACTCTTTTTTATTCTAGAACTCTAGCTTTGTTCCCTAGGGTAGTTTAGGGAAGTTCTCCCCTTGGGGATATCTTGAGAATAAAGAGACTCATGAGTAGTGAATCCCCCTTCTCTACACTTCCTTATCTCCATTTTTGAATCCTTACTAATCGATATATCAATTTTCTCAAATAATCTCTTGCATTCTCAAACTCTCAAGAAATTTATAACAACCTAAAATATTTTTTTGGTATTTAATTCTAATTGTAAACACACCAACATGCTAAAACACTCTACATCTAATTTGGTTCCCCTTGACTTCTCACACAAGTAGAGGTGACATTGTTCTTTTTATTTTATACTCTTGTCATCTCATTTTTTCCCTCCATTGTGGTTAAATTATTTCTTTGTACTTGGCACATTGGTATTTTTATTTCCTTTCTATCATATACACATAAACACTAGTTTTTCACTCCTTATAGACCTAGGATTCATGTTCATAGGATCTATCATTACTTTTACTTCCAAAAATATAGGATAATTGCATACACATTTTTCTATCTTCTTAGTTTCTCATGGAGGTCAAAATACCAAAGTAGGGCCTTGACCATTCATGTTAGGATCCTAAACATCCATAATATTTCCTCTCTTTCTACTTATAATTTTTTATTTGGAGTTCAGCATCACATTGGGGTTTGCAAATTATATTCCTTCTCATTTTATCATTTTAATTTCATTAAATTCACAACTTAAACTAGTTTTTATCGTTTTCTATCATTCTTAGAGTTTCTATTGTCTCATTATTTCCATGTGTGTAATTGATCATGAATTTCTAGGTGAAATATGAGTTTACTGACATCCTATGTTGTAGTAGGCATACAAATTACTATATGTCGCATAGGAAATCTCAATAATGAGTTTCAACCTCAAGTTTCATTTTTTTTCTATTTTTTAAATTCTAGTTTATTTTCTCAAAATTTTATTCTAGTTAACAATTAATTTTCTTTTTTTTTCTAACTATTTTAGCTTAGAGAAAATAATTTTTTCAAGTTTGAAATATTTCTACGATAATGTAGTTATTCTTATTTTTTTGATCAAATAGTAGTAAAAACATTCTAAACATTACATTTCTAATCAAACATGCTATCCTAGAGTATTATAGGAAAAGCATCTAATTTAGAGAACAAGACAAACTTTATAAAATTAAATTATTTTTTATATAATACACAAATCATATTTTTAATCAATCCTAGGCGGGAAAGGAATGTGAAAGAGTTGAAAAAATCGTGTTTGAATTTTAAAATCTCAAGGATTAAATTCATGGTTGCAAGGTTGACTCCATGCCTATAGAAATGAAATAGGACATGTAATTAGTCAAATGAAAGTGGATAATGATTGTATTGGGATGGTGTATGAGTAGGAATTGTATACACATAAAAATGGTCCAGAGAAAAAATTAATTAAATGCTATCTATTTAATTAATGAATCTTAATTCCTCTACTTATAAATAAATTGCAAAATTTATTTATATAGTTCATTTCTTAATTCTTCCTATCTAAAATCATTTTCCTCTAGATTTAATTAAATAAACAAATTTAACTAATTTGTTTTATTTGATTAATTCCCCTCTCATTTAAAATTGAATTCTTAATTCAATTTTGTCACATTTCTACATATTATTCTAACTTCCTTCCACCTCACTTGCCACCTTACCATGTTTCACATGAATTTAAATATTTCTAATTTTTAAAATGAGAATTTCCATCAACAACTTGCAACAAATTTGAAACCACCTTGGACACATGGCTTCTCCTTCCCTTTGATTCTCTTCAAAACTTAGCAAAGTGTTCTATTAAAGGGAACCACCTCCATGATTCTCTCCAATATCTTCTTCCTCCACCGTCGATTTCTCTGGATCATAATCTTGACCGTTGAATCGTGTCACATCACAATCTCCCTTAGAAATCCTATAAATACAGCTACTTGCTCCAGCTTTTAAAAACACATATTGAAGCAAACTTACTCTACATAAATCATTTGAGAGCATTAGAGAATTTTGAGAGAATTTAGAACTTAGAGAATTTTAGCATTTAGAATTATGGTTATCATGTTAGTTTAGAATCATGTTTTAGTGTAATAATTGCATTTCCATTATCATACTAGCTTCCTTACAACAATTATATCATAGCATTTGCAGCATAGCATCATGGCATTCAATCATATAGTTTATCAAACCATGTAGGAATTAAGATTATTTCATTTTATAGCATCCATTCTCTAGGTTGTCATTCTGCAATGTCATAGTGCTAGCAAAATATGAGAGCCATTGTGATACAAAGAATCGTTAGAGATAGGAAACAATAGAATGTTTTAGGAATTGATTATGCTTTGAATTTAGTTAATTCTGTAATTCGATTTCTAATGTAATACATCACATTGCTTGTGTGTTTTGATTATACATTTTACTCACATATTACAATACACATAAATTTGGTGCCCACCGTGGAGCCTAGCCCCTTTCATTAATGTTTTTTGGAAAAGTTTGTTTTACAGGTCCAGACGTGAAATATTTTATTGCAATCGTGAATTCCTCCGGCGCATACGAGCACTGTTCTAGCGCATCCGAGAAATCTTTCAACACATACAGGGAGTATTCTGGTGCATGCGTAGTTTCTTTTAGTGCATATATGGACTGTTTTAGCGCATTCATAAGTTTTTATAGTGTATAGGTGTAGTATTTTAGTACATTGATTCTTTGTTATGGCGCATCTGTTTCATTCCATAGAAATTTAGAATTTTGGGAATTACTCACCATTTCTCTATTGTGCAGGTATTTCAAATAGTGTTAGAGACTCTGCTAAAACCATAAAGAGCATTGTTAAAGACTCCAAAGATGAAACTACTAACATTTGATTGTAGGGTTAAATTTAATTGATCTTTATTTTTTATTAAGTTAGGAACATAGCTTAATTAGGGGAAAATGAACACCATTCTTGCTATTTTTGGACAATGGTAGATGTGTATGCTCTCCCCTTAACTGGGTGATCAGAAAGCCAGACCCACATTTTGTCATTTTATTGCATTTAATCCTTAGAGGGGATACCTTGGTGGGACAAGAGGTAATCACCCCAAGGGAATGACCCAATTGGGAACACACTAAATCCAAGCTACTTCCACCTAGGATATAAGTGTGGGTACCTGAGAAAAGTTCAAGTATCATGAGGATTGTTCTGAAAAGAAGGGAAGAAATGGTCTCTTGCTATATGGATGATCCCCCATGAATGAAATGCATTTACTAAAACCCTTGTTGTAGTATGCCAAAAATACCTTTTCTATTTGTTGGTGCAAGAAGTATAACCTCCGAAGTCATCCCACGTTCTTGTGGCTTTTGGTAGAAATGAGAAGTCCATCATGGGAGATTCACGAGAACTAAGGCTTGGCTGACCCGAGAAGTGAGTGAAATGAAAGGGGGAGCCAGTGTGGTAAAGCCTGTAATCATTCGCCAAAAGCAAGCACAACTAGACTAAAAATCCAAGTGGGAATCCATTAAATACTATCCTTCACAACCCTAGGGATTTTACTTGCTTGATATGTTTTACATACATGTTTTGAAATAAATTTTCAACAAACATCACATACTGGAACATACAACCATTGATTCAAAAGAACATCCAAACAAAATAATCAGATTCTCTGCCAAAAAATAGAAAAATCCATCAAACTGTCAAAAACAGAGAACATTTTCCTGATCAACCCATCCATTGAGTATTTTGGTGCATGCCTTAAATATTCCAACACATCCATTGACTGTTCTGGTGCATTTATCCTCTATTATAGTGCATCTGTACTATTTGGCAGTGCATACCTTCCATTCTTTGGCACATTTATTTCCTATTCTGGTGCATCCATCCATTTCTATAGCGCATTTGTGCCTTTCTATAGTGCATACCAGCAATCATTTAGCACATCCATTTAATTCCTTGGCACATCTATCTTCTAGCACATCCGTGCATTGTTCTGGTGCATGCATAAAATTTTCAAACCAAAGATCTAAACTCCTTGACTGTTTAAATTTTAAACTCATAGTCAAAGATCCTCTTCAAAACAAAACCATTCTCCATTCACACTAGAGTCTCAAACTTGTTGAAACTAGCAAATTCTCAAGTGAAAATATTTAACTAAACTTTGATCAAATATCTAAAACTGCCCCATCATCACATCTATATTTGGTTAGCAACTAAGTTTCACCATCAGGATTCATCATCCTTCAACCCTGAAACAAATATTGTGTAGTTAGATTTTTTTTATCCCTTTGGCACTCTCTAATAACAATCAAATATTAGTATATTCCCATCACTTGTATTCTCATCCAAACAATATCACAAAGAAAAAAGTTCAAGGAGAAAGAACTTAAAACCCAAGACAACATGGCTAAAAGAGAAGGGAATCCCTTTTTCAAAATTCATCGAGATGAGATAGAAGAAATAACAGATGAAGCCATAGAACAAGCACAACAAGATCCCAATTTTCACAAGTTCATGGAGAGGATCTTTGAAAATGAGGGTGAAAAATACCTTTTGATGCTAGCAAACAAAGGGGTCAAACTACCTGAATATTTTGATATCGCAAAATTAAAATGAACTCCTAAAAAGATAGAAACACAAACACAAATTGAAACAAGAAATGAAGCAAGAATCAATGACCCCATAGATGCTTTAACACAATAGATAAAAACCCTTCAACAATAAGTGCAAAACATGCAAACCGGAGTCATGAAAAGGTACTCAATACAAGACATATGTCCCTACCCTTTTGACCAAAGTGTAAACATGATCTCCTTTCCCAAACATTGTGAATTCCCTAAATACGATAAATACAATGGTAAAATGGACCCTACAGATCACATTAGGAAATTTTGAACAATGAGCCTAGAATTCAAACATGAGGAAACTTACTTGATGAGATTATTCCCACGAGGCTTGGGAGGATAATGTATGCAATGGTTGTTGCAATTACCCCCAGGAATCAAGTCCTTTGAAGAGTCGGTCAAAAAATTTATCATCCAATACTCTTATAATATTCAACATGAGATCACAATGAAAGACCTTTGCAATGTGAAATAGAAAAAGGGAGAATCATTTCTTGTATTCTTACAAAGGTGGAGGATATTATTTGCAAGGTATCCTCGTGCTATACTAGAAAAGAGAAGATGTAGGTGTTCATTGACAATTTAAATGATGATATGAGTTATAGGCTTGAATTACAATGTCTACCAACCTTTGAGAAAATAATTGAAAATGGAATTAAAATTGATGAAGATTTGGTCAAGAGAGGAGTCTTAAAAATTTATAATGAAAACAACTCAGCTAACTCCTCCAATAACTGTAATAACAATGATAAGCCAAAGTTTTGGTAAAAATACAAGAACACTAATAACGATACTTCAACTCAAAAACATAATGCCAAACCAGTCTTCAATTTGTCAGGAAATACCTCCAATACCAACCAAAATACCACACAAAATACCAACCAAAGCAACAACCAAAATTCCAACCAAGGCAATAATCAAAACAATAAAAAAAAATACAACATAAAGAACTCTACCATAACAAACATTGAACAACTGCAGGAAGTTCATGCCCTTAGGTCAATCATACAAATCTGCATTGAGAGAACTTCTTACAGAAAATATTATCACTCTACTTGACACTCGAGGCTTTGAACCAAAAATGAAATCATCGTGGTGGAATGAGGCCCACTATTGTGAATTTCATAGATGCAAATGTCACCTAACCAATAGTTGTATGCAATTGAAACACAAGGTGCAAGATTTGATAGACCAAAAGTTCATACAAATAGAGAGTCCCCAAACAAACAATGACCATGGTGCATTTAAGAATCCTTTACCCAATTATGACAAAGGAGAATCTTCTTCTGCAAACAACAAGAATAAAAAATGTGAATTATGTTTATGAGAACCATTCTCCACATCTAAGTATTTGAAGATCAAATCAATACACCAAACAACAATGATCATCAAAACAGTTTTCGTACCCTTGACATCATCCCAATCAATGATGATCATAACAACATGGCAGCCACTAACAATCAAGTAAATGCTATCAAAATCAAGAAGAGACAAGATAATCAACCAGTTAATGCCACCACAATAGATCAAGGAAAATATGTCTTAAAAGGAAGCACATCAAGAGCACCTGATACCCCATCTAACCAATATAATAGTGTTGGTCAATTATAGAAAATCCTAGCAGAAATATCAATACTAGAATTGCTTAAAATCTCACCAGCTCACAAAGAAATTCTAGAACAAGCTCTAGTAGCCACCACGGTGCCAACCAATCTAGAAGTATGCCACTTTCAAGCCATGGTGGGAAACTTAACTATGCATCATTGCCTATCCTTTTTTGAAAATGATGACACCTCACCCACACATCCCCATAATGCTCCATTTCATATCGATGTCATAATCCACAAACATTGCGTAAAATGTGTCTTAATAGATGGAGGAGTGGGTCTGAATATCTATACTTTCACTAGTAGAATTTGGAAAATAAATGACTACATGACTAACACTAGTAGTATTTTGAAAATAAATGACTAATTTGGTCATTGGGTAAAATCACAACTAAATGACTAAATAAATGACTAATATCAGACAAACAAAAAATGACTAAATAAATGAGTAAATAAATGACTAATATTAGACAAATAAAAATGACTAAATATATGGCTAAATTAATGACTAAATAAATGACTATTACTCCTCTATTCTTTTTTCTTTTGAATTTGATCATAATCCATAAAGCTTAAGCCCCCCTCATGGGACCCCTACCTAATGAATCATTAATGTTTTTAACTATGATTTGAAGGCCTATCATGAGGGCATGATGCATAGAAACCAAGAGACACTAGTACATAAAAGGAGGTTTTAAGACAATGTTAATTTAAGACAAAATTATATTAGATTTGTCTTAAATATATGTTTCATATTTAAATTATATTTTTAATTAACAACATCAAGTTTCCATAATCCATGATAATTAAGTTTTCAACTTTCTGGATTTAAACTGAGTGAGTTTTTTAAATCAACGTTTTGGATTGCACTCCATGAATATCCATCATCAAGATGATTTGCATGCAACAAGAGAGAAGAAAAATAGAGTGAGATAGCGGACTTGGAAAGATAAATAGGTGAGGAGAAGAGAGGGCTAGAAGACAATAGGCTAAGATTTGACCAATGAAGAAAAAATATAATAAAATGAATTAAAGCAACTTACCCCTTATAATAAAATAAAATAAGAACAAAGAAACTAAAGAGAGGAGATAAAGAAAAACAAAAAAAGAACAATGTAATAAAAAAACCAAAGAAAAAGAATAATTAAAACATCAAAGAAATAATTAACATTATAATTCTATATATATATATAAGAAATAATAAATAATATATAAATATGTATATAATTTATTATTTCTTATAAATATATTAAATATATATATATATATATATATATATATATCAAAGAAATAATAAATAATATATAAATATGTATATAGTTTATTATTTCTTATATATATATATTAATTAAAAATTAAAAATACAAATTCAAATGTCTTAAATTAATTTTCTATTTGTCTTAAATTAAGACAATAAAAAATATACTTTTTCTAAAATAATTCTTTTTATTAATAATTGTAAAAGATTTCTGGAGTCGATTATGTGTTAATTTTTTGCATCAACGTTTCAGATCACACTCTATGATCCATCATTAGGATGAAAATTAGAGTACAAGGATAGAATGAAAAGATGCAGACCAAGACAAGCATAAAAGGGTATGAGAGGGGGAGGATTGAGAAGGAGTTGTGCGCGAAACAAGGCACAAGAGGGCAATAATTTGACAAGAGAGAAATTCATAAAAAGAACACAAGAGCCAACATGCAATAAACTTGATAAAATACAATGAATTTAAAAGAAAAAGAAGGAAATAAAATGAGGACAAGAACAAAAGATTTCTCAAATAATGTCAAAGAAAATAAATTAAACATTAAAGAATCAAAGCAAAAAAATCAAAAAGATTACTAAAAAGAAAATAAGAAAAAACCAAAAAATTGAAAAAAAGATCAATTTTATTAATCCAAAAAACAACCTAAATGATTAATGAAGAGAAACTAAAAAATTCAAAGTAATAAATAAGAAAATAGAAAAAATGAAATACACACAAAAAAAGCATATGAAATATTATATATATTTGATAATAAACTTGTATTAAATGTACAAGCCTAAAATAAAATGTATTATCAAAAATAAAGAATCAAAACAAAAAATATAACATAATAATAACATTTAATAGAGACAAGAAGACTGAAAAAACCAAAAATTTCCCTCCATTCGTTTTCCTTTTCCCTCCATGATGGCATCAATCAATAGCAGGCTGCGTGAGATTTTCTACGGCAGAAAAGCCACTAGCGGTGGTGTGCTTGAAGTCAATTCTTCTATTGGAGAAGCCAATGATTTGGAGGAGCCCAAGACACACATTGCCCATTACACTTTTCCCATTGCATCCATAGGTA
>CM021109.1:254658094-255040814 GCA_007115665.2 Sequoiadendron giganteum | reverse complement strand
ATTGCAAACTTTTCACTATGGTGGCAGATAAATGATTCTTTATACCCTGTTGCCTTCATTTGCCAAGCCAGATTCTCCTACTTTGCATAGCTCTTCCATGTTTGTGGATGTGATCTATCTCCTACACAAAAAACATATACCAGCTTACGACTCTGAAGAGTATATTAATCTATCCTATCTAGTAGTAGATAAAGGGAAGAAACCAATATCTATACAAAAAAAATTAAGTGGTTCTTTATCCACTTCTTTTAGTGCCCTGATCAGAGAAACTTGAAATTTTTCTTCAGGAGGTCTCCATTCTTAGATAGAGGTCTTATAGTGGACCAAAAAATTGCTCAGAGTGCTTAATTTTTTAACCACTAAAAACAATAGACATTGTAAGTGTTTGTTGGATACAATAGATTCACTCACAAATAGGGAGAGATTGCTGGGCCGATGCTTGTGTTTCCATAGTTCTATAGAAGAATTTGATCCCACTCAGTTTCAATCTAAGTGGAATCAACCTACTTTGTTTCAATGTTCAGGTCTTCCCTCTTGTTTGCAACTAGGTCACAGATGCAGGCATGCATTAGTGGCTTTTTCTCTACCACCAGAGTTTCATCAGTTGCAGGTGTTAGAAGAGATTATAGGGTAAGTGCCTAGTTCCCTCCTAGAATTGTACAATATGGAGCCATCAGCCCTAGACATTCCCAATGAGAATTCTTAGATCATGTGTTGGCCTTTTTGTAGTCAGTGAGTATAATTCCAAATATCCTTGAGGCTTTAGCCTTGCTAGAAGAATGTAAAATTATTGGTTTCTCATTGTTGTTTCCTACTCTCTTATTCAAGAGTTCCCTACTGCACCAAGGGATCCTTCTCTTACAAAGCTATTTGTACTTAGTTCTTATGCTTTGAGTATCAAGCACTATTCCCCTCCTCTTATATTTACACTTCTTTACCTTATCATTTAATTACTTTTCAAAACCTTGTATCCTTTTACCTTAAGACTTCTCTATTGTGATTGAATGTACTTCTCAATTTTTGCTGACCTAATTTTGGTTATCTATGGACATCAATATAATCTCTTTTTTCCCACAGCTATACAGTTATGTTTAAGAGGTACCTCAGCAAAAATTTCATGACTTTTAACTCCCAGCTCTCTTTTAAAATTAGTGATGTTCAAGCCCTCTAGAATGCTATTAATTTCATTACTTGGATTACCCTTTATTAATTTGTAACCATCTTTCCTTATCTTGAATATGTTTGGAAAATGGAAATTTTTCATATAATTGATTCTTAATGAACTTTCCTTTCAACAATAGCTATTTGATTAGATAGTAGAGAGTTTATAGGAAGGGTATATAAACATGTCAAACAAAATTGTTTTCTTCTTTTTTATAAAAAGTCCATGTTCAAATCCATCTTCATTTAATTTTAACTTCTTAAAAAAGCTATGTATCTAGATCTTTGTATTTCATTTATGATGGAGAAAGATCCATCTTAATTCTTAAATCATTACCTATGATCTTCCCTTACGTGATTGCTAGGGAATAAAGGGGAAACATTCCCATGCACTACTACTAAATAACCTTTGCTAGGTTGCTAGATGGTAAAGAATGAAGGTTTGTCTACTTGGAATCTGCAATATTTCTGATCAATTCTAGGTGTAATGTAATACTGCTTACTCATGTGATTGAAGTATGTACAACCCCCATCCACTAAACCTCCATGGCTTCATTCACAAAGAATACAAACAAATGTTACAATGTTAGGATATGTTTCAGAGTGCTTCATTAATTCAAATATTTTTAGAGCATCCTTGCAAAATCCATTTTGTGCATATCCTGCAATTATTGCATTCCATGAGATGACATCTCTTTGAGGCATTCCATCAAAGAGTTCATGTGCCTTGTGTACATTTCCACATTTTGAATAATGTGTAACAGAGCATTTCCAACCATAATATCTGACAAAAATCCCACATCTATTATGGTCTGATGGATGTTCATACCCTGCTCCAAAGCTTCCATTTTAGTACAGGCAGGGAGGGTACTGGCATAGGTTGTGGAATTTGGCTTCACACTTGCTAATTACATTTTCTTGAAATTTTCTAAAGCCTTTTCAGAAAATCCCTTTTGTTCATATCCCGCAATCATCGTATTCCATGAGATGGCATCTCTTTTAGGCATTCTGTCAAACAGTTCACATGCCTTGTCTATGCTTCCATATTTTTGCATACATGTCTACAAGGGTAGTTGCAACTACAACATTTGACAAAATTCCTCTATTATTTATCCTTTGATGGATGTTCATACCTTGTTCCAAAGCCCCCATTTTGGCATAGGTAGGAAAGATGTTGGAAAAGGTTGTGGAATTTGGCTTTATACCAACCAATTGCATTTTCTTGAAAGTTTCTAAAGAATTTTCAACAAATCCATTTTTTGCATATCCAACAATAATTGAAGTCCAAGAGATGATATCTCTTCGAGGAATTCTGTCAAAAACTTCAAATGCTTTCTCTATGCTTCCACATTTTTCATACATACCAACCAAAGCATTTCCAACTATAATATCAGACAAAAATGCCCCTTCTATTATGCTTTGATGGATGTCCATACCCTGTTCCAAAGCTTCCATTTTGGAATAGGTAGAGAGGATGTTGGCAAAGGTTGCGGAGTCTGGCTTCAAACCTGCAAATTGCATTTTCTTGAAAGTTTCTAAAGCCTTTTCAACAGATCTAATTTTTGTATATCCTGCAATTATTGCAAACCACAAGACCACATTTCTTTGAGGCATTTTGTCGAACATTTCAAGTGTGGTGAGTTTAAAGTCTTGTATAGGTCACATGATACCATGTGGAGATTGCATAGATTGTCTTTGAATTTTTTTATAAGCTATTGGATAGACTTTGTTTTATACAATTTCATGGCATGTTATGGTTTACCCCTCTATGCATGAACATAATGTTGAAATACCAAATACAAGAGAACCATTTCAGTAATTTTAAAATTTAATTAGAGAACATAATCCACTAAAGAGATGCAGAGACTAGACTCAACCAACCTTCAAGTTTGTGATAGTCCTTGTTTGAATTTTTCAATGACAATATCATGATTCTTTGAAAATGCTATAATTCTTCTATTCTTTCTCCTCATGAGTCTTGTTGTAGGTATCTTCCAACAACATTATGATTGTTTTCCAATGTTATCACTGCGATCTTGATGAGAAAAGGTATGTGTTTTTGATTTGACAATGCTTCAAGAGTTTGAACTACTTGAGTTATAGTCTATAGAAGACCATGAAGTGAAATGAAAGGCAGTCTACTTTCACAAAAGGTGCTATAACAGTCATAATGGTAATGGTCTCAAAAGATGTGTCAAAATGTTCTTTGAAGTGCAACTTTGTGTGATTTGTATTTTGGATAATGATTTGCTCCTTTGATAGTGTACTTTGAACATACAAGGTGAATATTTGCAGAAATTCTCTTCATAGTGTTGATGCAAAAATGTCAAAGGAAGTGATGTTAAAGATATTTTATTTCTTGTTTTTTGTCAGGAATGTGTTTATGTTCATGTTGTAAAAGGTTAATGGTGTTTTTTGGTAAACTTGATCATTCAATGGTATTGGTTTCAAAGCTCATGGTATTGATGCTTCATGGTGATAAGTTTCATTGATAATGATATAGTGACAACATCTTAATCATATTGATAGTGCTCTTCATGTCTTCATATTGTCAGTGATATTATTCTTAGTTGGTGGTATTGCTGATTCATGCCATGTTTGCAGTTAACACTCTTTCATGTTTTATACTTGTGGCTTTGTCAAGATTTAGTGTTCTTCATATATTTATTCCTAGTTTGATAGTTCTCAATTCATTTCTTTGTCATAAAGGATAGACTTTAGTCACAGGGGTAGTATGGATCTTGTACACTGATCATAGGGGTAGTATGGATCTTGTACATTGATTTTTATTTTAAGAATCCTAGGGGTAGTATAATGTTAGTACTATTCATTGCATCCCAATCTACATTTTCCAATGTGTTCATTGCCTACCTCTATAGTCCAAGTTTGACAGTGCTATACCTTTGCACTATGCAAAAGGCATGAGGACAATTTTCTATGTGCAAGGGAATGGTAGTAAATGACAAGGTAGTGAAGCCAAACCTTGTAAAGTGAGAAGAGATTGCAATGGCATTTGAATTGTAAGGTGTAGTCACAATGCCTAAGTGTGCGTTCAAGGAGGCAGTCAAAATAAAATGCTAGGGTTTCATGGTAGGTAATAATGCAAGTGAGAGAAAAATAACAAAGGGTCCTTAGAGATGTGGTTTGAGGTCAACACACAGGTTCAATGACATGGGATAGTTATTAGAGTCCAAAGGAGACAAGGTATGCTTAATTTTTCATGACAACCATATCAAGTAATTTTGGTGCACACTCCATAGGCAGGTTACATGAAATCTATGCATGCATTTTATTCATAATCATTAAGGAAAAGGTGAAGGTCACAAGAGGGGGTTTGATTTATAGAAAGTAGTCCCTTAGATAAAAGACAGTAATAGTTGAAGGCAAATAAAAGGTAGTGAGAAGGTGGCAATGATATAGGGATATGGAGAAACACTATAGCCATGGAAAATCACAATGAAGGAATGTGTTAGACCCCACATTAAGAAAAATGACAGTCCTCGCAAGGGTGATAGTTCAATGGAGTAGTATGGTGATTGCAGTGTTATTGTGATGGGTTTCATTAACAATGATGTTTTTGTTCAAATTCATTCAACCATATTTCTCTTGATAGTGATATTTCCATAGTTTCTATGCTCATGTTTTTATGGTGGCACATTATCGATTTTCCTTTCATTGATTTTCTTGCATATTTTCATAAGTCTCCTTGTCATTGTTGCCAAAGGAGGCAGTATGGTCAATGCAAGGTAGACTGTCATGAAGGGACTATGGTTACACAGTAAAATTTTTGTTTTGAAAGTATTTTGTTACAAAAATAAAGTGAGTGTCTTGACCATGTTGACATTGAATGTGACATGATGCCAGGGGTCTTGACAAAATTGACAGTTACATGTTTGATATCCTTTCAGTTGCAAGGGTTTGGTAATAGTGTCAATATAATGACATTATTGGCACACTAACAGTGCTATACTATGCTTCTTCTACTCTATATTTTGTTTAGTATTTGTTAAAGATAGTGTGATGGATCCAATCTCAATGTATAAACATTATTGATAGACCTTTGCTAGATGATTTGTCCATGGTGATAGTGCTGTGGTTAGTGTGATAGTGTATGATAATTCTTGTCTTTTGAATGTAGGTATACCTACTTCATAGGGGGAGTTGATGATTCTGAGCTCTTCTACTTCTTATTCACTATGTTCTCAATCACTATGTGGTAAGGGTTTAGATGAGGACAAATCTTAGTTACTGGTACATGACAATGAATAAAGAGTATTGATGTTATGAACAATGTTTTTTCTTGTGGTGATGGTCACTTATCTCAGTAGTACTATTCTTCATCTCTATGCTTTGATTGATTTTAGCAGTCCACCATTTATTGATATGGCTTGGATAAGAAGCTTTGCATGTATATGGTCTCATTCACTTACAAGTGTGAAGCTTCAACATCATAAATTGTGAGGGGTTTACTTTTGTTCTGATTGTTTTCTCCTTGAAAATACATAGTGGTGACAATGGACTAGTATGCAATGTTTGCAGTGATTTATGGAGTATCTTGATGATCTTGTAAATGATATGTGGTAATGTCATTAATCTCTCAATGACTATGTGTTGATGCATAGTTGTTTTAATAATTTTTCAAGAGATGTCCTTGGAGGCACATCAACTCCAACTAAAATGGAAGGTGTAGTGGAAGTATGTTGGATGGCAGTCCAAATCTTGTAGACTTCTTCAATCTGTTATTTCAAATGATGGGTAGCTATGACTTCTCTTTGCCTGGAGATTTTGACCATGTTAACTACTTCCGTGAGTTTCTTTCGGACCTGATCATGGGAATCTGTACTACTTCCTTTGATGTGGCTTCCGACTTTGCTTTTGCAGCTTCATTGAGTTGGGTTTGTTGAGCCAACTACTCTTGAAACTGTATTTGTTGGCCCTCCATCAGTTCACGTAAATTTTCACTGGTTAGGGCTACATTATCTACTTCCTCTATGCACTGAGTGTTCTTTTTCCCTTGTGATATCATGTAATATCTATGCACCATTGCTTTCCTAAAAGGTGAAATATTTTTTCTATAGTATTCTTTGCCTTCTCACAGAGCTTCATGCTCTATTTAAGATATCATGTAATCTAGTTGGTAAATGTGAGCTTATGATCTATTTTGAACTATTATTAAAAATGATTATAAAGTTTTGAAATTAAAACTTTATTTTTTTTCACTTGGAATTGAAGTGGGAAGAAACAAGGAAATGGTAGCTAACAAGCTATGTGATTTTGGTATTAGTTAAGATGGAAATCTTTTCAATTATTTATGAAATATTGGGCTATAATGCATTCCCAATTTCTATTCTATTGCAGGGTATCCCTGAGGCATATGAAGTTCCTATACCTATTGCATGACCACCATCTTCAAATCAATTACCAAATAGATAAGTTCCAACAACTGCACCATCACAAGTTGCACCTCCCTCCGGAGGGCCAAATGTTGCTCCACTAAATCTTTTTCCACAAGTATGCTTTTGGGCTTTGGAAAAGATAGGTATGGTCTTGTGCAATGTGATCATGCATCAATCCTATATTCACCTTGTTTCTTTCTTCCTTTAGGGTTTTCCAAGCATGGGTGCTAGGGATGGAGTTGAAGGTGGAGCACTGGAATTTCTTCACAATAACCAACATGTATAATATGTTATTGCAGTTTTGCATTAAACACTTAACAAAGAAAATTTGTTTCTCTTCACAACTTGAATGTTTAGTTAATTGAGAATGAAATTGTTTGAGATTTTGTTTCTAAGCAGTATTAAATGCTTGTGGGATTTCCAACATTGGTTTCTATCTCAATTTTGTTATTGATTATATCTTGCATCATTTAGTTTCAAGCCCTTCACACAATGGTTCAAGCCAATCCCCAAATTTTACAAGTTTGTTGAATCTATCATGTCATGTTTGAGTTCCACATGTGCTTTATCTACATATTATTGATATGGATAATTTTTGGTTGTCAACCAATGCTTCAAGAACTTAGCAAAAAAAATCCCCAGCTAATGAGGCTCATAGAAGACCACTAGGCTGATTTTATTCAACTTATCCATGAACCTATTGAAAGTGTTTGAAGGGTATGTAAATTTGTAAACTTTCGGTCTAAATTTTTTTTAAGTGCTCATTCTAGTAGTAGTTTCAAGATTGTGGAAAGGTGTGTATTTGTGACAAAATCTTCGTGGAAGAAGTAATTTGACCCTTTGATTAACTATTGAATGTTCTATTTGAGCACTTGTAAAATAATACATTTTATTTACATGATTTTTGCTCAATTAGGAGCTATTTTTTTAAATACATTTAGGTTTTTTAGCAGTTATATCTGTTAATCTATAAGCTATCCATCTGCCTTCTGAAGGATAACAATTTCTATTTATAGATACTGCCATATTCTGATGTACTCTATAGCTTTGTTAATTGAGATTACATATTGATATAGATACTGAGATGTTTAGATGTAGGTCCTTATATACTCCTTATATTAATTCTATTATGTATCAAGCAAGAAAGGTAGAGCTTCTGATTACCTTCTTATCATCATTACTTCTTTAACAAATCTCCTCCATCAAAATCTAATGAGGGTGCTAAGATCATTTACTGAATGCTTACCATGAATTTTCCTTGAAAATTGATAGAGGAACATAGAAATCATATTAATGTCCACAAATGAACAAAGTATGTCAATGACACTTAAATTACAGCTAGTTACATTAACTAATTGGGAGTGAAAAATGAACTATTGAAAATAAACCAGCTAGGATGAGGCATTGAGAAACAAAACTAGAAGGGTGTCAATGCAAATGGAAAATATTAAACAAGTTGCCCGTATTCAAAAGCGATGAAATGCAGTGATCTTGTAGACTTATAGGTCATGCCTTAGAGGTTTTTATTCCACCCATTGTGCCAGGGATTTGCACCTAAGCTTGTACAAGTCTTTCCAACATTAACACAACCATGTTTGTATGGACAATGTGCTCAGCAGGCTGGGTATGAGTCATCATTGTGGCAGTTACACCTTGCCTCTAGAGCATGTCCCATATAACTGAAATGAGGTTAATATTTAAAGATATTTCTTTCTTAACTTCAGAAAGGTTCCCTTTTTGTTGGGTAGACATAGGGCTCAAACATATGCCCTTCACTTACTTTACAAAAGCATGGTCTGGTCTAAGTTTTCATTCATCCTTATACCATGTTAGCAACATAAATTTATAACTTGGATACAATATGCATGAGATACAAAAGTTAGACTATTGGTATTTTACTCTTCTTATAGCCTTTGCAAATTGGTGCACACTCCCTTTAAGAGAATAGCCACACAATCAAACTCTTTACTAAGATGCCATGATGAGCATGACACAGCTTTTGAACTCTAAGCTTGACTTAATTCTCAAAATAGAAATTGAAGACCAGCTCAAAATCAAACTGAGGACTGAAAAGGACTTTGGGAAGCCTAAATTTCAAAATTGAAATATCCCATAGATTATTCAAATGTCTTATTGGGGTCTTTGAAGAAAAGTATCTGGATATGATTTTTCTATGTAGAGGGATTCTTTATTGTTTCTTTCATCGTTTCATGTGATTTTTTTCTGGATCTCCTTTAGGTTTTGAGTGTGTAGACATTGAAAATGTACAATTCAATCCGACACACTAGATCCTGATTTACTAATCATCTCCTTTGCTAGTCATTTAATCGAGTAATCTGTGCTTGATTAAATTCATCACTCTTCATCTCTTAATTAAATAAATCAACTTTATCTAATTAAGTCATCATCTCCTGTTAATTAAATAAATCAATTTTATTTAATTAGATCCCTAAAGTCCTTTTATTAAATTGAATAAATTAAACATTATTTGATTTAATCTAACATTATCCCCTTTAGTTAAATAAATCAAAATCATTTATTTAATTAATCATTTCCTCTCAATTTGATTTAAATCAATTCATAAACCTAAGTCTAAATTGTCACATCACCTAATTCTTCATTAAGTTAATCAAATCCTTGATTAAATTAATCTCAAATCCCTAAATTCCTCTAGAGAATGCAAGTTGCACAATAAATCAAATACTTTGATTTATTAATTCTTCTATTTTCCCTCACAAGGCATCAAAAGGGAATATTCCCTCATTTGAATTCAAAAAGTCCAAGTGGGCTTGGTCCTTCCAACAAGGCATTCAATGCCTCTTACATGTCCTTGTGCATTGAGCCAAGTGACATTAAATCCATTTCTCTTTCCCTCTCACATGTCACATTCAAAATTCAAATTTGAATCTCATGGCATTTATCATGCACATTGATCAAAATGTGCTCATTCCTCAACCATGCACATCTTGACAAATGGTACTTGGCCATTGGATGTTGAATGATCCCACATTGATTATTTTCATTCATTCTTCCAAGATTGAAATCTATAAATGAGAGACTCTTCCTCTCATTCAATCATCCACATCTTGAGTAAACTTACTCTACTCAACTTCATCCTCAAATGCAAGATCTTAGCTAGGTTATTGCAGGTTTTCTCAAGAACTCATCTTGTTCTTCATCAACAAAGTGGATCAATCTTCATCAAATCACAAAGCATACAAAGGAATTGGGAAAGGGCCAATTGCAACATATCACTGGCACCAATTCCCCCATGGAATCATCATGCTATTTGCTTAATTATGATTTACATAAGTTTTCATTTCTCATTGTGTTCTTCATTTCCTAATCTAAGTTTTAGATAGATAGATTTCATAGGGAATCCCTCATACTTATTTCAATGTATTTGATCTAACATATTAATCATGTTTGTTGTTCTTGTGCATTTGCAGGTTTAGTGGTTCACATTTTGGCGCTAGAAGGAGGGCATTGAGTCGAAAAATTCAATCGCGTTTTCAAATTCCACGATTTCTAACTTTTTTGCAGACACAGGTCAAACAGAGCCACTCCTAGGTCAAATAGAGCCGCTTTTTGCAAACAAAGCTACGTGGTGTTATATTGAGCCACTCCCAGGTCAAACAGAGCCGCTTTTGCAAACTGTGCCGCTTTTGATTTCCTGTTTTTTCACTTGAACTTAAAATGGTCGTATCTTGGTCATTTTTTAGTCTTTTTCAAAGCTTTTTTTTTTGAAATGGGGTAGAATTTCATAAAATATCTAATGGAATAGGTGTTTCTTAACTTTGATAGAGTTAAAATTTTCAAAATTTCACCTAATGTCAAAACACCATGAAACTTGGTCTAAATTTTAGGGTTTATATGCTTAATCTTTTATCTAACCCTCATATCTTTTTATTTCTTGATTTTATATAACATTTGAAGCTTGTATTGAAGATTTTGAAGGATCATGGAGCATGAAAATGAAATAATGAAAAATTATCACATGATTATAACAAGTGTTTTTTAACACTTTGAGAGAAATTATAATCCCTTTCCAAGGATTTGTTTACTTTCATGCTCTTAGGACACTGAATTTACTTTGGGATTAAAAAGAACAAACAATCTTTCTTTATGACAACATGTTTGCTTTGTACAAAGTGTTTTTAAACACTAAAGTGTTCTTTAACACTCTATAAAGGATTTGATAAGTTCTTTGATTTTAGGACACAAGTTTTACTTTGGGTTCTAAAATAAACAAATCAAATTTCTTTTCAAAAGTTGCCAAGGGGCTAAAAAGAACCTTAGACAAATACACTAAATTTTGTTTAAAGGTTAACAATTGAACAAGGCAAACTCACACTTCATTTGGTGCTTAAAAAGAAGTCATTATTTCTTTAAAGGTTAAAATGAACCAATGTTTTCCATGTTTTGCAATCTTTTTTACAAGTTAATATTATCTAAAATGTGTATGTGCTTCTCTCACGCTTCATTGCGATCTTGAGAATCAAAAACATTTTGGTAATATTAGATTGTTAAAAAGATTGCCTCCACATTTCAATTTGGGCATTTAAAAATTGAACAAAACATGCGAGTGTGAGCACGACATATTGAGGAGGTTTTCCCCTTTGTTTTTCAATGAAGGTTGTGTGAATGACGGGATATGTTAGCTTGCTTTTGTTTATCTTAGAGAGCCTGCCTTGTGGGAAAAGGTACTCACCCAAGGGAACGACCCAACCGGGAACACGCTAAAGCCAAGCGACTTCCAACCGGTATATAAGTGTGGATATTGGAACAAAGGCCAATATCACGAGGATTATTCCGACGAGATGGACAGCAATGGACTCTCACCGATGTTGGATAATCCCCCACGAATGGAATGCCCACATTAGAACCCTTTGTTTAGAAAAAGGCCAAAACCTTGTCTATCTTGTTGGTGCAAAAGGTCATGTCCTTTGAAGCCACCCCACGTTATACATGTAGTCTTGTTGTGAAAATGGAAAGTATGCTATGAGAGATTCATGGGTACTAATGCTTGGCTAACCTGAATAAGTGAGTGCTGTGGAGGGGAGCTAGTGTGCTCAAGCATTTAGTCATTCACACAAGATATGCACAGCTGGATTTATCCAAGTGGGAACCCAACAAGATATTGCCTCATCATCCTAGGAGTGTAAAAAGTGCTTGGAAGAAATACATTTTTTGATCTTGAAAACTTTTGCAAAACAAACATTCATAAGACCTTCAAATTTCAAACCCCTTTGAGGAGACAAATACCTTTGATGAATTTAAGCACTCTTGCTTTCCCTAGGGATTCTATCCTTAGAGGTTTCTAAGTGCTTGGATTCTATCATTATTTGTTTTCGATAAGGTTAAACATTAGGTAACCTTTGCCTTGATTTTTCCTTGATTTCCACATAATGCACTTTGTGGGATGAAAGAAAATTAGGGTATTGGACATTCAGTTTGAAAATAATAAATCAAGAAAGTGTTTGTGGTAAAAAGGACCAAATCTAAGCAAGATAAAAGACAATTGAACCACACATGTGCTTGGTCCCTTTTGATTCATTTGGTTCCCATACAACCATTGGTATTTTGGTTTGAATTACTCCTAGGGAAAACCATGTTCTTCATCACCTTGGTCTTGTAAGTAAGTCCTCATAGGGTCATCTAGGATCAAAATCATCACTTCACCCATCTCTCAAAAATCAATCAAATTTCATCTCACCAACAACTTTTGGAACTTTGCAACATCTCTTATGCTAGCCTTTTGGAAAATCAAAATCATCTTGTTTGACTTAATGCACCTAGTCAAATTGTCAATCTTCTTGAACAAATTTTCCTCTAGGATAACACAACTTCCTGAGGTCTACTAGTTCATGATCACTTTGATTTGGCTTAACACACTTAGCCAATTAATTCTCTTATGCAAGTTCTCCCTAGGATAACACAACTTCCTAGGGCTTACAAATTCACCATCATCTTGTTTGACTTAACACACCTAGTCAAACTATCAACCAATCAAAATCAAATCAAATCAATTCCTAAAGTCTAGCATTGATCCAAAGTTCCTAGAAGTTCAAACACCCATATCATTCACCCCTTTCATCCTCCATCTTATCATTGGTCCTAAACACCTTAGAGGTTCACTCTCACAACAAGGTCAAAACACAAGAGGAACATGGAGTTCAAACTCGACTCATACATGATGAGTAATCCAAGTCAGCCAAACTATCCAAGTCTCGCAATGCCAATTGATTATTGAAACTCACATTTATACATGGCATCATTATCTCCTCCAAACCTCAAAAGTACAATGAATGTGAGTATGCCCAATCCAAAGTTTGGAACACCTTTCCCAATGGTAGATTTACATCCAAGTCCAAATTTACAAATCTATCAACCAAACACTCAATGCATGAGTTTTCCAAACAAAATTATCCCACCAAATCCATACATGCCAAGTACAACTTTACCAAAAATGACCGTTTCAAATCCATACTTGGTGAATTTTGGGATAGATACGATTGCAAATCCCCCTAATGTTGTTCAAAATCCTAGCAATATATTGGCAACTCCATATGTTGATGCAAGTCAAGGCAACACCATGCAAAATCAAAGTTACCTAAATCAAGGCAATATGATTCTCAACCAAAAAAATGTTCAAATTCAACCCATAATGTCAAATCAAAACATCATACCAAATCATCCCATTTTTCCATCAATATCGCAACAACAAATGGCAACCATCCAAGCAACCCCAACAATCAACACCATTCCCATTCCACCACCACCACCACCACCGCCAAAGCACAACACGGCCAATTCATTCTCCATCATGTTGCAAGCCGCACAACAAGCTGCCCGCCAAAAGGCACTCCAAGCCCAACAAGCTGCAAAAATTATGCAAGTGGCTCAAGTAGCCCAACAAGCACAGGCTCAAGCTCAAGCCCAGCACCAAGCTCAATAGGAGAAAACACAATTCAAGGCAGTATTGCAAGCAATCCATCAGCAAGCAGCTCAACAACAAGCCCAACAACAAGCATTGTTAGCACAACAGCAGCACGACCAACAACAAGCGTTGTTGGCTCAGCAGAAAACGTAGGCCTTACTCCCACAACAAAGCTTTCAACTGATTCCCACCACAATCATTCAAAATGATGATCAAGATCCTTTGACCAATGATAATGTTGAAAATGTCTCTACATCACCTAATGAGTTAGAGGACATATCTCAAGAATTCACTCCAAATCATGATGAACATCTTTCACCAAGGTCTAGCAATGATCCTTTCCAAAACATATGGACATCTTTTGACCTCATAACATTTGAGAAACTTCCTATGCCTAGTGAAGATATCCAAGAAAGCAATCCATTCTTTGAAATTGACACATGTCAAGAACTTGATCCAAAGCATGTCGAAAGAAATTCTGAAATCATTCAAGATCAAGACTTTGCATCTCCAAGCTACTACAATGATATAATGGATAGTCTCCTATCCATACAAGATGACTACATCCACATAGAACATACTCCTCCATCTACCCATGAGATGCTTTCTTTGGATGGACATGTGGATGATCTTCATGCAAAACAAGAGTCTCATACTCTTGAAATCATTACCAATGAAAAAGAGTCTCCTACTCTTAACATTTGTACACAAGACCAAGATGAAGAAATATCTTGTGAAAACATATCAGAAGAAAATCACGAAGAAGGCTCCTACATAAGTCATGAATTAGAAACATCATGTGAAAGCATATCAAGAATGAATCATGAGGAAGAATTTTGTGTGGACATTGAAGCACCAACACTTCTTGAAGAAGCACTACAATCTGATATCTCACAGGATCGAGCTAAAGATATCAATCAGGCATTCATCCCACATATGGAGGATCTCATCACTTATAAAGCTGGATCACTTACCTTTTTAAGGGAAAGCTATCTCATCACTAAAGAAGCTAGCACTTTTGAAGGTCCATAACAGAGCACAAAAGGATTAGCACCTTGTTTCCAAGGTAAATCATATCCTATTGCAGATAAATTTTTTGAGCAGATGAATTATCAAGGCAGAGGATTAGGCCTACATGAATAGGGTATCTTGGAACCAGTGCAGATTTTTGGCAATCCTAAGCATCAAGGCCTTGGTTATTCAACAATCAAGGGATCTCAACATATCAGTAAAACTTTCACAAAACTAGGGGCAACTTCATCTCAAGCAAACTTCAACATAGGGAGCACGAAGAATCCTTATGATGAAACCAATGCCAATGCTACAACTTGCCATGTCATGAATCTCCATCCACCCATCACCCCATCGACGAATTGGGACCAATGTCAAAACAAAGACTTGAATCGAAGCATGCAGAATAGTATAAAAGAAAAAGAAGCTAAGAAGCATGAAGGACAAATCAAGTACATATGGATACCAAAGAATATAAAGAAAAATTATCCCTATCAAACTCCATCAGTCAAAGAAACTATGGGGCAAAATAAAAAAGGGAAAAGTATCCATCAAAGATTTCCACAAAGGAAAAATAAAGCTTCTCAAGCAACGTACAAAGTGTATCAAGCAGTTGGTCCTAATTCCATGCACACTCCATATCCACCCATTATTGCTCATCTTCCCAGGTTTGGAGAGTCAAAGGGTCCAAACTATCAACCAATCCATCTTTTACTCCTAAACACACTCCATCCACGCCTCCACGCATGATATCCAATTCTCATATTAACCATGTATTGGCAGTCACCCTTCATCATAAGGATTCAGAAGGCACTCTATCGCGATGTGCTCACAGAGACAGAGTTAACTCTGGTATCAGCAAAGCAGATCAAGGATCTCAAAAGTTCCATTCAAGTGCATATATCTTGGCAAAGCAATTGATCAAGATATATGGAATTAAATGCACATTATAACAGAAGCATCAACATTAGCACCACTAGGTGGTTCAACATCAGCTTAAAATCTCTCAGAAAATACAAAAAAATCAAAAAATACAAAAAATCCAAAAAAAATCAAAAAAAGGATTGAAAACAGTAAAGAAAAAAAATTGTCCTCTAGCGAAAACCATTTCGGTGGCGCTTTGGACAGGTACCATGATGAAAACCTAGAAAACAAGCATCATGTGTAGAATCGAGCATCTACATGCGTTAGTTCAGGAGAAAACATCTTATCACATCCATAACAAAGCCAACATTCCAGCCATATCACCCGTTCATCCATGAATCGATTATCCAACCCATTGCCATCTATCTACCTTATCTTGATCTTGACCAAGTTTGGTACATGCTTTACACTTTCTTATGGCAAGCATCTTGACATGGATCATTTTCATTGATCCCATCCTACCCAACATTATCTGAGCCTTAAAGCATTATCCGAATGAGAATCCTTAAATTGAACACCCTTATCTTATCACAAGATAATCCATATCCATTCGTCCATCCGTCTATCCAAGAATCCGCCCATGGTCATTCAAACATTGCTAGACACTAGGGGCAGATATTTACATCTCACTTCGGGTATAAATCTCGATCTATATCTTCACACTTATGTGGTGATCCGAACATTGCAAAACATGAAATCAAATTGGTAAAAAAACTTCTGAGCACCAAATCCAAATCACTAGCCCATGGCATGTTTTTACAGCAAGACGATGTTCCTTATCAAGCTTTATCTTTCATCGAACATCAATCTAGGCAATCCGTATCAGTTACATCTAATGTGTACTTCAGCGTCACATCAAAATCATCAAAATAATTTTGTTCCAAATCAAGCTTCATCAATCTTGATCAATCGAATCCAATCAATCATCACCTTTTTTGACTTAACACACTTAGTCAAACTATCATCTTATGCATGAGTTTACTCTAGGATAACACAACTTCCTTGGGTTTACAAGTTCATTATCATCTTGTTTGGCTTAACACACTTAGCCAAATTACCAAATCCATAATCACCTCGTTTGGCTTAACACACCTAGCCAAATTATCCTTTTTGTACGACTTTATTCTAGGATAACACAACTTCCTAGAGTTTACAAGTGCATTATCACCTTTTTTTGACTTAACACACTTAGTCAAACTATCAATTCATCAATCCAATTGATCAAACATTAAACTTGGTTTTCAACAAAATCCCAAAAACAGAGCATTGATATCATATCATGTCCATATCAAAATCGTCAAAATCATGCGAAAATTCAAAAACATTCAAAAAAATCAAAAAATCAAAAACATTCAAAAAATCATCCAAAATCCAAAAAAAATCGTCAAAATCATGCGAAAAATCCAAAAACATGTCAAAATTTCAGAACATCTTCAAAAACTTCATCATTGAGTCTTGTCAGTCTTCCACCTTGTCGAACTACATCATCTCTAAGCTTGAACATAGGCAAGGTTGATCTTTGATCATCTCCCGAGACGGTTGGGTCAGTCCTTTAGGCGTCCGTCGCATTGGCAATCCACTTGCCCATCTAGTCTGCATCTAGGGTCAATCCCTTAGGCATCTGTCGCATTGGAAATTCATTTTCCCATCTAGTCTGCATCTAGGGTCAGTCCCTTAGGCATCCATCGCATTGGCAATCCATTTTCCCATCTAGTCTGTATCTTAAGTCAGGTTCTTTAAGCAATAAAATGGCAATCCGTTTGCCCATCTTTCTCATTAGCAATCAGGTCAATTTTTTTCTGAACTATGTCGTCTCTGAGCTTAAACGTAGGCAAGGCCATCCTTGATTTTCCCCCGAGACACAAAATCCAAAAACATTTATAAAACATCTCAAAAAATTCCAAAAACAGCCTCAAAACATTTGAAAAAACCAAAATGGTGCATCCATTTCATCTCGCTTTCACCCATGATCGTCTCACTCATAATAAATCAATCATCACCTTCACCCTTTGGTGAGTTAGTCAGAAGCAAGTTTAACAGGTTCCAAAGTGAGCACCTTATCATCAAAGTCTTAAGTCTAGATCAGTAAGCAAGCAAGTTGGTCAACTCGGAGTATCAATAGCTTATCACCCAAATCAGTCCCATCAAAACCCTGATCACTACATGTCCTAGGATGAAGCTTTCCTACGATGGACATAAGCATCAGGTACCCCACAGTAGTTAGTCTTGGCTAGCGGTACGAAGAAAATTAGCTTGTTTGTTTACTTTATCTTGGTCTTTTTGACTTATCTTATTTTGCGCTCATTCCAAGGACCTCTCGATGATGCCTAAACAAAATAGGTTTAGAGAGAAAGGAATGGGGCAATGACCATTATCTTTTTATCTATTGTGCTTGTGGGATACTCTTGTAAAATAACTTTTTCATGCATGCTTTGTTTGGTTTGTAGGGAGGATGTTTTAGATATCTTGTTGACCACATAGGAAAGCTTGCTTTCCTATGTTTTGGCCCGAGATGTTTAGAATGTCTAAACTACATCCTGAATAAAGTATGCATGCTAAGTGTGAACAAGAATACTCCTATCTGATTGAAAAGTCAAAGTCCATCACACTAGGTATAACGCCATCCTAGTCCTTTATACCTTGAGGCATCGTACCTATGTGTGATATCAAACATAACGCAATTGACCCTTTGAAAATCCCAATTCCTAGCAATGCAAATCATTATTATCATCAGTAATAATGTGAACTTGTGTGGATCCTCTTCCATCCATCTTATTCTTCTTATTCTTCTATCTAACATTTCTATCTAAAATCAGTGTGTTGTATCAAAATATACACGAGGCTACCCATGGCTGATGACTATCTATACATCATCAGAATTGTCTACATCAAAGAATTATCTTTCGCCCGTTGATCAATAGAACCACTCCTCTCGCATTTTATCATGATCTCAATTGAAAAATTGAACATTTTCGCTCGATCTCTCGAGGGGGCAGTATACCAATGTAATTCCTTTCGCTGGGGAAATAGTGGGGCATCTGAAAAATGGATAAATTTTTGAACTTTGATCACAATGTATTATTCTTTGAATCATTGCTTCAAAGAGGGGCAAAATGTAGACATTGAAAATGTACAATTCGATCCGACACACTGGATCCTAATTTACTAATCATCTCCTTCACTAGTCATTTAATCGATGTTTGATTAAATTCATCACTCTTCATCTCTTAATTAAATAAATCAACTTTATCTAATTAAGTCATCATCTCTTGTTAATTAAATAAATCAATTTTATTTAATTATTTCTATAATCCCTCTTTAATTAAATAATTCATCTTATTTAATTAAATCCCTAAAGTCCTTTTATTAAATTGAATAAATTAAACATTATTTGATTTAATCTAACATTATCCCCTTTAGTTAAATAAATCAAAATCATTTATTTAATTAATCATTTCCTCTCAATTTGATTTAAATCAATTCATAAACCTAAGTCTAAATTGTCACATCACCTAATTCTTCATTAAGTTAATCAAATCCTTGATTAAATTAATCTCAAATCCCTAAATTCCTCTAGAGAATGCAAGTTGCACAATAAATCAAATACTTTGATTTATTAATTCTTCTATTTTCCCTCACAAGGCATCAAAAGGGAATATTCCCTCATTTGAACTCAAAAAGTCCAAGTGGACTTGGTCCTTCCAACAAGGCATTCAATGCCTCTTACATGTCCTTGTGCATTGAGCCAAGTGACATTAACTCCATTTCTCTTTCCCTCCCACATGTCACATTCAAAATTCAAATTTGAATCTCATGGCATTTATCATGCACATTGACCAAAATGTGCTCATTCCTCAACCATTCACATCTTGACAAATGGCACTTGGCCATTGGATGTTGAATGATCCCACATTGCTTATTTTCATTCATTCTTCCAAGATTGAAATCTATAAATGAGAGACTCTTCCTCTCATTCAATCATCCACATCTTGAGTAAACTTACTCTACTCAACTTCATCCTCAAATGCAAGATCTTAGCTAGATTATTGCAGGTTTTCTCAAGAACTCATCTTGTTCTTCATCAACCAAGTGGATCAATCTTCATCAAATCACAAAGCATACAAAGGAATTGGGAAAGGGCCAATTGCAACATATCATTGGCACCAATTCCCCCATGGAATCATCATGCTATTTGCTTAATTAGGATTTACATAAGTTTTCATTTCTCATTGTGTTCTTCATTTCCTAATCTAAGTTCTAGATAGATGGATTTCATGGGGAATCCCTCATGCTTGTTTCAATGTATTTGATCTAACATATTAATCATGTTTGTTGTTCTTGTGCATTTGCAGGTTTAGGGGTTCACAGAGTGTTGCAAATTAAGTACAAGGTTTTGAAGGTAGAAAGTAAGTTTTTCAAGGTCAATCATATTTTATCAATTGTATCGCAGGAGCTATGTAAGAACTGCCTGAATTTGTGTCTTTCTCTGAAATCAGATAAAGTTATTGTTAAACCATATCATATGTTTTAGAGTGCTTCATTAATTCAATTATTTTGAGAGCATCCTTGCAAAATCCATTTTGTGCATATCTTGAAATTATTACATTCCATGAGATGAAATCTCTTTGAGACATTCCATCAAAGTGTTCACATGCCTTGTGTACATTTCCACATTTTGCATACATGTTTAACAGAGCATTTCCAACCATAATAGTTGACAAAAATCCCCCATCTATTATGGGCTGATGGATGTTCATACCCTGCTCCAAAGATCCCATTTTGGCATAGGCAGGGAGGATGCTGGCATAGGTTGTGGATTTTGGCTTCACACCTACTAATTGCATTTTCTTGAGAGTTTCTAAAGCCTTTTTAGCAAATCTATTTTGTACATATCCTGTAATCATCGTATTCCATGAGATGGAATCTCTTTCAGGCATTCTGTCAAACAGCTCACATGCCTTATCTATGCTTCCAAATTTTGCATACATGTCTACAAGGGAAATTGCAACTACAACATCTGACAAAATTCCTCTATTATTTATTCTTTGATGGATGCTCATACCCTGTTCCAAAGCCCCCATTTTGGCATAGGCAAGAAAGATGCTGGCAAAGGTTGTGGAATTTTGCTTTATACCTTTCTATTATATTCTTTCATTGACTTGTTATAGGAGGCTATATTTCATTTTAAGTGACTTCATATTGTTTGTTTTATGATTGGATAATGGTCCCATAATCTTGGTAGACCTGATCCCCTATGCTGATTTCCATCCTTATGAACTATCCTCCGCAACTGAATTGAAAATGAACTAGGAAGCTTGGATGACTTATGTTCAAAGATCTTGTGTCTGAGTTCATTGCAATGAAGAAAGCCCATGAAATTTTGTGTTATGTGATGCTAAGGTGGCTCTCATTTTTTTCTCCAACAGAGGAAAGCTCTATGAGATGTCCAGTGAGAATAGGTATGTTTCATGCTATCTTACCCATTTTTTAATAAGAACAAAATATAACACTACTTTATTGTGGTGTGTGCTCTACATAACTATGAAAAATAAATTGTTCCAAATCTCTTGATCTTTAACCATACAAATCAAAATGGTGTTCTTACATATTAAGTTTCCAAGTTTTATATTGTTAAAATATGTCTCTAAAACTAGAATGCAGTCCTGCACTAGCAATAATGTATTAGTTGAAAGCTCAATGATAGAGTCTTTTAATCTTAGAGTTTATAAAAATGTATTAGTTCATAGCACATTTCTATAGTATTATAGAATTTACTTATATATTAGATAGATGGCTTTTAAGACAAACCATTTGAATAAGTGGGGAGCACTCAGAAACTAGAGTAATTTATCCATCAATGACATCTCTTTGAGGCATTCCATCAAAGAGTTCACGTGCCTTGTGTACATTTCCACATTTTTCATAAATGTCTAAGAAAGCATTTCCAACCATAATATCTGACAAAAATCCCCCATCTATTATGGTCTGATGGATGTTCATACCCTGCTCCAAAGCTCCCATTTTGGCATAGGTAGGGAGGATGCTGACATAGGTTGTGGAATTTAGCTTCACGCCTGCTAATTGCATTAGCTTGAAAGTTTCTAAATCCTTTTCAACAAATCCATTTTGTGCATATCCCACAATCATCGTATTCCATGAGATGGCATCTCTGACACCCTTCAATGCTCCCGGCTGTCTACAAATTGTGTGATCATCTCTTTGAGCACATCATGTGATTTGGAGTCTTGATGTAATCTGCTTGATTTTCCATTGGGAGGACTCTTGCGTGTCGTTGGGATTCATGTGAAAGTCCCACTGATAGCCGGAGTAGTTCTGAAGCAATCATCGAGAGGACTCTTCCATGTTGCTGGGAGTCATGTCAAAGTCCCACTGATATCCTGACAACACTCAAACTCATCAATGAGAGAGGTGGACATCGCTGGGAGTCATGTCAAAGTCCCATTGATAGTCCAACATCACTCAAACTCATCAGTAAGAGATGTGGACAATATATCGGCAAGAAAAATATTGTGGTCCCTCCGATGGAAGGAAAAAATTTCCGCTTCTTCTTGCCCTCCCTTGCCCTTCCTGCTCACTCTCACATTTGTCATTTTTATCCTTTGGTGTTGGTGTTTTTCCTTGGTCTTTTGATTTGTTGGTTTTGTCTTTTATATATATATACACTTGTTTGTTGTTTGTTTTTTATTTTATTTGTGTTAATGTTTAGGCATATGTTTATCTATATAAATTTGTATACGTTTATTTACATTCTTTTGTGCTTATTATGTTTTTGGTCATTTTTATTATTTTTTCACACTCACATACAATTATATATATGCATGCATGTATGTATGTAGGTTTGTATGTTTGGGTGTTGGTTGGTTTGTATTTTTTTATATTTGTTTTGAATTTTTGATTTTTTGTTTTGGTTTATGTGTAGGTTTATGTCACTTACTCTTTTTATTTTGTATTTATTTTTGATTATTTGTTTTGGTTAATTTCTTTGTTGATTTTAATTTCCATTTTTAATTTGGTTATATTTTTGTGGTTTTTTATTTCTTCATTCTTTTATTTTTTACTTAGATTTTCTTTTATTTGTTTTTTGTTTGTAGGTATTTTTGGTCTTTTATGGGTATATTATATCCATATTTTTGTATTTAGGTGTGTTTGTTTTGTTTATGCCTATAGTTTTAGGTAAGTGGTTCATTTTTTTCTTTTTCTTTTTAATTGTTTTTGTTTAATATTCTTTTGTTTATTATATATTTAGTGGCTTATGTTTAATTCATTGCATTTTTTGTAGGGATTGTTGTAATATTTTGGGTTTGAATTTGTATGTGTTTTATTTGTTACTTTTAGTTATTTATTTTTATTTTGGTCCTCGAACCGCGTGTGTCCTCTCCTTACCCCTCTTCCTTTTTAGCCTGTCTTAGTCTACAATTTTACCATTTTTCTCTTCTTGCTCTCTAATCCCGATGATGGATCACAGAGTGTGATCCAAAACGTTGATGGAAAACATTCTACACAATCGAATCTAAAAAATACACAACACTACAATATGGGTTGTGGAAACTTGATATCATTAATAAGAAATGAACATTAGCAAGAGTTATTTGAAGTCCCCCCAATAGAATAATATGTAATAATATTTTTAGGGAGTATAATATTTCTTATAGGGATGTATTGTTTATGCATTGAAGGATATTCATATCTTGTTTCAAAGCTCCCATTTTGGCACAGGTAGGGAGGATGTTGGCAATGGTTGTAGAATTTGGCTTTACACCTACGAATTGTATTCACTTTAAAGTTTTTAAAGCCTTTCCACCAAATTAATTTTGTGAATATCTATTGTAGATTTCCTTAAGCTATATGAAAAATGTGTATATACAATTTGAGATCAATCGATAAGCTGAGACATGTACTGTTGATTTGATTTACATTTTACTTAAGATATGATTTCGTTGCATTGCTAAATTTCATAGTTCAATAATTGGGATTCTCAATGATCTTGTATACCCAAAGTGTATGTGATAGAAAGAAATTAGGTAGTCATGTCGGTTAGTTTGACAATTTGAATGATCTTGATTTCATAAGTACATAGTGATAAGTTTTGACAGTTAATATAATTTCTTGTTGCATTTATCACAGAAATAAAGGCCTCTTTTGATTGTAGCAAAGGATGTAGAGAGTGAAGCATTGGCTACTTTGATCTTTGAAATTGATGATTTTTTTACTAAATTAATAATGTTTGAAGTTTCTTTTTCTTTATTAGATGTTGAGTCTAATTAATAAGTTTAATGTTGTGTTGCAACTTGTAGGTGAGTATGTTGATATGATAAAGGCTAGCATTGTCGATCCTCTAAAAGTTATTAGAATTGCATTAGTTGATGCAGAAAGGTGAAACTATTTATCTTTATTATAATTAGTGGAACTTGCAACTACAATATCTGATAAAAATCTACTTCCAATATGTTTTTGATGGATGTTATATCTAATTCTGATACATTCACTATATCTAGCACCTAAGTTTAGGATGCCATAGCTGGAAAAGGAATTTTTTTTTTTGAATTTTATCCTCTTATTATTTGTCTTTTCTAAGTTTTTGATGTGCAAATTTCAAAACCTTATTTTTCAGGCTGAAACTCGAAATTGGAGAAGTGAAAGGTGAATACCAGCAAGGAAGAGTTTGGAGGAGCTGAAACCAATAGTAGTGGGATTAAAGCTATGGATTTGCAAGGGGATTAAATGGGTCGAACCCCTATAGGAGGTCGTTGCCCTTCCAAAAGGACTGCAGTTAAGGAAGGGGAAAATAGTATAAGTATATGAAAATAGGAGTATTCTTTTTATATAGTGTCTATAAGTTGTACAGTGTCACTGAGACATTGAATGTAACCAATGAGATTTTTATTTGCCAATGAGGCTTAATGAAGTAAATTTTCAGAGTAGTTTTTTCTCCACTCATAAATACTGTGTGGTGGCTCCTCTTGATTTGTAATTTGTTTGTGTTTGTGTCTTTGTTCAAGCATTTTAATCTTCATTTCATGGTGCTTTTTAACATTTGAATATCTATGATACTTGAAGTTTATATGCATAAATTTGTGAGGATTAATTAAGTTAGATTTGATTTGTAATGACTAAAGTAATGACTAAATTAATGACTAATTACATGACTAAATTAATGAATAAATTAATGATTAAATATATGACTAAATATATGACTAAATTAATGACTAAATATATGAATAAATTAATTACTAAATATATGACTCAATATATGACTACCATGACTAAATAAATGACTAGTTAACAACAATCAATGACTAAATTAATTAATAAATATATGACTAAATTAATGATTAAATATATGAATAAACAAATCACTACCATGACTAAATAAATGACGAGAATAGTTTAGTCATAAATTTGGTGGTGTTATAAATGACTACAAATAAACCACTAAAACAGTCATGTGACTAAAATTAATGACTAAATATATGACTAAATAAATGACCAAATAAATGACTAAATAAATGACTAAATCAATGACCAAATCAATGACCAAATTAATGACTAAAATCAATGACTAAAATTGTTTAGTCATAATTTAGTGGTGTTATAAATGACTACAAATAAACCACTAATAGTCACGTGACTAAAGTTAGTCATTTATATGCATTTTTTAGTAGTTATTTTAGTCATATATTGTTGTTTGTGTACTAGTGTTTGAAACTAGTCTATGCACTTAGGTTTTTAGAGAATGCTATTGATGCAAGAAGGAAAATTACCATAAAAGCTTATGATGATGAAGAAAGACCATCTTAGGGACTAATTGTCTTGCCTATCCAAGTGGGACCTATCCAAAAAGACATAGCTTGTCAAGTGTTGGACAAAGACTTGACATACAATATACTCCTTGGGAGACCATGGATCCACTCAATGCAAGCAGTACCATCAACATATTGTTGATGGGTGTTTTATCACTTCTCAACATAGGTAATGCATAGGTGCACTACCTCTCTTGAAAGGTAATCTCCAACAACAAGTTGTTGAAAATTTCCCCAAGGTCTCTCGGGTGTCAGGTCATGAATTGCTTGGAATGTATTAGTTTTTTTAATGTGATCTTGTTGGTAATCACAGGGAAAAATTATAGAAGTTAACCTGGAGAAGAATTGGTTCTTTCGATGGGAAGTTACTGCATAATTTTTGTAGGTTCAAACAATAGTCTAAAACTCGTATTTCAACTTTAGATTGGGCTTTACAATGTGTAATGAACCTTGTTCAAAGTCACTATTAAAAAAAGGAAAAGGGGTAGGGAAGAGAAGAAGTTCCTAGACCTGAAACTAGTAATGAACAGTGATAATGGAGGACCCTTTAGTGGACAACCTTCCCAAAACAAAGTTCCACTTAACCAAATCAAATTATAGTCTCATGAAACTTATGCAATCTTCTAAAGTTCCTTGACCATTTAGGATGCAAAATAAGGGGCACACAAAATGAGGCAGTGACAAAAGTGACCTGATGAAATGAAAAGAGAGGGTCCCCATTCTGAATAGGGCGTGTTTGCTAAAGGCACAACAAATGGCGACTCTATTGGGGAATGCTTCTGAGCATTGAAAGGATAAATTCTCATTCAAAACCCAAAATCTATGGTTTTGCAGACCAGGGGCCAGTTTCCAAAAGTGAACTAGGAGAACTGGATCCTTAGGTGAATCAACCTACAAAACATCTCAGAAGTGTGTGTGTATAGTGAATTAATTCACTTCCCTTGGAAATTATGGCAAGCAACAACTAATCAAATTGAGAAAGCTACATGAATCTTCCAACCCCAAAAGTAACTTGGACATTGCCCCACTTCCAGTCAGGCATCCATAGCCCTGACGGAGTTGTCGCTATGCTCCATGAACATTTCTCTACTACCAACCAGACATCCATAGCCTTGGTAGAGTTATCCGCATGCCCATACAGTTGCTTGATTTCAAAAAAAATCATTTTCTTTTTTCTTTTGATATTTCTCTTAATAATTTTTTCTTTTGCTCAACCATGTAAGAATTGAAGCCTAGCTGTGGATTTGGGGAATCACAATGGTCACTGGAGTAGAATTAATATTTTTCACTTGCTGAGTCATCATAATGACTGCTATATAGGTGTTTAGAAATAATTAGTGTATGCTTTGTGTAGAATCTAAGATGAATGTAGAAAAGGAAGACTCAACTAATAGTCAGGTTCTAAGTCAAGGTTCAAATGAGGAAACCATTCCATGGCAACAATATGAGACCAATAGTTGAGAGTGAATATTTATCCGAAGAACGCTAAGAGCGGGCAGAAAATTGAACCGTTCATTGAACGAGCATGTTCACCACATCAGGGACAAGAGACACTCTTAGCAAAACAAAAGCGATCGAGGACCAAACAAAACTAAAAGCAATGCGAAGCAGCAAAACAAGGAAACCAAAAGCAACCTAAACTAACCTATATACAATTATTTACAAGAACAACCCGAGAGGACTCAGGTTTGGAAATAATTCTTATGGTGTTGCTCATTGATGGGCAATGAGACATCTTCTCCGATTAAGGTCTTGAGGTGAAAAGCATTTTCTTTGAGGATTTCAGCAATTTGAAAGGGGCCAAGCCAAATCTTGTCGAATTTTTCATGTCCCCCTTTCTTCTCATGGGCCTTGTCCCAACATAGGAATAGATTAGAAATCCTAAAGGCCTTCACTTTGGCTCGTCGATCAAACCATCTTTTGACCATGCCTTGATGTTTGGGAAAAGTTTCAATAGCATGGTCACGTACTTCTTCTAAGTGGAGTAGCTCAACCAAGCGAGCCTCCCTTTGATCCCCTTCTTCATAGAAGTCATTGATGAATGGGGATTTTAAGGTGAATCGGGAACATAGGCTCAAGGCCATAGAGGAGGTGAAATGGGGAATCTCCCAAGGCAACCTTGTGATGTGTATGATCTGCCCAGAGGGAAAAATGGAGTTGGGTATGCTATTCCTTGGGATTCCTATCGATCAGCTTTTTGATGACAGCAATCAATATTTTCTTTGTGGAATCAGCTAAGTCATTGCCCTAGGGATAGTATTTGGATGAGAATTTAAGGGAAATACCACAATCAAAGGCCCAATTGGAAAATTTAATTCAAGAAAAGGCAAGGCCATTATCGTAGACTAGGGCATAGGGGCAACCAAAACAATTCACAAAAAAGCTTTCAAGGAAATCAATAACTACCTCTATAGTACATTACCTACATATAATAGCTTCTGTCCATCTAGTACAATAATCAAAGGTAGTTAGAATGTATCTATGGCCTGCAGAGGATGGTGGGCTTACCAGACAAATGAAGTCGAGACCCCATTGCGCGAACAACCTTACCTCCAAGACTGGTTGCAGCGGGACAACAATGTTTCTTTCTCTAGTTGTGGTGGTCTGGTAGACATGACACATGCGAACATGATTATGGGAATCCTTGAAGACTATCAAAAAATAGTAACCTACTCAAAAAATTTGATGAGCAGTAGAGGGACCCGATCAATGACTAGTACCAAATTTATCATGGAATTCTTTTAGTACTCTTGTTGCTTCTTTTCCAAGGCATCAGAGGTAAACTCCTTCATGGTTCTTCTTGTAGAGTATAGACCCTCATAGCATGTAGATACTACTCTTTAGCCAAAGAGAATTTTTTTGGACACCCTGGAGATGGGGCAAACATTTATTGTTTAGCAAGTAGTAGACTATGTTGTTATACCATTCTCCTGGAGAGACATCTTCAAGCTAATATTGCTAAACCGTAAGCTCGGGTCCTACCTTAGCCATTTTCTCAACTATTGTTTAGGTGAGGGCCTATCCTCTCACTAGTTTCATTATTTAAATTTCCATGTCGTACTCCTGCAATAGTGTGACCCACTTTTCTCTTATTTCTCCTAACTCATTTTGCATCAACAACATTTTCATTGCTGGGTCAGGTATGATGGCGCACACCTTGTTCTGTAGGATGTAGTGTCTAAATTTATTGAATCCTCTAACAAGAGCATATGCCTATTTTTCTATGTTGTGATATCTCAATTCATCATCCTTCAAGGGAGTACTCATGAAGGAAATTGGATGCTCATTTCCTTCGTCATCCTTTTGGGTGAGAATGCTAGCACACAAATGGTCTAAAGCAAAGGAGTAAATATAGAAGGGCTTCAGATAATCTAGCATGACTAACATAGGTGCCTCAACAATAGCTTTCTTGATCTCTTTGAAGGCCTGCTTTTCTTTCGGGGTCCATTCAATTTTGGCAACTTTCTTCAACATTGCGTTGAGTGGCTTGACGATTTCAGCAAATCCTGTAATAAATTTTCTAACAAAGTTTATATTTCCAAAAAAGGATTTCAGCTCTTTCTTGCTGCCTAGAGACTGGATCTTCAAAACGGACTGAATACACTCAGGGTCTATGGAGATCCCTCATTCTGAAATAACATACCCTTGCAACTTGCATTTCGTAACTCCAAAGATGCATTTCTTTGGATTAAGAGATATTCCGAATTCTCCACACCTCTGGAAGACCTTACATAGATCAGAGATATGGTTTCCCCTATTCTTTGAAAATACCATAAGATTATCCATATAAATGATAATGAACTTTCCAATTATGTCTTTAAAGGAGATTTCCATCGCACACTAGAAGGTGGCACCGACATTGATGAGTCTGAATGGCATCCTCCTATGTGCAAAGGTTACCCACTTGGTGGTGAATGTTGTCTTGTGTTTGTCTTCATACTGCACTATCACTTGGTTGTACCTGAAGTACCCATCAAGGAAGGTCATCATTTGTGATCCATTAACAATCTACATTACCTCATCCAAAGAAGGAACTGGGTAATTATCTTTCTCCGAAGCTCTGGTCAAGTTACAAAAATCTACACACAACCCGATTTCTCCATTCTTCTTCCTTACTAGAACCAAGTTAGCCACCCACATAGAGTGCTTAACAGGAAAGATGATTCTGGCTGACAATAGCTTCTACACCTCTTTATAAATAATGGGCTCCAACAATGCATTGATGGGACACTGTCGTTGTCGAAAAGGTCTAACGTTTGGCTTAAGGGGAATAGTGTGCATAATGATGGAGGTATCATATGTTTTTAAATCTTCATAACTCCATGCTACCACATCCTAGTATTTTTGCAAGGAATTAGTGATTCCCCTTTTCTCCTTAGGCATGCACACCTTTCCAATGAATACATTCTTAACTTTCATGGATGTCCCGAGGTTATGAGGGTCACATTGGTTGTTAATTGAATCCTTCTTTGCTTTCCGATCTTGATCTCAGATTTAATCTAGGTCAAATATGTGTTCAAGATGAACCATGCCTCTAGGGATAGTATTAGTTTTAAGGTTGATAACCCCTTGTATATCCAATTTAGCTTCCTCAAGATCAGCTTCATCAATTATCTGAGTTGCAAATACATTAGAGCCAGTGATAAATTACAAGATATGCTTGTCGTCATTGAACACCTGAAAAATGGGTGACATTATTTGGCATGGATGGGGTGGAAGTCAACTCAATAGTGATTTTTTTGAGACCTGACAAAGAGAGGGGTTGTAGTGTGTTGGCTGCTTGAGCCAAAGCATCAGCAATATGGTTCTATGATCGAGGGATAAATTGGATGTTGAGGGCATCGAGGCTTTCCAAAAGATCCCAAACCCTATGCCTATAATTTGCTAACCTTCGGTCATGGCATGAATATATTTGTCTCACCTGTTTTACTACAAATTTCGAATCACTAAACACTTGCAACATTTTGAAATTATTTCTCAGAGCCATTAAGAGACCATGAACTAATGCTTCATATTCTTCTACATTATTAGTATAGTAGAACTAAAGTCTATGAGTAGTGAAGTAGGCCTTACCTATAGGATCGATGAGTTCAAATTTGGCCCCAACTCCCTGCTTGGACTTAGATCCATCGAAGCGTAATGTCCAAAACTTGGAAGACTCTTTAACTTTGGGACCAATCACATGTGCACTCTACCTTGGTTGCGTACTTACATCTGCCATTCTTGGAACGAGAACATGCTGATCGTGGTTGGTGGCAGGTCATCTGGTCTGCGACTCCTCTTGAGTCATGGCTCATGCTTTGATGTGCTCCACCACCATCTGGCACAAAAAACACTCAAGTTATGAGTGGGTAACATTGTGAACCCTACACCAACTAGGTAACATGAGTTCCTGGAAATTCATTCTTGCACCCAAATTGAGTTGATCATGTATGAATTTTTCCATGAAGTCCTGTAATCCATCTAGCAATCTGAAGTTACCATCCTCACAAGAGTCTTCATCATCTGACTCTATCAACACTTCTATGGTCTGAGGGGTGTGGGCCAAGCCGATAGGCAGACTGCATAGGACAAGGAGGACCTCCTCAGCTGGCTCTTCTTCATGGCCCTCTTGCTCATTTAGATATGCCACGGGGCATTAATTCCCTAATTATGTTTCAACAAACAACACCTCATTCATATTGTTGTATTCTACGATCATGAATTTCATGCATGGCTCCTGATCTATGCAGATCTGGTTTGGTAGCCCCTTCCATGGCAACCACATGTGAGACAAATCAGTTGTGACATACCCGTTCAATGCCTGGGTGAAGTCTCATCCCAAGATTATTCCATGTGTAAGAAATATCCGCAACGTAGATGTTAATAACCTGTTACACCCTCATATCTACAATGATCTGCATAGGGATACAATTGATTTCCCCAATGATACTCACTTTAGTTTTATCCATTTAAGTTACTTTTCTTCTTGAAGGAGTGGGGACAATCCCAAGAGCCTTGCATACAACCAAGGGCATGACATTGGCTAATGCCCCTGAGTCAATTAGACAATTATGCAAATTCTTCCCAAATATTCTAATTGTAGTGAGGAAGGGTAGTGTTTCTAGCTTTCCTTGGAATAAAACCATGGGTGTGCTATCCTAGGCTACCTGGTTCTTATCCTTCTCATTAGTATTTTCCTTAGATTGCACCTAAGTTTTCTCCTTAGCGAGTTGTTTTCCAGTTTGCTGATTGGAAGGAACATCTTTATTTTTACCTATGAGTTCTTGGATCATAGACTCATATGGAGGCTCTTCGAAGGAGACTTTCTTGGCCGATGTTTCTTGCATCGCTCTGGAGGAAGGGATCCCATTGATCATTCTGAAAAAGGCATTCGTAACTGCCAGGACTTTGAGTAACTTGAAAGTGGACAGACTTAAGTTGACCTTCTTGAACTCTTCGGCTACATATTATCCCATTTGTTCAATTTCAGCCTCACAAGGGGAATTTTTGGAGGAACTAGTGGGCTGATTGTGGTTTTGACCCTACTTCCTATTCCTATTTAATTATCGGGTAGGTATGTGGGGATAGCCTAGATTGTTATTGGCATTTGGGTTAGGAGGGGTACTAAAGTTATTCGGTGGGGTAGAGGTAGTGAAAGGGCCACCTACTTGACCGCCTGCTTGTCTATTTATCAATTCATAAGGGGTATTCCTTTGGTGGAACATTTGGACTTCATCTTCTCTTAGCTCTTCCTCATCCATTGAGCCATTATCTACTGAATTGAAGAGCTGAGACAAAGGAATTTTGACACTTACCTCTTTTTCTTCTTCATTCTTTGGTTCGTTGCTCTCGCTTCGTGGAAAAAGAGCCTGGTTGACTACAAGCACAAAAGAATCATATGGCTCAAATGGAACTATGTCTCTGTAGCCTATACTATCAACAACATTCTAGACCTCCACTTGAAATATCTTTGTTGTTGTTTGGAACTCAGGGCAATCCAATTCAGAATGTCGGCTTGTCTTGTGGATGTGGCACCAACTGGATAAGGCTGCCTCAGCTAGGTACACCCTAGTCGTAGTCTTTTCACTACCACTGGGATGGTCAAGAGGCATGGGAATTCCTGCATTGTTTGGTCCTATATTCCATGTCCTATTTTGTCTTTGTGAGGGTCTCCTTTCAAAATTTTGGTTAGAGTTCTATCCTCACTCGTAATTCTGCCTGGACGAGGCACCTGTCTCATGGTTATCTTTGTTGTCTCAAATAAGGTTGGCCTAAATACTACATTGAGAGGCCTACAACTGATTATTTTGGTTCCTGAGGTGGGTCGTCTCTATGGACATTTTTCTGATCATCTCTATCAATTCATCTAACCGATCTTTCTTAGCACCACTTAGCTATGGTGTTTGGTTTTGGAGAAATACGGGTTGCACTACCGGTTGGTTCTGCTGAGCAAGTGTGAATTTGGGCCCTTTCAGTATGTTGGTACTAGAGATGGTTGTACATAGGCCAATTGTTGCTGAGATTGCAAGTAATGAGGGACCAGAGGCACCTGGTTTATGGGTTGTCCTGGATGAGGCACTATGGGTAGTTGCGACACTTGATTCATGAGGGGTGTCTGATGTTGTAGAGCTTGAGTGAGTCCTTAAATCTTCATGGGATGAGCAACCTTCCCCAAGGAGGGTAGCAGATGTTAGAATCCAAGATCACCTGCATGCAAATGGATACCTGTCACATGCAAAAGACATGCAAAACCAACAAGATGTTCTGTAAACCTCAAAGTGTAAAATGCATTATCAGAATCTCAATTATTACAAAGAGATCAATCCTTATGAAGGAGATCAAGAAACCCTAAAAGAGAAACCCTAAATGAAACCCTAGTGTGCACACTTAATAATTAATCAATTATTAATGTGCCTAAGTTTAGCTTAAGCAACTAGAGGAATAAGTGACTTAATTAATTAACCAGTATGATGTAATTAATTAAGCGTAATAACTTATTACTCTAACACCCCCCCTTAAGATTAACTTAGGAAGAAGCTAAAACACTAGAAGAAGATGCATGCAAGAAAAGATGGGTCCCGGCAACAAGGCTTGATCAGGTACCCATTTAAAAATGTAAGAAAGAGGTAGAGGAGGAAAACCCAGTGGGACAAAACCCCCCTACAATGATATGACATGCTGCAAAGAAGCACTGGAAGAACACTATAGAGTAACACTGGAACCGCAATCTGGCAAGCAAGGAAAGATACTTCTGTCTACAAGAAACCATATTAGAATCATAATGATGCAACAACAGACCCGATGCCATGGAACACTCAAAAACTCCAAACGGGAACAATGCTGGAATCTTTCCAACGCCACAAAGATAGCGAAAATCGGAGATCGTGGCAAAAAGTTATGAGCTCGGAAGCATAAAAAGTACATCTGACTTCAAACAGCAATAAATTCAGTAAAACAGAAAAATACAGTAAAATAAATTGCACCACAAGATAGTGCTCGGAACCAGCTTTCCGGCAATATCTCGTTTGCTCGATTTTGATACCGTATGCCCAAGTTATGCCAAAAACAAAAAAACTGCTCTTTTAAGGCAAATAAGGGTTAGGGGGACAAACTGCCGTACAACTAATGATGTCATGCTGACGTCAACACTTCACGGCAAAAAATTTGATGACCATCTAGCCGTCGGCGCAAAAATCCGGCCCTCCTGCAAAAAAATTTGGGGCCCCTGGTCGCCATATGATCGTGGGCGGGGGCTCAGGGGCCTGAAGTGGGCAGAGCCCTTGGTCCTCCATAGGACCGTGGCTACAACACAGGAGCCCTCAGGGGCTAAGTAGGGTCGACGGCCAGATGGGGGAGCCACCGGCGGCGGCGGCGGGCCGGTGGCCGCCTAGTGGCCGCTCGATGGCGCGAGCCGTTTGAACTGGGGGCGCAGGCACGGATCCCGAAAATGGGTTTTTAAATTTTTTTATCGATTTTCATGCCTCGTGAAGCGTGCCGAGGAGGCCGTACGACCTCTCTGGTAAAAAATTTTTGCCTCAGAAACCAACTGCTCAAAAATGGATGATTTGACAGGTGTTTCTAGGGTTTTGGGGTGCTACGAACGCGATGGCGATGTCTGTTTGAGCCCATAGTGTTCCGAAAATTTGGCTACCCCCAGATCTTGCAAAAAAAATGCCTGTGGAAACCATTGCACTTGAAACTCACTGAGAAGCCATATCTTCAGATCACGAACAGGCAGCGGCAGGTCTAGAGCTTTGATAAGCACAAGTTTAGCTTAAGCAACTAGAGGAATAAGTGACTTGATTAATTAACTAGTATGATGTAATTAATTAAGCGTAATAACTTATTACTCTAACAGCAGATTGGTGATGTTTTATCCCAAGTCAATGCTAGCTATGATCCATTAATTTGGTAGGAGTTGGTCATATTCTCTTCACCAATGCAGATGCGAGGTTGTCCAATGCTGCATAATAAATTGGCAAGGCAACGACATCATTAAGCATGTAAAGAGACTATAACCTTGTGTATGCTAGGTGGAACCGATCATTAAAGGAGCTGATTGGTTCATTAACCTCCCTATGGAAATACATAAATTGTTGATACAACTCTGAAGGGTTGATTGAGATCTTGTACTTATGCAGGAAGGAATTCATTAACATGTCCTAGGTTGTGATAGATCCCATCAACAAGTTGATATACCAGTGGAAGGCCTCTTCCCCTAAAGAATAAGGAAAAATCCTGCATGCTACATCTTTGGGGTCGATTTTCATATCTTTCAACATTGCTTGGAAGATCTTTATGTGTTCTTCAGCTGTCCTTTGTGGATCCCAAGGATTGAACTTTGTGCAAAAGCTCTTTGGGTTCTTAGGCATATCATGATAATCATTGAAGGATAGAGGGAAAGGATTGTTTCCCAGCCAAGCCATGAGGGGAGGCGGGGGTGGCACTTGTTGTTGGATTGTAACTTGGGGCTACACAAGGGCAGCGACAACTGGTATTGCACCTTGGACTTGGAAGGTAGTGACTGGGACAACACCCAGGCTGTGGGAAGCGAGGGGTTGAAAGGTAGTTTGGGATGGCTAGATGGAAGAGAGGAAGGTAAAAGAGGAAGGGTGAGCATGTGGTAGATGGAAGGAGGCTAGGGTTGAATGAGATGGAGTGGATGAGGAGGATGGGTCTGAGTCTGATCTTTGAGTCCTTCTTGCCCTTGTGGGGGCCGCAGTTCCTAAAATTCCCCTTTTTTGGGTGTAGACCTTAGAAATTTGTAGAATATCTCGAGGGAAACTGATCCAATTCGATCTAGATTAACTTCAAAGTGGCCCTCCTTCTAGCACCAGTTTTGTTGATGGGTGTTTTAGCACTTCTCAACACAAGTAATGCATAGGTGCACTACCTCTCTTGAAAGGAAATCTCCAACAACAAGTTGTTGAAAATTCCCCCAAGGTTTGTCGGGTGTCGGGTCATGACTTACTTGGAATGTATTAGTTGTTTTAATGTGATCTTGTTGGTAATCATAGGGAATACTTACAAAAGTTAAACTAGAGAAGAACTAGTTCTTTCGATGGAGTTCTTAAGATGGGAAGTTACTACATAATTGCTGTAGGTTGAAACAGCAGTCTGAAAATCCTATTTCAACTTCAGATTTGGCTTTACAATGTGCAATGAACCTTGTTCAAAGTCACTATTAAAAAGAAGGAAAATGAGCAGGGAAGAGAAGAAGTTCCTAGACTTGAAACTAGCAATGAACAGTGATAATGGAGGACCCTAAAGTGGACAACCTTCCCAAAAAAAAGTTCCACTTAACCAAATCAAATTACAGTCTCATGAAACTTGTGCAATATTCTAAGGTTCCTTGTCCATTTAGGATGCAAAATAGGGGCACACAAAATGAGGCGGTGACAAAAGTGACCCAGTGAAACAAAAAGAGAGGGTCCCTATTCTGAACGGGGCGTGTGTACTAAAGGCACAACACATATCACCAATGTTTGAAGTTCCCCTTTAATGGACATGAAATCACCAAATTGGTTGACTCAAATAACTCCCAATACTGCAACACATTGAAAATGGTTCAAGACTCCTTCATTCCTTAGAACAAAGAAGCTAGTGCTTCTAGCTCCTCTAATGGTGAGAAACAACAAAATACCTTGTCAAGATAAGTCGAGAGAAATGACCAATCAAAGGATAAGGGTATCAGTGATTCTACTCCCTCAAGTAGTGGTAGTCAATCCAATATTTCATCAAATCATCTTGAGAAAGAAACCCAATCCAAGGACAAAGGCATTGCTAACTCCACTCAAGTAAATCATGAGAGTCAGTTAAATCTCCTATCCAATTTTTTTGAAAAGATTCAGTTGAAAGATAAAGGTGTAGGTGAATAGTCCTTTGAACAAACATTGTGCCTTTCACAATTGCTACCATCTCCTCGAGCATATGGGCATCCATCAACATTAATACAACTATCTCCACAACCCATGACTCTATTCGATGGAAAATTCACAAAGGAAAGTACCATGGAAGAATCTGAAGACAAGGATGTACTCAGTTGGATTTACAAAGATGAAGATGAATCTGCATCAACATCTGTTGCAACAACCATTAGTATTCCCACTGGCCTATATGGTAGCGGTTTCACTATCCTGGAAAAGATGGGTTACAAAGGTAGTGGTCCTATTGGGAAAATAAAAGAGGGTATTTTAGAGCCTATTCAATTGGTCACTAATAATGTCAAAGATAAGATGGGATTGGGCTATAAATAAGAATCCAAAGAGGAAACAAAAGAAGAGACCACCAAAATTTTTTTTGAACGAATCCTACAATTACAAGTTAGCGATGCCTATGAAATTGATTCTAATGAGTATGAGTGGCATTCATTATCCAAAGAATCTTGTCATGATAAAAAAATTGATGTAATACAAAGGTATGCACCCACACTCATGGAGGGACAAGGCTCAGGGTCTAGACCCCTTGAATTTGGATCACAACCTATCGATGGATCTAGTGAATATGATCAGACTCCTAGTGAGACAGATCATTCAGAGGAGAGTAACATCATAGACCTCGATCTCACTATTGCATACCATGAAATTTTTTCTATTTTAACCCTCATCGTTGCCGACCTTGACTAAGCTAATGATCCCTTTCCATTAATTCACCCTGAACTTGTCGATTGAGACCAAACCACGCCTCTAGATATCCTAGTTTTTGTGGATGATGACACTATTGTTAACTATCTCTGCACTGACAACCTTGAAACATGTTCCACCACTTAATCTCAGAATAAAGTTTCTAGTCAAGGGAGTGCCAAATATTCTAGTTGAAAAATAAATAATGAAAATAGATCTAATGGTGAAAACCATTCTATGGCAGCATTAGATTATAAAAAAGTCAAAATAAAGAGTGTATCCAACGGTGAAAACCTCTCAGAGGCACTGAAGGATGGAATATTTGACACTATGCCGAAACATTACCATGAGAGATCTTCAGTCTTGGCATAATCTACACAGTATATCAACATTGGCACTCTATACAAAGTAAAAACTCTACATTTGGCGACATCCTTGACTGAACAAGAAAAACCAAGCTTTAAACCAAATTATTTGAAGAAAGGCAAGTTAACTTCACTTGGTCTTATGCGGATATGCTTGGGATTGATCCTGAACTAATCATGCACCATTTGTCTCTTCCCTCTAGAGTAAAAACAATAAAGAAAAAGTTAAGAAAGATGCATCCTCACATCAGCTTAATGGTCAAAGCAGAATTGAAAAAAATGTTGGATGCAAGATTCATCAGACCAATAGACTATGCCAAGTGGATTTCTAAAATTGTACCAGTATCTAAACCGAATGGCAGCATTAGGATTTGCATGGATTTTAGAGATTTGAATAAGGCTTGTCCAAAAGATGATTTCCCTTTGCTGAACATTGATATCATAGTGGATTTTGACAACAGGACATGAAATGTTGTCACTCATGGATGGCGACTCAAGATACGACTAGATAAAAATCACATTGAAAGATCAAGATAAAATAGCCTTTACTTGTCCATGGGGTACATTCTTTTGGAATGTCATGCCTTTTGGGTTGAAGAACGTTGGAGCCATCTATCAACGTGCAATGATCACCATTTTTCATGATATGATGCATACTTTCATGGAAGACTACGTGGATGAATTATTGGCTAAATATTTCACTAGATAAGGACATTGGGAGATCCTAGACAAATTTTTCACCCGCATGGATAAATTTAATGTTAGATTAAATTTGAAGAAATGTGTGTTTGGTGTGACATCTGCAAAGTTGTTAGGATATATAGTTTCAGAAAAGGGAATTAAAGTGGATCTCACCAAGGTCAAAGCCATCATGGAAATGATACCACGTAAGAACATTAGTCAATTGAGATCTCTTCAAGGAAGATTTCAGTCCATCAGAAGGTTCATCTCATAGCTAGCAGACAAAACACATCCATTCACTCACTTTATCCATAAGAATGTAAAGTTCAAGTGGGATGAGAAATGTGAAACAACCTTTAATCAATTGAAACAATACTTGATGTCACCACCCATCTTGGTACCACCACTGAAGGAAAACCATTACTTCTTTATATCGCAACAACTGAGGTATCCTTGGGTGCACTATTAGCATAGGAAGATCATGTAGGAAAAGAAAGAGAAATTTATTACATCAACAAAACATTTAATGGTTATAAAATCAATTATTCCTTCATTGAGAAAGCTTGTCTAGCAGTGGTATTTGCTACTCAATAGCTCTAACATTACATGCTAACTCACACGATCAAGCTCATAGCTAAAATTGATCCCTTGAAATATCTACTAAGAAAGGCAAACCTCATAGGAAGACTAGCTAAATGGGTGATGATACTAAGTGAGTTTGAAATTCAGTATGTGGATCATAAAGCAATCAAAGGACAAGTGATAGCTAATCAGTTAGCAGAAACACCCCTACAAGATAGCCATTCGATACATGTTGAGTTCCATGTTGCAAATGTTTTTACCGTCACTCCACAACAATGGATGTTATATTTTGATGGATCATATACACAACACATGTCCAGTGTTGGGATCTTGTTTGTTACTCCACAAAGACACACAATTCCAAAATCCTATCGACTGATGTTTCCCTATACCAACAATATAGCAGAATATGAAGCCCTCATCATTGACATCAAACAGATAGTTGAGTGGAAGATTAGAGAGCTGCAAGTCTACGGTGATTCCCAATTGATCATTAACCAAGTGAATGATAATTATCAAACCAAGGATGATAATTTGATTCCGTATAAGAGAATGATTGATTATTTCAAAAATTATTTCACTAAGATCAAATTTGAACAGATTCCAAGGGCAGATAACAAAGCAGTCGATGCGATGGAAAAAATTGCTTCTCTCTTACAGATCCCTGAAAATTGAAGCCAATATGAGTTCATGGTGGAACAAGTGTTTAACCCTACTTATGAAAACCTAGAATCCCAAATTATATGCCACATGGTTCACCTTGAATCCTCTACCTATGGGAAGATCTATGCCTATTTGAAAGAAAATACCTTTCTACCTGATCTTTCCCGAAACCAGAAGCGTAACCTTATTCATCAATTTGCATGCCATACTATGATAGTTGACGTACTTTACCGAAGAGGTCTTGATGGTACTCTCCTTGGTTGTCTCGAACATGATGAATCCAAATTGGCTTTATGCAAGGTCCATGCTAGTATCTATGGAACTCATTCAAGTGGAATTACCCTCACTAAGAATACTGGCTGACTATGGAGAAGGAGTCCTATCAATTTATCAAGAAATGTGAAAAATGTCAAATCCACAGTAACCTTATCCATGCTCCAGCCTAGGATTTGCATCCATTCACATCAACATGGCCCTTTTTTCAGTGGGGATTAGATCTTGTAAGAAAAATCCATCCATCATCATCCAATGGACACAATTTTATCATCACAACCACAAAATATTTCATAAAGTGGGTTGAAGTTGTCTCTCTAATCAACATCACTGGGAAGCAGATTGCCTCATTCATCTTGAATTACATCATTTGTTGATATGGAATTCCTCAGTCCATTGTCACGGACAATGACATTCCTTTTAAAAAATAGGATGTGGAAGAGCTTTGTCACAAATTCCATATTCAACATTGATTCTCCATGCCTTATTATCTTCAAGGAAACGGTCAGGCGGAGGCAACAAACAAGACTATCTTAAAAATCCTCAAGAAAACCATCAATGAGTCTGGACGTGATTGGCATATCCAATTGAACCCTGCTTTATGGGCCTATCATACAATCATCCAGACACCTACAAGAACCACACCATATTGCCTTGTATATGGAGCAGAAGCCATTTTACCTATTGAGGTTGAGATACCTTCACTTCAGGTGTCTCCGAAGGGAATTGTTGTGCATGTTTTGCACAGAGGCCCCATTCAAAATGGTGACCCTCACTTTCATTTTTCCTTATCGAGTCATTTTATTGCTGCCTCATTTTGCCTGCCCCTTATTTTGCATGCCCCTCATTTTGGTGTCCTAGTTGGTCAACGTGCCCTTCAAAGTCTCATTTTTGGCTGACCAGATTTTGCCCCTAAAATAAAAAAATTGCTAAGTCTTGAGTTTTTCAGGCTTCGCCTCCCCACTCATTTGATTCGCTTTTTCCTTCATTTTTGACTTTGGGGACAAGTTTCCCATGGATTTCGGATGTTTTTGTGATGCCTACGTGAACTACCAAAGTTTCATCAAGTTTTGGGAAGCTGTCAAATTTTCATTCTGGAACTTCGTCCCTCCACCGCTGTCCGGGAACTTCGTATGTCCCTGGCTGTTCTGGATACTCGCCCCTTTGTGGCCGTTTTTGGGACTCCATCTCCCTTTTTCAGTTTTGGACGTCCATTTGCCTTAGGAATTCTGGCTTCCAGAGCTCGGCCCCTCCATGGTCATTTTAGGAACTCCTTCCCTCCACCGCCATTCAAAAACTCTATCTGTCCCCTGTTGTTCCTGAGACTAGCCCCTCCGTGGCCATTTCCGGAACTTTGTCTCGCTTTTTTCATTTTGGATGTCCGTTTGGCTTAGGCATTCTGGATTCTGGAGCCCGGCCCCTCCATGGCCATTTTCGAGACTTTCCTCCTAGAATGTTGTCCCTCTGCCATCGTCCAAGAACCTTCTCTCTTCCCTGCCCTTTTTCCTTTTTTTTAATAAATAACCTTAGGCAAGGTTCATTGCACATTATAAAGCTAAATCCAATGTTGAAATGGAGTTTTAGACTGCTATTTGAACCTGCAGCAAATGCTCAACAACTCTGCCCTCTTAAGAACCCCATTTGCAGATCCAACTTCCCCACTTTGTAACTCACCCATAATTCCTCCTTGTGATTCCAACAAATCACGTAAATCAACTAATATATTCCAAGCACTGTCAAGACCTGACATCTGAGAGACCTTAGAATAGTGTTCTGCAATCTGATTGTGGAAGATTGTCTTTCAAGAGAGGTGATGCACCTACACATTACCTGTGTTGAGAAGTGCATAAAAAACACATCAACAAAACTTAAGCATTCTAGCTTCCGAAGCTCGGCCCCTCTGTGGCTGTTTCTAGGACTTTCCTCTCAGAATGTTGTCCCTCTGTCACCATTTCAGAACTTTGCTTCCAGATTGTTGTCTTTCCATTCACCATCCACTGGCTATCATCCTTCCAGCCTCAAGGGTCCCAAACCCTAGAACTTTTCCCTCAAAATTTTGTTTCACCTTGATTGTTCCAAACAACGAACACCTGATAGCTTTCCCTCTTCACAACTCCAGGTGCCCTAGTGATGACCCAGGAAAGATGGACTTTGACCCACATGCTAAAATTGGATCCTCTCCTACATGGACCTTTCAAATTCCAAATTTGTAGCCGGGAGAAACCATTCGGGTCACCCTGCCTTGTTTGCCCTTTCAAAACAACATTCTGGCCTCTCGGGCCCAGACCGTCCGAACTCCCTCCAATAAACAGTAAATGGAAATTCACACTAAATATTATGATCTTTTGATGATGCATAGATGGATATAACAAGGATTTTGTAGGATTTGATTAACATTTTCACTTACGACACTTCATGCATGCATGTTTTAAGAAGCCTACCACGATTCCATCGGGAGACCCATTGAGAAAGATGAACAAGGAAAAGAACGTGGCTCCTATCACCATTCATTTTATGCCCACCTCTCCTCATAGTGCCCATCAATAGAGCTGGCATCAGAAGAGGGCCTATGCCAAGGAAGTCAATGACAAAATGCAAGGGGGGATATCCTACTTTTCACCAGATGATGATGATCTTTGGGGGTTGTCCACCCAAATCAGGGGCAACCAATCCATTGATGCCAATTGTCGATAGACCCATTTGATCCAATGAATAATGTTGCAAGTCCATCAGAAAGAAGACAGCTTTCAGGCAGTTTCAGCTGCAGTAAAAGGGAAATCAACTAGAAGACAAAACTACTAAAACACTTGGGCACTAAAAGACAAAATAGGAAAAAGACAACAAATGTATTTTAAATTGCTGAATATTGTGGGGTAGGTGAAGCCTTAATGTAATTGAATCTGAGCCACACAATGTAACTCAATCATAGCCATTCATTTGGGCTTTGAAAAACTATAAATAGGGGTCACCCCCTCATTTGTAAGGGGTTGGAGAGCTATTGTAAAATCATTCTGCAGCAATAGAAAGCAACATTGCATGATCTATGGGTGTTACTTTTTGAAGTTTCTCATTATGTGTGCATGGTTCTACCTTCCAAGTTAGTTTTAGTTGTTAGTTTCTTGAATGGAAGTGATTATGGTGTTTGTTGTGACAGTATTTGATGAGCTTTTAGCCCATACTTTTGGCACTTGTTGATGACAAGCTACTGTGCAAAGTTAGCTTGGGCTTCTTTATTTGATCGTTGCAACTTAGTTCACTTGCATGTTCATGATTTGTGTGTATGCAAACTAAAAATTTGCAATCCTTAGAAGATTACACTGGTTTTGTGCAACTGTAGGATCCTCTTGGCCAAGCAAAACCCAATATAGGGAGTTTGTCTACTATAGCAGCCTCCATGATCACTGTTCATTCATAGTTTTAGATCCAGGAACCTTCTCCCTTCCCTACCCTGTTTCATTTTTTTTTAATAAATAACCTTAGACAAGGTTCATTGCACATTATAAAGCTAAATCCAATGTTGAAATGGAGTTAAAGACTACTGTTTGAACCTACAACAAACACACAACAACTCTCCCATCTTAAGAACTCCATTTGCAGACCCAACTTGCTACACTTTGTAACTCATCTGTAAGACCGCCTTGTGATTCCAACAAATCATATAAATCAACTGAGATATTTCAAGCACTATCAAGACCTAAAATTAGAGACCTTGGGATAGTGTTCTGCAATTTGATTGTGGAAGATTGTCTTTCAAGAGAGGTGATGTACCTATGCATCACCTATGTTGGGAAGTGCATAAAAAACACATCAAAAAAACTAGTGCTAGAAGGAGGGCATGACATGTTGAGGCTACAAAGTTGTAATTCGGAAGTTGAAACAAACACTTTCAAAGAAGGAAATATGAGATAGAGGGATCTCTTTTAATGTTGAAACATAAAATCAGAAAATTTTAAAGGCAAAAAGAAGTTGAGTCAAAATGGAGCATTACGTGCAAATCAGCATCACTCAGCTACATGCATACTTAAATAGGAGATTGAGAATGCCATTGTAGAAGTTTGCATTGACAGATAGATGTAGAATTCATGGCACCCACAAGCATAGTGAATTGGAGTGTCTAACATTCTTGAGCAGAATTGAAAGAGTCTTGCAAGGAGAGATTCCCTTTTGGGAAATATATCAGCCTTTAGCCCTTGTAGACCCGGAGGAAGAATTGACAACCATGGCAGCCAAGGCATTTGAGGAGCTGATCCAAGAACATTTGAACAAAAAAGATGGACCAAGATTGGAGGACACACTAATGTCAAGTTGGTGCAGATTTCATAATGCACCACATTCAGAATTTACTTGTCCATCGTGTGCAGGAATCATCACCCAAGTCAAAGGCAATTTGAACAAGTTGGAGTAGCCAACTATCAAGGAGGATGAGTCATCCCACGAGGCAGAAAAGTTGTCAGCATCTAGAGGACAACACATTGTAGATAAACCAAGAAATTCGACACAAACTAGTGCTGGGACAACAAACACTGAAGCTGAAAATCAAGAAGGAGAAGTTGATTTCCTAGGGAGAGAAAAAGGCTTTGGTGAAGGTTCACTAAGAATGGAGTTGAAAATCTTCTCCTTTGCCAATAAGGGGGAGTCCTCCACTTAGAAAGAGGATCCATTGGCAGTTGAGGATGAATCAATGAAGTTTGTAGTAGTATATGCTGGGGAAGCCAATGAAGATGCTGAAAATAAACAAGAGGAAGAGGTTGATAGCCTTGGGACAACAAAAAATGATGATGAAGACATAAATGAGATTAAATTAGAGGACCTCTCCTTCGTAAATACAGTGATTGAGAATATGAAAATAAAATTTTGGAGTGGGAACAACCACTCGCCATGGATGTTTACCATCAAGATTTTTTTTCAAGTGATGATGAGGACCCAGGAGTGGAAAGATATGACCAACTCATCTCCAGATTAGTAGAGGATTGGTTTGAGCTGAAGTACCAAGTGGATTTAGAGGTGCTACTACTATCGAATTGGTGCAAGCTCCATAATTCATCGCACTCGGATTTCACATGTGAGCTATGCCAAGAAGTTGTCCAACAAGTTATAGAACAAGCAAGGAAGCTAGGCACACCACTTCTTGCAGTGGCTTCAAGGATGGAATGTGAGGATCAAGAGCCCAAGCCAAGTAGTGACTCAACTAAAGGAAGTCCTCAAGAGGATGTTGGGACAGCAATGGAAGTAGGACAGTAATATAGTCTCGAGCTTTCAAGTGATGAAGTAGATCAAATAGGAATGTTGTCCACCAATAATCAATAATTTCTCCCTCTTCAAGAGCATTTGAGCACCATGGACGGTAGGCTTTATGACAAGTCCTTGGAGGGAGATTGCATAGTGGATTTTGGTCCCCTTGATGAGGTGCCATCAATTGATGACTTCTTTCCATTGGGAGCTATACTAAAGAGGTATACTCATGTCGAGGAAGAGAACATCCCAAAAGATAGTAACGATGAAGACATACTCCTTGAGCCTTTGAATGGTGATGCACTAAAGTTTCTAGATTGGGAGAGGGGTTCCTTCTCTGTCTATAGCGATAGTGAACAAGGGGAAACAAGTGAATTTCATGATGAGTTGCAGGAACAACAAAGAGAAGAAGACAAAGGTGGGGGTGTTGAGAGAGCTGCCAACATAGATGAAGCACCTTGTCGACTACAAGATGCAACTTGGAGTCCTTCCACCATGATTATTATTGATCCTCCTTCATATTCAGATGGATGCAATAGGACCGATTCACGCATATCATTGTCCCACAATATTGAGGATCATGAAGATAAGTTCAGCACTAGGGAAAGGAAGTGGGACAACGTGCTGCCTTTTGAGGACAACAATCATGTAGATGCTTGGTTTGTGAAAGATCAATGAGATGAAGTCTATCTTCTTGAAGAACAACTGATAGGGATTACTGATCCCATGCAAGACGTGGAAGAAGTGTTTGCTGCCCTGTTCTCCCTACCTTATGTAGGCTTGATTCCTGAAATGCTGCACCCTCCACCATGCCTACCCGAGGTTGTTGATTCAAAGATTGACGATGCAGTGCTTGCTCTTAGTTGTCAAATGTTGCTACCTCCATATGACAAAATCCAGGTTCTATCCTTCTTTGCTTATGTTAATTTTCATAGCTGCACTTATCATTTTGATTATGGGAATAAGGAAAAATGAACATGTTTATGGATTAATCATGGGCTTAGTGAGCATCCTCAATTGCTGATTTTCCCTGACTAGGTGACTGAACTTGATTGCTACAACATTGAATTTATTTTTTCAGAATATAAGGATAAATCTGCATGGTTGAGAAATATAACAATTTCCCATTTGTTTGTACATGATTTGCAAAATCCAATGGGCATGAGTGTCAGATGGCGTTGCTTGAACATAGTGCTTTGTAAATATCTCTTTCTACATAGCTCTTTTTTTTAGTTGTGTAATTTTCCTGTAAATACTCCGCTTTCCTGATTTCCTTAGGTTAGTTGGTTTGTTGTTGGTTGCTTGCTTTTGAGTATTTTCTTCGTTGTTTTCTTTCGCTATCCCACTTTGGTTTGGTACTTGCTTTTCTTTGCTTCTATTTTTTTGTTGCTTTGCTGCTACTTTGTTTGAGGTCCCTCTACTTTTGGCTGGGCATATCTGTGCACACAACAACCATTCTTATTTGTTGGGGTTGTTCTATGTATTTCTTTGTCAAACTCTAATCAAGTTTTCAGAGTGGATGGTGAGGATCTTCTCTTAGTATCAAGCGATCTAGATGTTTGATTCAAAGTGGATAAGTTGTTGGTTGGTCTGATTCTAAAGTATTCTAGAATCTTATATCTCTCACACATTTTAATAATTTGATGGTCATTGTAGGTCCTTTGTGAAGTCTAGTTAAGTGAAAAATCTAAAATTCTGTTCCAGTGCCACTATGATTCTCAATCCTGAGTGTGAACTTCATTGCTTGTGGGTTGAAATAAAAGAATTGAAAAGAGAAAAGAAACAAAGAAAGAAATCCAAATATTGAAAATCAAAAGAAGAGAAATTCAGCTTTTCAGGGGTATACAAATAACTCTATCGAGGCTATGGACGCCCGACCGATAGTAGAGCAATGTTCGGGAGAATCACATCGAAAAACTCATCGAGGCTATGGATGCCTGACTAGCAGTGAGGCAATGTCCAGATACTTTTGGAGTTAGAATAAACTAAGTAGTTTAACTTGATGGAGCTTAGGTTCTTGTAGCAATTGAAGGATGGGAATTAATGTAATTGCACACACTTGGATTTTCAGCATACTAAAGGTTGGGTTGGCTAGTGGTTTTGATCCTTTGTTTGCCCTAGCGTGAAGGTCAGAACAAGAGATTCTCAGTTCATGATTCCAGTTGATCATAGAAATGCTCTGGAGCATTTTCTCAGCGAGTCGCCATTTGTTGTGCATGTTTTGCACACATGCCCCGTTCGAAATGGGGACCCTCTCTTTTATTTTGCCTTACCGGGTCATTTTGTTGCTACCTCATTTTACGTGCACCTTGTTTTGCATGCCCCTCATTTTGGTGTCCTAGTTGGTCAACATGCCCTTCAAAGTCTCATTTTTGGCTGACCAAATTTTTCTCCTAAAATAAAAAAATTGCTAAGTTTTGGGTTTTTTGGGCTTCGCCTCCCCACTTGCTCGATTCTCTTTTTCCTTCATTTTGACTTTAAGGACAAGTTTCCCATGGATTTGGGATTTTTTGTGGTGCCTAAGTGAATTGCCAAAGTTTCATCAAGTTTCAAGAAGTTGCAAAATTTTCATTCCAGAACTCTGTCTCTCCATCGCTATCTAAAAACTCCATTCGTCCTCAACTGTTCTGGAGACTAGCCCCTCCATGGGCATTTCTGGGACTATATCTCCCTTTTTCCATTTTGGACATCCGTTTGCCTTAGGCATTCCAACTTTCAGAGCCCGACCCCTCTATGGTCATTTCTAGAACTCCATCCCTCCGCCACCGTCCAGGAACTCTGTTTGTCCCCGACTGTTCCAGAGACTAGCCCCTCCGTGGCCGTTTCTAGGACTCCATCTCCTTTTTTCTATTTTGGACATCTATTTGCCTTAGGAATTCTGGCTTCCAAAGCCTGGCCCCTCCGTGGCCATTTTCGGAACTCTGTCCCTTCACCGCCATCCAGGAACTCCGTCCATCCCTGGTTGTTCCAGAGACTGGCCCCTTCGTGGCCGTTTCTAGGACTCTGTCTCCCTTTTTCTATTTTTGATGTTCGTTTGCCTTAGGCATTCTGGCTTTCGGAGCCCGACCCCTCCATGGTCATTTCTAGAACTCCATCCCGCTGTCGCCATCTAGGAACTCCGTCCATCCCCGGCTATTTCAGAGACTGGCCCCTCCATTGCTATTTCTAGGACTCCGTCTCCCTTTTTCCATTTTGGACAATCATTTGCCTTAGGCATTCCGGCTTCCAGAGCTTGGCCCCTCCATGGCCATTTCTGGAACTTCCTCCCTCCATCCCTCCGCCACCATCTGGGAACTCCGTCTGTCCTCGACTATTCTTGAGACTAGCCCCTCCATGACCATTTTTGGGACTCCATCTCCCTTTTACTATTTTGGCATGCATTTTCCTTAGGCATTCCAGCTTTCGAAGCCTGACCCCTCTTTGGTCATTTTTGGAACTCCATCTGTCCCCAGCTGTTCTGGAGATTGGCCCCTCCGTGGCCATTTCTGGGACTCCATCTCCCTTTTACCATTTTGGACGTCTGTTTGCCTTAGGCGTTCTGGCTTTTGGAGCCCGGCCCCTCCATGGCTATTTTCGGGACTTTCCTCCCGGAATGCTGTCCCTCCTTTGTCGTCCGAGAACTTTGCTTCTAGATTGTTGTCTTTCCATCTGCCATCCTTCTAGCCTACCGGGTCCCAAACCCCATAACTCAACCCTCAAAATTCCTTTTCACCTTGGCTGTTCCAAACAGCGAACTCCTAACAGCTTTCTCGCTTCAAAAATTCGAGTGCCCTAGTGATGACCCAGATGCCTCCTAATCCAAAAATGAACTTTGACCCACATGCTAAAATTGGATCCTCTCCTGCATGGACCTTTCAAATTCCAAATTTGCAGCCAGGAGAAACCATTCGGGTCGCTTTGCCTTGTTCACTCTTTTCAAAACAACATTCCTAAAATAGCATTCCGACCTCTCGAGCCTAGACCATTCAAACTCCCTCCAGTAAACAATAAATGGAAATTCACACTAAATATTATGATCTTTCGATGATGCATGGATGGATATAACAAGGATTTTGTATGACTTGATTAACATTTTCCTTGATTTGTATATGAAATCACTTACGATACTTCATGCATGCAAGTTTCAAGAAGCCTACCACGGTTCCGTCGGGAGACCCATTAAGAAAGTTGAACAAGCAAAAGCATGTGGCTCCTATCACCATTCATTTTATGCCCACCTCTCCTCATGGTTCCCATCAATAGAGCTTGCATCAGAAGAGGGCCTATACCAAGGAAGTCAATGACAAAATGCAAGGGGGCTATCCTACTTTTCACCAGATGATGATGATCTTTGGGGGTTGTCCGCCCAAATCAAGGGCAACCAATCCATTGATGCCAATCATCGATAGACCCATTTGATCCAATGAAAATTTTTGCAATTCCATCAGAAAAAAAGACAAATTTCAGGCAGTTTCAGCTACAGTAAAAGGGAAATCAGCTAGAAGACAAAATTGCTACAACACCTGGGCACTAAAAGACAAAATAGGAAAAAGACAATAGATGTATTTTAAATTGCTGAATATTGTGGGGTAGGTGAAGCCCTAAATTAATTGAATCTAAGCCACACAATGTAACTCAATCATATCCATTCATTTGGGCTTTGGAAAACTATAAATAGGGGTCTCCCCCTCATTTGTAAGGGGTTGGAGAGCTATTGTAAAAACATTTTGTAGCAATAGAAAGCAACATTGCATGATCTATGGGTGTTACTTTTTGAGTTTTCTCATTATGTGTGCATGGTTCTACCTTCCAAGTGAGTTTTAGTTGTTAGTTTCTTGAATGGAAGTGATGATGGTGTTTGACGTTACAGTATTTGATGAGCTTTCAGCCCACACTTTTGGCACTTGTTGATGACAAGCTGTTGTGCAAAGTTAGCCTAGGCTTCTTTATTTGATTGCTACAACTTAGTTCACTTGCATGTTCATGATGTGTGTATGCAAACTAAAAATATGCAGTCCTTAGAAGATTGCACTAGTTTTGTGTAACTGTAGGATCCTCTTGGCCAAGCAAAACCCAGTATATGGAGTTTGTCTACTATAGTAGCCTCCATGATCACTATTCATTCATAGTTTCAGATCCAAGAACCTTCTGTCTTCCCTACCCTTTTTCCTTTTTTTTAATAAATAACCTTAGACAAGGTTCACTGCACATTATAAAGCTAAATCCAATGTTAAAATGGAGTTCAAGACTGCTGTTTGAACCTGTAGCAAACACACAACAACTCTCCCATCTTAAGAACTACATTTGCAGACCCAACTTCCTTCACTTTTTAACTCATCCGTAAGACCGCCTAGTGATTCTAGCAAATCACATAAATCGACTGAGATATTCCAAGCACTATCAAGACTTGACATTAGAGACCTTGGGATAGTGTTCTACAATTTAATTGTGGAAGATTTTCTTTCAAGAGAGGTGATGCACCGATGCATCGCCTGTGTTGAGAAGTGCATAAAAAACACATCAACATGAATCATATTAGAAGAGGACTACCGAGTTTCTAGACTATAGGAGTTGGAACTGTTGGATGAATGTCATCAGCTTGTAGTGAATCACCTAAAAGCATATCAACAGAGAATGTCTAGAAGTTACAATCATAGAGTCAAGCCCATAATTTTTTAGGTTGGAGATCTTACACTAAAGGAAAATCCCCATAATCAGCAATATCAATAAAAGAAAGGAAAATTTGAGCCAAATAGGTTGGGCCCTTTTGTTATTGTATCAGTCTTTGGATTGGTGGCATATCAGCTGTCAACACCAGAAGGGGATTTATTTGAGGAACCGATGAACAACCTGCATCTGAAGAAGTTCTACACATAATGCATCCAGTGCATGTTTAAAAGTCCTAAAAAAATCATAAAAATCATAAAAAGTCTTGAAAAAAATCATAAAAAGTCCTGAAAAATAAAAAAAAATCAGAAAAAGTCCTGAAAAAGTCATAAAAATCATAAAAAGTCCTGAAAAAATCATAAAAATTAGAAAAAGTCTTGAAAAAATCGTAAAAATAATAAAAAGTCCTTAAAAAATCCTAAAAATCAGAAAAATCCCTAAAAAACTGGTTAGCTTGATGAAAACCTAGAAAACAGGCACCTTGGTAACAACAAACAAAAAATCAAAATTACAAAAAATCAAAAGATCAAAAAAAAAAAAAAAATACAAAAAAAAAAAAATCGTTGCCTCAATGAAAACTTGGCAACTAGGCATCTTGGTAACAACAAAAAAATCGTAAAATTTGAAGAAGGTGCAATAAAAGCAAGTGGTGAAAACCTGGTAAATAGGCACTATTTGTGATTGGATCCACTCTTCCATCTATTTGGAAACGTGTGTTGATCGTCCAATTTTTCCATCAATACGCATACATGCCTATCATAAAATGAACTTCATATCATGGTCATGTCCCACCATGGCTTGGCTTCATTGTGCATATCCGTAATAATTGGTTTGTTTCTCATTGGGGGCAAAATCTTGAACTCACTAGGGGAAAATAACTGTTGAGCTTAAACCAATCGATAATAAACAAGCAACAACAAGACAACTTGGCACAAACAAAAATTGCATTGAACATCCATTGCAATCAATCAACTAAATCAACCATTGAACTCAACATCAAAACAAGCAAATCAGATCTCAGTAGATGATCATCTTCTGAATCATGGTTCAATCACATTGGGACGAATGTTCGGATGTGGTATCTTGATTGTTGCTATCATTTCTCTTGAGTGCCTTGATGATGTTCTAAACTAGAGGGGCCAGGAAGGTGAATGATATTTTCTTTGTCTGATGTTTGTGAGTCAATCATTACTACTGTGCAAATTATCATGGGACATGCTCTATAAAGTATCATTGATGGCATTCCAAATTTGTATGGAAAAATGATAAACTTTTGTCTATTTACGCAAGTGATACTCAGGTCATCTCAGTCCAATTATACCTAGGTGCTTGTGTTATCTTGCAATATCAAAACTCAATGAAAATTGTATGGAAGTGGTACTTAGGTCATCATGGTCTAATTATACAATTGATATTTGTACTAAATTTCAACATTTTTCAAAGCTCAATGATGATACCAAGCACAATGAATCAGATGGAAACATTGCAGAGTTAGGTTTGCATGGCTAAGATATGATTGTATTCATATTAGTTCTGCATTTGCATTATAGATTTTTTTTCAAGGATGACAAAATTCGACATGATGTTATCTCTCATTAAAAGATTGAGTACACTTGACATAGCAAAAAGAATCATATTATTTCATTTACATTATCATTTCCATATCATATCATTAGAGAGGTATTATCATACAATTGTCCATATATCCATCATAATAGTTGTATTATAAAATAAGACATCATCATCCATCCATGCATCTATCATAGATATGTTTTTATCACACATTTGCATTACATTGCATAGATACACAAATAAAGCATTTTCATAATCCATACACATATCATACATCTCTCCATACATTTAATCATATGATTACATAAAAATCAAAAAATAGAACATCATACATATTAACATTGTAGTCCATTCACATACTTATTCCTACATTTAGATCATATATTTGCATCAAAAAAATCTAAAATAAAGCATTATCCTCACTCATCCATACATCATCATAATCCATTTACATAATCCATTCACACACTCATCCATGCATTATCATATATCTATACATTTTTATTTATCATATCCAAAAGTAATCCATTCACATACTCATTCATGCGTTTAGATCATATATTTGCATCATGAAATCCAAAAGAAAGCATTTTTCCTAAATCGTTCATCATTCAATCCATCAGCATCCATTTATCACTTTTCATAAACCATCTAGTCATACATTCCATAATAAATTCACCCATTCATCCATCCACATATAACATCATTCATAATAACATCATAATCCATATATTATCATCATCCATACATTCATCCATAGCATACATTTGGTTATACATTTAGGTCATATATAAACATGTGAAAAAAACAAAAATAGAGTGCATATCATAACATTTTCATAATTGCATCCATCTCGTACATCATAATAAATAGAATCATACATCATCATCTCATTACTACATCCATACATAATACATTGCATAACATATAGAACATAGAATGTAAATGCATCCATCGCATAGCATAGAAAATAAAAATCATCCATCATAAACATCCATCACATAATAATATAAATATGTAGATCAAAAATCGCCACTACATATCACATAAATCTCAATGTCAAGTGTACAGGGATGTCTAATAACATAAAGAGATACATCATCAAAAATGGGACAATATATCATCATATCATAAAATCTCTGAATCAATGGCTATCAATGTCTCAACAATACAATCAAGAGTGACTATGGGGCCCTGAAGTGTTGCCCACAGATGTCGCGGGTCTCTCTGATCCTTTGGCTAAACCCCCTACACCTGATGGACCTACCCCTGGAGCACCACCTGGTGGACCCCCTGAAAATGGCTGAGTAACACCCTTGCTAGTGGTTCTGGATTGCATCTGACTAGACCGTGACTAAGCATATCTAACTCAATGCTTTGTATGCACTGCCTCATAATATCTACCTCTCTAATACTTTGCCTCATTAGCATACTAATGAAGCTCTCTAACAATATCTCTTGCACCAGCTCCCTCAGCCACTCTCTAGAGCCTATCGACTACAACCATCGCCTGTTCTCCCTACTATCTGACTGCATCCCTCTATGCCATCAAAGTGGCAATATGGGCCTGTGCTTGCCCTCGAGCTTGTGTGAGCAGAGCTTTTACCTGGCCAACTAACCCTGCAACATTTGAACCTATACCTGTAATGCAACAATTTGTGTTTGTTGCTATTGTGAAGGCACCCCAATCTAAACATGCTATTGTGTGGTTGCCACCAAGGATCTCCAATGTCGAGGTATCATCATATCCTGCATATTGAAGGATATGCCTCCTTTGTAACCACCTCCTCCATCCCCATATTCGCCATCATCCCCTCCTCCATGTCCTCCCATAGCTCTCTCCTCCTCATCCCCATTATCTCTACCTCTCCTCCGTCGAGGTGCCCCCTCCTCATCATCATCTAATGCTGGCACTGGCTCATCTAGACTGGATAATTTGGGAATGGATGTGTGATGAAGTACTTTGCATACTCTTCTGACATGGTAGCCTCTGCAACCTCTGGATGATATGCCCATATCACAAGCTGTAAACCATAGTACTCCTGATATGATGCATCATAGGACAAGAGGTGCCCCCAATCTGGTATGTCCTAGTGCCTCCTAGCATAAGTAGCCACTCCTTGTGGCATGCCTTGTACTCGACCATACTGTTGATGCACTCTTCCTAGTAGAAATATCACAATAATGAAACATGTGTGTCTAATAAAAAATCTAGTAGTACATACATAGAACATCTCTAGCTGATCCTCGACCCATTGCTCGTAGTCCAGGTATGGTCGCCAAGTCATAGTATAGAGGTCATCCAACACCCATCTCCAATACTCCAATTTTCCTAGCTTATGCTAGAAAACCGACCCACTGTATCCATAAACATAAGGCCTCACAATCAGCCGATATCTATCAACAATTGGCTGGGTAACAACTATTTGCTCCCATGCCCAGATATGTAGTAATGTGACTCTTGCAGATAGGCTGGCTTCTCCAAGGTAAACTACCTAATGAAGGTCATGATAAAGATGGGCAAGCATGCATGAGCCCCAAGCATATCGGCCCCCCTATAGAATCATCTTCTCTAATGTATGACACCAACCAACAGATAGTCCCTTCGACCTACGATCAAGACATAAGAAACCACCAATGAAACTAGCAAGTATAGAAGGTAATGGGGGATAACTCTCAAATAAATCTTGCCAAGGAAGATCATACCCACTAATATGGTCATCATGGAAGATCCCCCATAATGCATTTGTGCCTCCTTGCTTGGTGGCATAAAAAAAAACTACCTCTCCAACAATAGGAATCCATAGAATCCGATATACATCCTTTGGCATCACAGTCATCTCACTAGTAGCCAGGTGAAAAGTGTTGTGGTCGCTATGCCACATCTCTGCTAATGCTATCAGTAGTGTTTGGTTAATCCTAACCTGGGGCATATGAATCAAATAGTACAACCTACATCTCTCAATCACATCCATGTCAGCCTATACCAGTTGTGGGATCACATCCCATGTCTTTGGGAATCACTCCCAAGACATCAAGACTCCTAAATCACTCTCCTATCATCATCAAAAAATCACAAAATCAACATGATATCAAATCAAGCAATCAAGCAATCAACCTATCAATCTATCAAAGCACCTCACCTATCATGAGGTAAATCAATTAACCTATCATTGATCCTTGTCGATCATGAGGACAATCATCATCAATCAATCGTCAGATCTCACCTATTATGAGATCAATTATCACCTAATATATCAACATCATCAATCAATATCAACTCAAAGGCTGATGCAATCGAAAACCATCGACAACAAGGAGAAAAATAAAAAATCTTCTATTCTGGCACAAATGCGCCATAATTGCAATGCTTCTATGTGCTAAAGCACCAATCTTCTAGAAAACTTGATCTATGTGCCATTACAGCTCACAAATGTGCTAATTCCATCTATGCGCCAAAGTTTCACATCAATGATCTGGGGCAATAGTCTTTTGTGTCATCAAATCTGGTCTTCTTCATAGAAAACCACAAAAGAAAATTGGGGTTTTTGTTTTTTTTCAACTTCAGATATAGAATGGAACTACTTTACTCCATTTTGACAATGGAAGAGCTCCATTCAATCTTTTATTGCTGAATAAAAGAGGAAAGAATCAATACAAAGGTTGGTTGGGAGCTTACCCTAGCTCAAGCATTGAAATTTGCAAGAATTTTGTTACTAAAAAAGCTTCCATTCGAGCTGCATGAAGACACCAATGACAGTTGTTTAATGGAGAAGTAACAACATAAAGGAAAAAATTGAAACAAAATTATTAGAAAATGCTACAGGTCGTGGCCAAAATGAATGAAATGGGCTCCAAAAAAGGTGATTTTTTTTAGGAAGCCTCCTCCATGAGACCTTAACCTAAGTGGCGGGAATAAGTTAAGGCCCACCTTTACCCTAAAAATGGCGGTACTTAGCATGTTGCAGTAGAACCTGATACATGAGGTTGGGGTACATTTTGTACAAATAGAGGGCCAACTTAGTCAATTGTTGAAGCTACATGAGGATGGGGAGGCACACTTTGTAGAGGATATGACCATTATGGTGGAAGAGGTTATAAATTCATGTGCCCAGTGGCATCAAGTTTTGATCACACAAACTTTGAGCATTGCGCCTGAGGTCTCAAATATATTTGCAATAAATGTTTGAATTGGATTTCTATAAACTCCGAATCTTGGGTTTTGAGGTGGTTGTGTGTTTGTAAAAGTGTTTCATCCAATGTGTTTTTTGATGATTTTGAAAGTGCTCGTTCTTGTTCTGATTTACTTCTTATATGTGTTGATGTTGCATATGATTTCTTAGAGTGCAAATGGAATCCTAGAAGCATATAGCAACCATACCACATTACTAGTAGTGCTCAAATATATTGTTTGAGTGCCAAAATTTTTCTTTAGACACGTCTAAGTAACACTCTTTATGACCTTAAAATAATATCCCCATAACACATCACAATTTGTGGCTAAAGAACTCTCTAACATCTCATCGAGTCATCTACTCTTAATGTGAATATACTCATAACCCTAAAGTTTGGTCCAATTTCAACTGGATCTTCAAGCATTATTCATATTGGAAACATCCAAACCCAAGTCCTACAACACTAGTACTAAACCAATTAAACAAGTAATCATGGACATCATAGATAACAAGTAGTTAGCACACTTCCAAAGTGTCAACCAAAGAAAATTATGCTTAATAAGATGTCATTGATCAATGAAACATAAGGTGAGGTGCAATGTTGAAGAACTCGTGCTCTCTTTATTTCTCAAATTTTTTTCCTCTGTACAGTTATAACTGGAAGTGCTCAATGTAATTACATTTCTGAGGGTATACATTGCAGATGCAAGAAGAAATAAGACAACCTGATTTTCATATGTATTAGCTATAAATTCCCATAAGAAAATGATGATTTATTATTTTCATTTCATATTTAAATTCCTTTCTTGTCTGATTCTTCAAACAATATTTCTTACTTCAACAAAAGATAGAATTGGAGAATGGATTGCTTCCTATTGAGCTCAAATGCACAGTTATTATTGTGTGAATGGATATGATATCATAAACCCAAGTTCAATTCACATACATCTCATATTGAGAGGAATTAAATTCAGTTTAAAATCCATTGTCATGGAACGATTGATCTTGTTGTCATAATGGTCATTCTATGTTTGCAATCCTCTTAACACTGGATCGGTACACAATCTAGAGCCACCTCAGAATAATTTCAAGCTCTTTGCATGTCTGATTATTATAATATTTATAGTATATCATTCTTATTCCAAAGGTGAATTTATTTTTTCTACCAATTTCAACCATCCATGAAAAATGTTGATTACCCACGTCTGCATGTGAAGCTCTGGAAAGACAAGAATAGTGTATCTAAAGAGGCTCCCTTGTTACACTTTTAGTTCTACAGAGAATTCCAGAGAATAAGTTGTTATACTGGGAAGTAGGTTGAGAGAATGGGTTTTCATTGGAATTAACAGCTATAGATACAATACATGGCAATCAATACTCATCTCCTGAATATATACATTTCAGTAGGGGGCTAACTGATTCATCTCTATTATAGAATTATTCAACTCATGTATTTAAGCACAAGTGAAAATCAATACTCAATCTAAGCAGACCATATGTGCAATGGTTTATGCCAATATACAATGCTTAATTGCGGTCTCTAAGGCTTATTTTCACACAAGTGTTCTAAACTATTTGTCAACTGGTTCACATAGAAGTTTATTGAGTTGAATTCATTGAACTTCACTGATTTGCATAGGCATCAATTTGTTCTAAAATTCTTTTGTAAATGGTTTCTTTATAATGTCAGGACATGGTTAATATTAGAAGTTACAAGAAAAAAAATTCCAGCTTTTATGACATCAAATCTGGTCTTCTTCACAGCAAACCACAAAAAAAAATTGAGGTTTTCATTTTTTTTCAACTTTAGATACAGAAAGGAACTACTTTACTCCATTTTGAAAATGGAAGAGATCCATTTGAGCTTTTATTGCTGAATGAAAGAGGAAAGAATTAATACAAAGGTCGGTTGGGAGCTTACCCAAGCTCAAGCATTGAGATTTGCAAGCATTTTGTTACTAAAAAAGCTTCCATTCGAGCTGCATGAAGACACCAATGACGGTTGTTTAATGGAGAAGTAACAACAAAAGGAAAAAAATGAAACAAAATTATTAGAAAATGCTATAGGCCACGGCCAAAATGAATGAAATGGGCTCCAAAAAGGTGAAAAACATAGTTTTGATACAAAATAATGCATTTACCTGTGATTTCCATGCATTTTTCATCAAAAATTTGTGAAGAATTGGCCAAAGAATCTCCATTTTCTATGCAAATTCCAAACCCTCATGGTGGCATGGCTTTCTCCAGAAAGCTCGTTGTTAAAATGAAATGATTTTGTCATATTTTCCCATATTTTTTGTTTAGGGTTCGACCCTACTTTAGGTGGCCGATGGGATATTTCCCATCTTTAAAAAAAAAAATGCAACACATTAAAATGTGGTGGGGATCGAATGCCATGACTTAGGCATTTTCATGCCTTATGTCTTTTTTGCCTTGTTTCAAATTGTTAAGTCCTTCAAAATAAAACATGTGAAAGGTGCCAAGTGCATAATATGCCTTGCCCTTTGAAATGTGATGCTTTCAAGACTTTCAAAATATGCCTTCCATAAAGTGTGGAAGTCCTTCATGACCATATAGGCTGAATTTGGGCCTTTGTTTTTGCCTTTGAAAATCAAAGAGTATTGACCAATGTGTGGCCTTGGAGTGCAGAATGAGGTAAGTGAAAATGATCAAGTTCCTTGAGAAGTTTTTGGCTTTGTTTAATGCTTTTGGAAGAATTTTGATATAGCATTACATGTTGCATTTTATTTCAAAATGTAAAAACATCACTTAAGTGATATACAAATCACTTTGAAGATTATTCATATGCAAATGTAATATAGTTTAATATTGATGGTGGGTCCTCTTATTTTTGTGCTTTGAAATGTAAAATGACTTGATTAAGTGATGTATTATGAATCACCTAATCAAGTTATTATCTTTAAAGCCTTTTTTGGAGTCTTGTGTTTCCAAAACACACATATTGTATGAGTCAAAGTTGGGAAACAAAATGATTGGCTTGCATACATGAGGAGAGTGTGGGGGTGGAGCATTTGACTATTTTGGAGAAACATGTGCTACTTTGGAGGGAGTTTTTTCACACTTTTAGCATGAATTGAGTCTGGGCTTGACTTTTCACCATTTTGGAGGCCTTTTGGAGTAAGCACTTTGAATCAATAGAATAGAGCATTTTTACCTTCTCATTTCATGTTTTTCATGTATGATGTTCATGATTGATCAGTTTCTCTTGTGAAAATCTATCTTTCCTTGCAAACTTGTCTCATGTTTAGGCATATGTTAGCAGAAAATGTATGTTAACATGTTATAAGCTATGTTATTGAATGGTGTTATTAGTTGTGAAACCTCTATTTTCCTTCTAAAAGCCCTGTTTATAGACCTCCTTATTAGTTGTGAAACCTTTGTTTTCCTTCTAAGAACATTTCATGGAAAAAAATTTCTAATCTCTCTTCAATGCAGTGCATCTAAAATACCTAGTTCGAAAAATAATAAAAGAATATCCTACACATTTCTTTCATGCTAGGGAAAATTGTAAGAGAATTTTGTGCATTTCTCTAGATTAGAAAGCTGATTTTAGGTAAGATGTACTATTAGGGTACAATTGGAACTTCAAATGGCCATTGATGGAATGCTTTTTGATTTTTCTGTAGCTCTTTATAGGTGAAGTGGATTGGCAACATGTTGAGTATAGTTGAATAACCTCATTTTTTTTGTTTTTTAGGAAGGAAATATTGTTGTGTTAGTTGGTACTGTAATAGATGATAAAAGAATTTATGAGCTACCAGCATTGAAGGTTGTAGCTCTTTGATTCACAAAAACAGCGAGGGCTAGAATTTTGAAGGCAGGAGGGGAATGTTTGACCTTCGATCAATTTTTTTGGCTTGCACCACTGGGACAAAACATGGTACTACAATAGAGCATAACTGTGTCTATTCATTTTGTTTAATGAATATGGAGCAGTTGTTTAGGATTGTATTATCAATCCGATCCTTGTCTATAATAAAATTGTTATTTGTTTAGTAATGATTATTCAACTTTTCTTTTAATTTTCTCTAAGAACTTAAAACAATGTTTAATGTTTGTCAGGTCCTTTTGTGTGGACCTAAGAGTCACTGTGAGGCTATTAAGGATTTTGCAAAGGCACATGGTGTGCCACATAGCCACACCAAACCTTATGTGCTCTAATTTTGAAAATATTGTCGTTTTTCTATTTTCCCTATTTGGGTATATTACATGCACATGGATGTTGGATGCAAGAAAAACATGAAAGATGCTGAAAAACACAATTTTCTGCCCCCAATAAGCCTTACCCACTCAATGTAAAAAAATACACTACCATTTCAACCCTGTTTAGTAAATTGGAAGGATTTTATAGTGGATTTGAAGATTAATGGGAGTTGACAAAAATATAGCATGCAACACTTACAATGGATTTGCTGGCACTTGCACTTGTTCGTCCTCTGTATCCCTCCATTTTTCAAATTCCAACTAGCTGGATGCTTTATGGGAAGCTTGGTATTTCAATTGATCCTTGCAGCCATTATGTATTTTGGATCGTAGCCCCAACTCTCCACTCCTACGCACGCAGGATTCATAGGAGCCAAATAGACTAGTTCATTTTTATACTTTCAAAAGAGAATTGTATATTTCAAATTTAAAATACAATTTGGGTCCAATTATTTTCCTTCATTTTAATTATTATGTAAACTTGAAGCACAAAATGTCTACAAAACACTTTATTTGATCACCTCCTAGAAGATATCAAGGGCCTAAAAATAATAATCTAATAATAATGCTACATTAGAAATTGATTTGACATTCTAGAATAATATGCACATTTCACTAAATTAATGTGTTGTAATATTATTTTTCCATTTTAGTTGGCTTTTGATTAAAGATTTTGATCTAACATCTAATATCATGCAACATTTCCTCTAAGAAAATGCATTTGGAAAGTACAAAGCTAAATTCCATAGCCTTCATTAATATCCTTGTTGTTTCTTTCAATATGGAAGCTTTGATTGAGGTATGGACATCCATCAAAGTATAACATATAGAGGTATTTTTTCCAAATGTTGAGGTTACAACTATCCTAGTCGTATCACCTACTTTTAGTGTTGTGCCAACATATCTAACATGAAACAAATCTACAACTCTATATAAATAAATATATGGTAGAAATGTCTAATTGTGAATTACATTTAACTTTTTTTTTTTTCATATTTGTTCTCTATAGATTATACCATATAGTATGCTATGCATAATAGTAATCTCTTTAGTTTGCATGAATAAACTTCTTCACAACTTAAATATAAGATAGATAATTAAATATGTAAATATATGCCAAGTCAATAAGAGTGGATGGTGCAAATTATCTAGGTGGTAGATAAGGATATGATGATATGTTTGAGTCTTTTCTTACGCCATGAAGGCTTCTAATAATTCATGATTTTGGGTCTATTTTAAAATGGATAGTTTAAACAAGATGTGCTCTTCATATATGAATTATGATCTTCAATGCATGCTTCACAAGTGGGACATTTTAGTGCTATAGGCCATTTATAACAAATGGGTGGCCCTAGGAAACTCATGTAAAATATCTAAAAGAAACACTTATCTTTCTAATGTCAAGCCTTTTAAAAATAGTGTTTTATTAAACTATAAGTAGATTATTGTCACCACTCTTCATTCCACATGAAATGCCAAATGTAGCAATTGCTTTGTTGCTTTTGTCAAGTTTCATTAACCAAGCTATTTAGTGGGTTGAATAAAGCTGTGTTATGACCCTTGGTCTCTTTAAAATAATTAGACAAGATTAAGGAGAGGAAGGGGAGAAAACTAAACTCCTTAAAAATAGGGGTAGTTGTGGGTTTGTTGGTTTTCTTTGTATACTATATACTTGGTTCCTCTAGGATAAATAAGTCACTGTAGAAATGAAAGATGTTTGATTATCTACCTAATATTGCTTTGTGTTTTTGAAATGGAAGAGATCTACAACTCTATAGAAATTGCTATATGTTAATGGTCAAATTATTAGACTATTTAGATCATTTTCTTAGTTGTGTATTCTAACTAATATAGAGTAAGCTTTTTCATTTTAATTGACTACTACATAATAGTTTATGTGTTGAAATAATTGTTTCCATTCTTTGTAGTTTTTACATTGGAATACAAATCATATTTAATTTCATGCCAATATACTTCTTTCATAAAGATATTTGTTTTATTTTTCCTTGCTATTTTCATCTTAAAATTTTAAAAAATGTATTCTATAATATAGAATTATTTTCAAATTGGGACAAAAGGATTCTAAGAGATATTTTTAATCATAAATTTTACAATCATAAATATCATTTAATTTGTATGTTGTAACTTCACTTTTAGTTAAAATAAAAATAACTTAAAGTTATATATACATATAGTTAAATTGACAGAGTTGTTTGAGTTAATTACTAAATTTGATTTAAAAATGTTCAACACTTTCGATAAATTCAATTAGATATAGTTAAATTGCAGGTGTCATTTGAGTTAATAATTAAATAACGTAATAATCAATTAAGTCAAGGGACATAATTTTGGATGTGTTTGAATTTAATAAATTATAAATTAAAATAGACATCAATTAATTGAAATAAGTGATTCATAACCCATCTTGTAATACCCCTCCGTTTTGCTCATTTGATCGGAAAGTGTTATGTTTTGTTATGCCTTATTTTTTATTAGTACTTTGACTATGGTACTCAGTTACTATTTGATCGCTATATGTAAAGCGATGTGAATGTTATATTTTTATGTGATGGTATTTTAATTAGATGCTATCATTATGGCATGCTTTGGATTAGCATCGTGAATATTTTAATTAATGATGTTTTATGCCTTTGATTATATTATTGATGTTAGACTTGTCAGTTTGTAACACTATATTGGTGAAGGGTACGAAATTGCATCACTCTCTTGTGAGCACCCTGCAATTCTGCGATTTCCTCTTCACGGTGTGTTTTATATGATGCAAATATACATGTGCGATATGATTTTGTTCGCAGGTTAACAGGTACAGGACATCGACTCCACCTGGCTTCACAGGTTTGAGCATGTCCATTTCCCAACGATATTTGATTGGGAGATAGTAGCTAGGTTTTCTATGCCAAGTCACCAACCTAGTCATAGTGTGTCATCGGGTCTTAGTCGGGTTAATTGCTTTAATATTGTTCCTTCTCTTTGATTATTTAATCACATGTTATTAAGGTAAATAAATGCTTATGTAGTTAAATTGTGGATTAAATTTATTTGGTTTTATGTTAGTAATGTGATCTAATTTATTGATGAATTTAATTTAATTAGTAAATAATTTAATCTTAGATTAGATTATTTTATTAATTAATTAAATTGATTATGTTGAAATAAGTTAAGTTATTCATTTTGAAGTTATGGGTATATTGTTGAAATTGAAAAAATTAAAGAAAAAGAATTTACATTTCTTTTTAGAAAATTTTGAATTCAAAAATTGGAAAATAGAGATATTTCCTATTCTTTTTTGGAAAATTTATGAGGGTTGTTGCATGGATATTTTGGGGGAATTTTCTTTATTATTGGGTTTTTTGGAATGAGTTTTTTTCAACAAGTATGAGAAATTGAAAATAGAGGGAAAGGAAGAATTTTTGTTGTTTGTGGGTTTTGGATTGAATTTGTGGAAATTGTTGAGTTGAAGTTGGAATCAAAGCAAGAACCTATGCACCATCTGGATCTTCTCAAAATCTAGAATACCAGGTTCATGCTTTTAAATTTAGTTGTTTTTGAAAATATATTTATATATGTTTTGATGTTGAAAATCATGTTCAAAAATTCAAGACCTGAACTATGATGATAACTTCATATTGAAATTTGTAGAAAATCATAAACCTCTATTTTTATTTGAGTTTTCTCAAGAAAAAAATGGTGTTCTTGGCTAGAAATGATCTTTTTAAACATAATTTTCTCAATTTGTTATCCAAATTCTTTCTGTGTTTTTAAAAATATATATATATATATAAATATATATTTATATTAGAAATGTTATGCTACCCATTTTTTTTCCCAAAAAATGAACCCTAGAAAGTTCATGGATTTTAAAAATCCACAGGGATTTTATTGTGTCTACGTTTTTTTATTTATTAAAAAAAATATTAAAAAAATATTTTTTGTGTTGTGGATTTGGGGGAGGTCACTAGGGGCTCACCCCCACCGCACCCCCATGGGAGGCGCGTGGGGGAGCCGCACCTAGTGCGACCCCCGCAACCCTTACTCCCTGGTGCATGGTTGTTTACATAGCCACCGCCACCATCGCCGATGGGTGGTTGTGCAATGCACAACACCACTAGCGATGGTGGTCGGCTGTGCATGCAACCACCACCGCCACCATCGGTGCCCTCCCTGTTCGCGGTTGACATAGTCAACAGGCATCCTTATGCATGTGGCCCAAAGGAAAACCGCGGCTCAACCCTAAGGGTTAGCGCACGGTCCAAGGGCATGTTTGACTTTTTAAAAAATAAAAATAAAAATAAAAATTAATAAATTAATATATATTAATATTATTATTATATTATAATATTAATATATTAATATGTATTATATTTAATATAATATGTATTAATGATTAATATTATATTATATATATTTGTTTTAGATAATTAAATAGATATATATAATATATATAAATGAGTTATATATATATTATGTGTATATGTATTTAAGTTATGTGTTTCTTGAAAGCATGATTTAAGTCAAATTGAAGAAATGGAAACATGATAATTTTAGTTAAATCATTGTTTTATTTTAAAATATTATTTTTGAAGGAGAAGCAGTTTTGATTTTAAATAATATGATTTTAAGACAAGTTAATTGTTTTAAAACGATTATATGGAAAAGGGGAAGCAATAATTATTTTATATCAATGTATTCTGATTAGTAGAATTAACTCGATATTTTATTATTATTTAAATACAAGTAGGGAATTAAATATTGAGTTTTAATTTTTCCCTTGTTTGAAAAAGACGTATTTTAATTCAGTTTATTTAATGCAATAAATTACTGAATATTAATGAGGAATTGGATTTAGTAAATCCAAAGTAGATTTAATTACTATCTTCTGGTTTGTCTTGATTGTGAACTATTTCTGTTTTCATTTGGGTGAAATTGAGTTATAGAGAATGATAAGTCTTTTAGATGGGGTTTCAGTAATGTGGGTTGTCGTTTTGTGATGTCAACAATTTGTTAATTCCCTTAGGTAGTGCATGAAGTTATGTCAATGTTATACCCAGTTTCCACGAACGGGGATGTTTTGTGCCTGCTATGGAAGGAGTGGATTATGCGATTTGTGACTCCTTGTAAGGAGTGGCCTTGTTATGTTTGTTACCTCCAGTGTTGGAGTGAGTTTCTTTTTTGTGTTTCTTCCTAGAGTTGGAGTGGTTGTAATATCTATTTTGTATGCACTTGGGTTCCCTTGGTAATTGGTTCAATTGTGTGTTGTCATGTAGAAGAGTGGCTTCTGTTAGGCACCAGAGCCCAAAGAGGTAAATTGGATAACCTTCAAAGTTGGTTTAATCAAGTGATAACTAAAACAATACTTAGAAGATTAGGTGGTACTTCTCACTAATCAAGATAATTATGCCTCACTCATAGACACAAGTGCTCGTTTAGACTTGGAATGAGTGGGAAGGCCTGGAATGGCAAGGTCATCTATCTTGTCTTTACGAAAGGTATTTGATTCCGCATGAGTGATTATGGGGGCCAAGATTCAATTGAGGCCACCAAGATAACCCATAGTGGGGGCCGGAGCCTATGAATATTCCCAGAGGATATCCCATGTCGACCTGTGTGATGAAACTCTTTCTACAACAACATTTGGTACTTGATTTTATGTGTATGGTTTCTTAACATACTTGATATGTTTTATATCTAGAAACAATGTAACCCTGTCAGTAATGTAATGGTGTACTTGTGGTTGTTTGGTTCATGTGTTTGGTTGTATCAATATGAGTCAGCATGTGCCTAGAGGTAGATAGTCTTGTCTTGGTATCCTTGTTACTATCTCCTAGCATGCGGGGTGGGCCTTTGGGTACCACTTGGTTGGGTGGAACGTGCACCTTACTCCGTTGGGCTTTATTCTTATTCGTGTGGATGAGATTTCCAGTTGGAGAGATCATGGGATCCAGTTACTCTTTATGCTTTTATTCATTTCAGTTGACTCTCATAATTTATTACCCCTCATTTGTTATTGAGGTGGAAAGTTGCAAATTGTAATCATGCTTATTGGATTTACCTCATTTGGGGAATGAGAGATGTAATCTTATTGTTTAATTAATTATTATTTGTAGTCTATGGTATCTCTTACTTTTATGCTATAATTTATCTTGTATGGAATGTATGCGTTGTTAATATCTTAAGTAGATAAATGTTATGGATTCATTTATGTTTTTTGTAGGTTAACAAGTAATCTCAGTCTCGTAATATTAGAGGTTGTTGGAAATGGGTTGTGAACTTGCTTATTAATTGTACTTAAACAAAATAAAAATTTAGTTCATTTGAGTAGTTAATTGCAACATCATCTAGGGTTGCGAGGTGGGGTGTTACACATCTAATCAAATCATAACCTATCAAAAAGGTAATAGGATTTTTCTAAAGAAAAGAACACTTGACCCGATCATAAGTGTATGGCCTTCACAGAACAGTCGATGCATGCGCTAATCCTATGGATGCACTACTCCAGTACATGGATACAGTACTTTATCTAACCTAAGGTCTGGTAAACCTATGTGCTAAAATTTCTAACCGATGTGCTACATCGGTTCATGTATGTGATAAATCCCTAAATCGATGTGCTAAAACAAGTCATGCATGTGCTATTCTATCCTATGGATGCGCTAAAACATTTGAATACAAAAGTCAAAATATTTTTTAAAAGTGGGAAAACCATTTTCAAAATTCATAAAGAGGATTTATAATTTCATATCGGAGGTCCGTATGTTGTCGGGTGGTTGTGTCAGCGCACACGTTTGAATCAAAATCACCATTTTTTTATGAGTGCTCAAAGTTGCTCAATATCTCAAATTTTCAAATTGTCAATGCACAAATGAGCTTCTTTTTCATTTTTTGCCTATTAAAGGGGTTATTAAGGTGGGTAATCAAGTGGCATTGATTTATTTTATTTTTCAAAGGGGCTAAATTCATCAATTAATCAACTGGGGCAGATTTCACAACAATTTTTGGGAGATAAATCGTTGAAGCATGCTGGAAATTTCAAAATCATCAAAAATTTCTAAAAAATTCACAAATCATTAAAAATTCCAAAAATTCATCGATTTATGTCTCGAGGGGGCATACATTAATTATCATTGAAATTAGTGTTTGGGGCATGTCAATTTTTTTATCATCATGGTTTGACAAATTTTTCTTTGAAGCAATGCTTCTGCACACATCACTTCAAAGAGGGGAAAAATGTATACACATAAAAATGGTCTAGAGCACAAATTAATTAAATACTAGCTATTTAATTAATGAATCTTAATTCCTCTACTTATAAATAAATTGAAAAATTTGTTTATATAGTTCATTTCTTAATTCTTCCTATCTAAAATTATTTTCCTCTAGATTTAATTAAATAAACAAATTTAACTAATTTGTTTTATTTGATTAATTCCCATCTCATTTAAAATTGAATTTCTTAATTCAATTTTGTCACATTTCTACATATTCTTCTAACTTCCTTCCACCTCACCTACCACCTCACCATGTGTCACATGAATTTAAATATTTCTAATTTGTAAAATAAGAATTTTCATCAACAACCTAAAACAAATTTGAAACCACCTTGGACACATGGCTTCTCCTTCCCTTTGATTCTCTTCAACACTTGGAAAAGTGTTCTATTAAAGGGAACCACCTCCATGATTCTCTCCAATCTCTTCTTCCTCCATCGTCAATTTCTTTGGATCATAATCCTGACCGTTGAATCGTGCCACATCACAATTTGCCTTGGAAATCCTATAAATGCAGTTGCTTGCTCCAACTTTTTGAAAAACATCTTGAAGCAAACTTACTTTGCAGAAATCATTTGAGAGCATTAGAGAATTTTGAGAGCATTTAGAACTTAGAGCATTTTAGCATTTAGAATTGTGGTTATCATGTTAGTTTAGAATCATGTCTTAGTGTAGTAATTGCATTTCCATTGTCATACTAGCTTTCTTACAACAATTATATCACAACATTTGCAGCATAGAATCATGGAATTTAATCATATAGTTTATCAAACCATGTAGGAAATAGGATTCTTGCATTTTATAGCATCCATTCTCTAGGTTGTTATTCTGCAACTTCATAGTGCTAGCAAAATTTGAGAGCCATTGTGATACAAAGAATCCTTAGAGATAGGAAATAATGGAACGTTTTTAGGAATTGATTTTTCTTTGAATTTAGTTAATTCTATAATTCAATTTCTAATATAATACATCTCATTGCTTGTGTATTTTGATTATATATTTTACTCACATATTTACAACACATAGGAATAGTAAATGCATAATTATCATGGATAAATTAAAATGTGTGCATATATGGTAAAGTGAAGTATATATATGTAGGAATGTGTGAAAAATGAGCGAGGGCATGGAGAAGGAGCTTGAATTTACAAAAAATACACCACTTGTCAGTAAAAAGATAAATGAGAAATAACATGGGTATGCAAACTTGACCCTTACATATTTCTCCCACATCGAGGTGGATGTGAATCTTAGAATGATCATGTATCTCAAAGTATGTCACACTCATAATCATGCATGCACATTCAATACTAAAACATAAAAAAAAAATATTTTGGGGTTAACATAAAGTAATTTAGATCTTACTAAATATCACCATGGGTGAAACCAGAATAGTGTTTGCTATTTCTCAAACTTATTGGATTATACAAATTAATATTTTTCCATATTCAATACATTATATCCACTTTACTAAATAATTTGTCAAGAACATAAACATGATTTAAATTGGAGATTTATGCCATTTTCTTTATATATATTTTATATTTTTTAAAATTAAAAAATGCATCATTTTTGGTTTATTTTTATCAAATTTTTATTTTTTCTTTTTATTTGGTAATGAGTGATATTTTACTATAACACATGCCTTTTACTAGAAATAAAAACTTTCTAGGATTTTTTGAAATTAGATTGTTAGCTCCAATATTTAATGCATAGATATTTTTTGATAATTTTTATTAAATGTTTTATTTATTATTTATTTTAAAATATTGTTAAAAAATATAGATGTATGTATATATTTTTTAAGGCCATCAATATGGATTGCAATGCATTTATTTAAAAAAATTGGACCTAGTTTGCTATTTTTCCTATTGTCTAAAGTAGAGGTCTTTATTTTCATAATGGACCTACTTGTTTTCTAAAACAAATAAAAACATAATATTAAAAAAATATATTATATATTATAGTTTTATAAAGATAATTCCAAGGGCTGTGTACACATAAAATTCAGTCTCTAGATCATTTAAAAAAAAAATGAAGTTGAGTGTTTTGAATTAAAATGTAACATATGGATAGAGGAAGAAAAGGCTACCATGTATGTACTACACAAGCGGGTTTGATAAAATAACCTTTGATAAAATATGGTTTGATCAAACATATTTCAACCAAACCTATCTGAGATAAAAAGGAGGTTGGATTGAATCCCCAATATGATCAATAAAGACATAGGGTTCATATCAGCTATGTTTTAAATAAGCTAACACACCACCCAATCAACAAACAAATATTGATTTGATCATTTTTTTCCTTCAATTTCACAACCTTTATCTATCTCACACACTAAATTCCCTTAGCACTCAATGAGACATTTTTTGATTTGTAGGCTAAAGTTCCTAGATAATCAGATTCTTTTATAGCTCAAAATTTCCCAAGGTCTTCTATTGAAGTTTTTTTTATCAAAGTCTATCCCAAAATAACACACCACATGTGTAATGAACTTGTTTTATCAAACCATAAAAAAAAATATGTTAATTGGTTTCATTTTTCTATTTTTTCCTAAAATTGTGACTCACTTATGTACTTTAACCCTCATGTAAGTACATCCTTTAGAATGCATGCTCCTATGAAATATCTAGGAAAAAAATATTTTAAGTAGTTTCTATCACACAAGTAGAAATAGTAATAACTATAACTTGTATATTATTATAAACAATTATAAGAAACGAAAGAGAGAGGAGGAAAAAGGTTTAGAGAAATATTGCACGTAAATAAAATGGTATTGTGATGTCTTTCTTGATAGTAATGGGATGCCAATGATCATGAGCCAACAAATAGATAGTAGGTTCTTTTCACTTTTCTATGATAAAGTCTATTTTTGATCTATATGAGACTACAATGCATCATGGGGATGTTCGTGCATTGCATTGTTGTCCTTAGCTGAGAGCTTGCCAGTTTATCTAGAGAACCTCTGCAACCTACTCTTTTAGTTTCTAAAACTCTTATATTTTTACTCCACATAAAACATAAAATATAAGAAATATCCCTCGCCCTTCCTTCCTTTTCACCTGAGCTTTAAACCTTGAGGTATTCAAGGAACATTCGCCCTTAATGGGGGGTGTCAATTTTCCTCCTCTACATTTGTATCTAGAGAGATAATTTTATTTAAATAATTGTTTTGGAGGAGGTGATAATTTTCTGGTAGATGTAGCACTATTAGGATCAATTTCAAACATACATTTCTTTTTTTGCATCATTATATACCTCAAGTGTTTTTCTATAGATAAATGGATACATATAGAGAAATAAGATACCATAAGTTTTTAGATCAACATGTTATTCACCAATATGACAAGGTATACAATTTAATGAACTTTAGCAATCACCATGTAAATTGTTATAATTTAGTCTAGAGGATGATTTTAGGTATTATAATCATTAGATGTATCTATTGGCTTACTCTTGTTGTATGGTTGAGGATCTACTTATATCTAACATAGCTTCCTTTTGTGTCAAAATTAAAGACATTTATGTAAAGTAGATGCCATAAAATTAATAGAAAATCAAGATGGATTCCCAAGGATGATGTTATAAGATAAATTATTATAATTCATAAGGAATATTGTATCCAAATTATTTGGGCTAACCTGAATTAGGATAATAGTATTACTTATGGAAGATCTAGTTGTATTATCAAATTAATCCTCTAATAGTAAGGTATTATCATTATATCTTTGTCGTGTCTTCTTATAATTATCTTAAACATTCTTAAGTGTACATGTTAAGGATATATACACTGCTAAATAAAGAATTTTTAGTGATTTTTTTTGTGGGGAATCAATTTGACAATGCAAAATTTTGTGTCACAATATCTTGTGTGTATTTTTCCTTATTTTACCATCATAGATAATTAATTTCAAAAAAATTAACTAAGTCCCCCTTGGTCAAAATTTCCCAAGTGTTGGTTCTCTTTATCCCCATGTTCATAACAGTTTCTAGAAGTTATAAATATAAAAAAAAGGGGGAAGATTTTGGTCATTTTCTTTAGTTTTTATAGAGTTGTAGAATGTTTTAGGACTCCCAAATTTATTTTCATTGGCTAACCTTCTATCCTAACCTCTAATCCTATATAGAAATTCCACATTATCTATTAGGCCCCTTCCTCTATCCATTTCCTTCATTCCATCAATATGTCAGTTTTTGATGGGCATTTAGACTTCTTCCATTTCCTTTCCATTTCCTTTCCATGTCCCAACCTCCAAAACTATTTTTTATCATTACATTATCCCATTCCCTTCTTTGCGGAGTTGTAGAGTTCTTAATGATGTAAATACCTCAACTTATTTATCTTGATTTCTTGATCTCCCTTTCTCTTCTACATCCCTATATTCTCCCATTCTCAAATTGTGATCAAGTTTCATTTACCTTATAGATTGTAGAAGTTGATAATCCAACCTCACAAATCCCCATGAACACCTGCAAGAAAATAACTTGTCACCAAAGGAGATCAAGAGACACAAGAATTTTTCTCTACAAGCATGAAGCAAAATGCATTAACTAGAATTTGAATAATTGCAAAGAGATCAATCCTTAAGAAAGGAGATCAAAACCCTAAAGTGAAAACCCTAAGATGAAGATTAAATTAGAATGTGACAAATGTCAAGATCATAATGAATGAGACAACATGAATAATTTAATAATGCAAAATAAAGATTCCTAAGTTTAGCTTAAGTGAAATAAAGTAAAGGTGACTTAATTAATTAATCAACATGATTAAATTAATCAAGTAAATAACCTATTACTCTAACACAGACTTGTGGGTTTTTTGAACCTCTTCAGGTTTCCTTCTTCCTCATAACCTTGATTGTTTTTGTTGAAAAATACAATTGAGAGGGGGGTGAATCAATTGTCACAAATTAAACCTTAATTCATTCACTGGAACTAATCCTTAACACTGCGAAAATGATTAACCATTAAGAGCAAGTGCAGAGAATACAAATTATCACACAAGCACAGTAACACTTGATTTACGTGGAAAACCCAATGAGGGAAAACCATGATGAGGATTAAATCACACTATAGAGAATATAAAAAATTGATTACAAAGGCTCACTACCAAAACAACGACTCACTGTCCAACAAGGCTAACAACCTAGAGGGCTCATTGCCACAGAGATACAAAGAAGATAGAAGATATATGTTACAAAGAGAAGACAATCTCAATGCAACAAATAAATCCACCATAATTTTCTCAACCACTTGCATACGTGCATGAATGATAGAGTACACCTTCAGCTCACTACATCCAGAAACTCAACATTTAGACTTTGCACTAATCTACCACACTCGCATCACACACACACACACTTATTCACATCAATATCACATCTATCTACTCTATTTATTTTCACTTATATCTTTCCTTCTCTTGTCTTTCTCCACCACTAAATCATCTTGTATTTATACCATCTTCAACTTTGAAACATATCCAAAGTTGACCATCCAACATTAAATTCAAATTAGGTTGGTGCCAACACATCTTAGGGTGGAATTAGAATGAGGGAGAACCAAACACATGCTTGATAAGGACCCAAATAGATCCAACACGCTTCATCAACTTTGAAGATAGTGTTCAACACAAGGTTGGCCAAACCAGTGTAAAACACATAGAACAATTAAGTACGATCCTTCTAGATACTGAAATTATCTTCAATACAATCATACAAACTCAAATCTAGAACCGCGAGTCATAAGACTTTACCAAAGAGAAATCTGGACCAACAACATTTCTCCCGGACCTTAGCCAAAGACAAAGCAAACCATAATTCACAACTGGTGAACATAACTCGCATTGTACAATGAATCAACAGCCAAAAATTTGGATATGGCAGATTCTAATGACCATGATCAACATATCTAAACCACACAAATATAGGAGAAAATCCTAGAGAAAAACCCAGAGCAACCACTGAACACCTACAACCTTTATTCAATAAAATTTTCTCAATATCCTTGACATGAACAACCAATAACCTACATCCATGAAATAAATGACAACATCAACCAGTTGACATCAATGACAATACCTTCATTATTTTCATTCTTGCAACAATATCCCCCTTTGTCATTAATGACAACACATGATGTGAAAAACCATCAATGACAACATACTAGCTCTGAATACACTTCTCAAGATTTTTCTTTATGTTTCTCCCCCTTAGTAGATAATCTTTTTCACATTCTTCCTCTTATCTTTTTCACATTATTCCATTCTCATTTTCACATTCTTCCTCTCCCCCTTTTCCATCAATGGAAAAGAAAAAAGATATTTTACATTGATTTCCCATTTGACATTAAAAACATAATACATACAATGACAACACATGACACCACCTGCTCCCCCTGAGAGGTAGCCACAAAAACATTATTTTAGAAGAAAGATAGATCCATAGATCCACCAAACTGATGCATCTCCATATGCATCTAGTTCAAGAAAGGAGGGTTAATGACCCCTAACTTCTCTCAAAGATACTCAAAGTATCTTTAGGAAGAGCCTTCGTAAATATATCAAAAATTCGATCCTTCATTGGAACATACTCAAGCTTTACTTCATTCTCCACAAACTTCTCTCTCAAGAAATCATACCTAATAGATGTATGCTTTTTCCTTGAGTGAATCATTGGATTCTTTGAAATGTTAATTTCACTTGTATTATCACAAAAGATAGAAATAGGATCATCATCCACCACTATGATATCTTTAAATATCTATTTCATCCATAGAACTTGTGTACAACAAGATGAAACAACATTATACTTATCTTCAATAGTAGATAAGGAAACTGAATTTTTCTTATACTCAACCATGCCACCAATCTGCAACCAAGAAAAAATGCACCACCACTTGTACTCTTTCTGTCATCTACACATCCAACCCAATCTGCATCTATATAAGAACTTAGTGTAAAGTTAGTATCCCTAGGATTCCATAACCCATAATATAGAGTGTCATTTAGATATATAAATATTCTTTTAACAAAAAAATGTGTATCCTTAGGATCTTCTTGAAATCTAGCCACAAGATAGACATCATGCATAATATCCCATCTAGTAGTAGTCAAATGCAATAGTCCACCAATCATAGATCTATACTTTCTCTGATTAGCCTTAGGTAAATCATCATGTTTACCCAATTTGCAACCAATCACCATAAGAGTACATACCGGTTTGGAACCATCCATCCCAAACTTCTTCAACATCTCTTTCACATACTTAGACTAAAAATAAAAATTCCTTTCTCTATTTGATTAATTTGTATCCCAAGAAAGAAATTCATCTCTCCAAACATAGACATTTCAAATTATTTTTGCATCTCTTCTACAAACATCTTACATATAGTTTCATTTCCTCCAAAAATAATTTCATCAACATATACAACTATACTCAAGATTTTGTCATTTGAAATTTTAAAATATAGATTACTATTTGCCGTACCTTTGTTCAAACCTTGCTGAATCAAATACCTGTCTAAACTTGCATGCAAGCTCTAGGAGCTTGCTTCAATCCATATAAATATTTCTTCAATTTGTACACCATATCCGGTTGATCTGACAACTGAAATCCTTTTGGTTGTTCCATGTAGACCTCTTCTTCTATCTCACCATTAAAAATACAGACTTGACATCCATCTGATAGACCTTGAAATCTTTATGAGCAGAAAATGCTAAGACCATCCTTATAGCTTCTATTATTTCCATTAGATAAAAAGTCTCTTAAAAATCTATTCCTTCTACTCATGAGTAACCTTTACACACAAGCCTTGCTTTATTTCTAACCACTTCTCCATTATCATTCAACTCATTTTTGAATACCCACTTTGATCCAATAATGTTTTTGTCCACCGGTCTTGGGACCAATTCCCAAGTTCGATTCTTCTCAATCTACATAAGTTCTTCTTTCATAGCTTCCATCCAATTTTCATCTTTACAAGCTTCACTTACAGTCTTTAGTTCAATCTCAGAAAATAAACACAGATTTACTTTAACAAAAACTCTGCTTCTTGTCAACATTCCTTTTGTCTTATCTCCAATGATCTGACTTTCTAAATGATTCTTCTGCACATATCTAGGTCTCTTAGGGGACACCATTGGAGGTTCTTCTTCTCTTTTTTTTTTTTCTTCATTTTGCTTCTCTTGCTCATCCTTTTCTTGTTCTTCCATAATTTCTTCAATTCTTATGCAATCAGGCTCATCAAATACATATCCATTAATATTAATTGAATTCTTCATTGCTTCATCAACCTTGACATTTTCACTTTCTACAATATTTCTCAGTCTTTTATTGAAAAATTTGTAAGATTTCTTTTAGTAGAATATCCAGGAAAAATTTCTTCATCACTTCTTGCATCAAACTTTCCTAAGGTTTCTTCATTTCTTCTAATATAACATTTGCTTCCAAATACCTTGAAATACTTAATAGTAGTAATTCTTCCATACCATAGCTCATAGGGGGTCTTTGTACTATTTTCTCTTGCTTGAACTAAATTGAATAAATAAACAATAGTATGAATAACTTCTCTCCAGTAAACTTCTGGTAAACCAGCCTCAATAATCATTGATCTAGCAGCCTCTTGAATTTTTCTATTCTTTCTTTCAACAACTCCATTTTGCCGAGGAGTTCTCAGAGTAGATAACTATTTCCTTATTCTATGCACTTCAAAAAATATATTAAACTCATGGGAGGTGAATTCTCCACCTATGTTAGACCTTAAGCATTTTATCCTCAAATTTACTTCATTTTCAACCATATCTTTGAATGTCTTGAATCTATCTAATGCATCTTATTTCTCTTTGAGAAATGTAACCCATGCATATCTAGAATAATCATCAATCAAAAGCATAAAGTACCTTTCACCTTTTAGAATTCTCACTCTTGTAGGAACACAAATATTTGTATGAATTAAATCCAATAGTCCATTAGTAGATTGTTCCTTTGATCTATAATGGCTTCTAGCTTGCTTTCCAAACTGACATTTTTTGCAAATAGCATTAATAGGCTTTGTAATCCTTGGTAAATATCTCACTGCCTAAACTACACTAATCCTCACCATGTTATCAAAATTCATGTGACACATTCTCCGATGCCACATCCAATTGTCATTAATCTGAGTAATAAAGCATCATTCATCAACACCCTTAAGTTGATAGATATTTCCTTCATATTTCTTTCCTATAGAAATCACTATTTTGGATCCTTTCTTGATCTCACATCTCTCATCCTCAAATATGAGATTATATGCTTTACTACACATTTTTCCAACACTCAAGAGATTAGCTTTAAACCCTTAACATAGTAGACATCATCAATATTATGCTTGCCATCAAAACTTACTGAACCTATCCCACAAATTTTAGCACTAGTATCATCTTGAAACATAACCAAGCCTCCATCATATTTTTCAAGTTTAAAAAACTTACTCTTATCACCAGTCATGTGATGTGAACAACCACTATAAACGACCCAATAGTTCTTTTTCTGTTTAGCATGTAGGGAAAATATTACAATACCTTCACTTTTCTCTTTCTCAGGAGGGCATTCCTTCATCTATTTTTCAAAATTAGTAGAAGTAGGTTCATCTTTTATATCCAAGAAAAAGAATTCATTATAATCAAAATCTTCATAATCAAAATCCTCATCAAATATACTAGCATTCCCATTCACATAATATTCTCTATTGATCTTCTTACCTTTCTTTTCTTTCTCATATCTTTGTTTATTCCTTTTATCTCTTTCTAGAAACTTGGCAACATAATGACCTAATTCTGCACATTTAAAGCATTTAATGGGTAACTTACCTTCATAATTTCTAGAGCCTTTCCTCATCCTTCTCACAAAGTTAGCTTCTACTTCATCAAGATTTTCTTCATTCGAAAATTAAGATTTTGTAGCCTTAAAAGAAGTTTGTGATTTGAATCCATTTCTCAAACTTGGCTTCCTCATCTCATAAGATGTCATAGATCCCAACAACAAATACTTAGTTTAAGTCTTCTAATCTATACTCTGTTCAATAGCACACACCATTTTTCTATAAGCATTAGGGAGAATTCTAAGAATCTTCTTTACAATCCTAGTTTTATCTATAGTAGGACCAAGTCCTCACATTCCAACTACTATCTCATCCAATATTTGTACATAAGCTTTAACATTCTCATCTTCAGACATATGTAGGAGCTCAAACTGTGTTTCCAAATTCTACAATTTTTCCTCTTTAAATCTTTTATCACCTTCATGTGCCCTTTCCAAAGCATCCTAGACTTAGCAATCTTTAGATTCTGAACCTTAAGCAACTTGGAATGTACAAGAATATTCTTCAAAATGTACTTTGCCTTATTGCTCACTTCACGTGCTTTGATCTCATGATTCATAGTTAGACCTTTAACAAGAGGACTGTAAGGATTCTTGTAAGCTTTCTCCACATCATATCCACAATATTCCATATATTCTTCCATCAATATTTTCTAGATAGTATAATTAGTTCTATTAAACTTTAGATAATCATAAGTAAATTTTCCAGCCATCCTGGACCTTCCTAAACTAGTTAAGCTCTACTCCAAGGAACCAAGCTCTAATACCAATTGATGAACAAGACAATTGAGAGGGGGGGTGAATCAATATTCACAAATTTAAACCTTAATTCATTCACCGAAACTAATCCTTAACACTTCTAAAATGATTAACCATTAAGTGCAAGTGCAAAGACTAAAAATCATCACACAAAAACAGTAACACCATATTTACATGGAAAACCTAATGAGGGAGGATTATCTCACACTATAGAGAATGTAAAAACTGATTACAAAGGCTCATTACCAGAGAAACAAGGATCACTACCAAAACAAGGACTCACTATTTGAATCATGACTGACTATCCAATAGGGCTAACAACATGAAGGGATCATTGCCATAGAGATACAATGAAGATAGAAGAGATATGCTATAGAGAGAAGAAAATTTCAATGCAACAGAGAAATCCACCACAATTTTCTCAACCACTTGCAGACATACATGAATGATAGAGTACACCTTTAGCTCACTACATCTAGAAAATCAACATTTAGACTTCACACTGATATGCCACACTCGCATCAGACACACTCACTGATTCACATCCAATCTCACATCTATCTACTCTATTTATTTTCACTTATCTCTTTCATTCTCTTATCTTTCTTCACCACTATGAACCCCTAAACCTGCAAATGCACAAAGACGACAAACATTGTTAGTATTAAATCAAAATGCAAGCAAATATGAGGGATTCCCCATGAAATCCATTTGTTAATAAACTTAAAATAGGAACAAGGGAAGAACAACTAAAATAAATGAAAACAAGTCCTAATTAAGTGAACAAATTGATGATCCCATGGGGGAATTGGTGCCAATGGAGTGTTGCAATTGGCCCTTTCCCAATTCCTAAGTAGCAATGATATGATTGATGAAGAAATGGTCAAATCTCCAAAGAGATTTGAGCATAACCTTGGTGCAAATGTGAAAATATGGTGGATGCTTGGATGAAATGAAAAAAATTAGTTCTCAATTGGAGAGAGTAACTTTGCATGTGAATTGTGGATGAAGGTTGAGAGGAGAAGTCTCCAATTTATATATTCAAATCTTGGAAGAGATAGTGGAAATAAGCAATGTGGGACAAAAGATAATCCAATGGCATTGTGCCACTTGTCCAAATGTGATTGGATGAGGAATGTGCAAGTTTTGGCCAATGTGCCAATAAATGCAATTAGGTGGCATTTCAAACTTGAGAAATGACATGTTGAAGAGGGAAAGGGAATGAAGTTAATGTCACTTGGCTCAAGGTCAAGGACATGTAAGAGGCATTGAATGCCTTATTGGAAGGACCAAGTCCACTTGGCATTTTTGAATTCAAGTGAGGGAATATTCCCTTTTGATGCTTTGTGAGGGAAAATAGAAGAATTAATAAATCAAAGTATTTGATTTATTGTGCAACTTGCATTCTCTAGAGAATTTTAGTGAGAGGGATTAAGTTAATCATGGATTTGATTAATTTAATAAAGAATTAGGTGATGTGACAATTTTAGACTTAGATTTATGAATTAATTTAAGTCAAGAATTAAGAGGAAATGACTTATCAAATAAATGATTTGATTTATTTAATCAAGAAGGAACATGTTAGATTAAATCAAATAAGGTTTAATTTATTTAATTTAATAGGACTTTAGAGATTTTAGTTAAATAAAATGATTTATTTAATTAAACAGGTATGCAAAGGTTTATTAAATTAATTGATTAATTTAATCATTGAAAGGAGAAGACTTAATCCAATAAATAATGATTTATCAAATTAAGGGATAGAATGTAATGAAATGCTGAGAATGCGATTTAGGAGGAAATGTTGTTAGTAAATCGGGATCAGGTGTGTCAAAATGAATTTGTACTTTTTCCATGTCTACAACTACTAGCTCATCTTATATATACCATATTCAACTTTTAAACATATCCAAATTCGATCATCCAACATTAAATTCAAATTAGGTTGGCACCAAAAAATCCTAGGGTGGAATTAGAATGAGGGTGACCCAAAAAAATGCTTGATAAGGACCCAAATATATCCATCACACTTCATTAACTTTGAAGATAGTGTTCAACACAAGGTCAGCCAAACCAGTGTAAAAAAACATAGAACAATTAAGCATGATCCTTCCAGATACCAAAATTATCTTCAATACGATCATAAAAACTCAGCTCTAGAACCGCAAGTCATAATACTTTACCAAATAGAAATCCGGACCAACGAAATTTCTCCCAAACCTCAGCCAGAGACACAAAAAACCATAGTTCACAACTGGTGAACATAACTCACACTGTACAATGAATTAGCAGCAAAAAGTCTGTATATAGGATCTTCCAACAACCATGATCAACATATCTAAACCACACAAAAATAGGAGTAAATCCCAGAGCAAAACCCAGAGCAACCACTAAACACCTACAACCTTTCTTCAATACAATTTTCTCAATATCCTCGACATGAACAACCAATAACTTGCATCCATGACATCAATGACAATGATAACACCTTCATTCTTTTCATTCTTGCAACACTTTCCCCATTCCTAATCTTTCAATCCTTCCTTTCTTCCTTGTTTCCCTCTTGTAAACTTGTGGTGATCATCTAAACCTCTTTCAATCCTTATCCATGTCCTAACCTGTCAAACTTTAGTCAAATATTGCCTTTCATCCTTGCTATTTTTTTCCATTTTATAGAATTTTTGAGACTTATTCCATTTTTCATTTCCACTTTTAGTCATCTTGAGATGTCTCCCAATCATTTCCTACATTTTTTCCACTCTCATTCTTCTAGAATCTTGCTTCATATTTGGAATTCTTCTAGTTTTTCTTCCACTTCTAATTATTTGTTCCACATTATATTCATGCAAATTTTCTCAATGATTTTTCCATTCCTTTCATTCATTGTTGGCATTTATTTGTTTTTATTAGTTATCTTTCAATGACCCTTGTTGTTCTTATTGGCACACGGATACAAAAAAGTGAATCTATTATCACATTCATCTATTTATATCTCCATTCATTTTTATGTTGTGAACATTTTTGTCTTTTTTTTCCTTTTGGGAATGATGCAAAGTGTTGAGACATTTAGGTCTCTTCCATGTTGACCCAACAACCTTTTATATTGTCTTCATGTGTCATTCCTCCATTGCATTCATAATTCCACAAGTATTTGGGGAATGATTTTGATTTCGAGCATGATCATATTATATATTATCTCCAGTTTATACTGACCCAAATCAATGGATCCCTCATGTGCTATTTTTGTTGTTTTAGTCATGTGGATTTTTCTTGGGGGAAACCCCTTGTCATGAGTCAAATTTTTGGGAACATATCATTTGGAATAAGATTTTCCAACAAGCTTTTATGGCCTATCATGTTGCACGTATTGTTTTATTCTACCTCAAAGGAAATTGCTCCTGATTGGTGTTATAAATTACTTTAAGGTGGGGGCATACATTCCATTATGTGCTTCACTTTGTTCACATGCATTGAAATTTGTGATGCATTTTTGCATATTGATCATTTTATAGCATCTTATCAAAATTATTAGGACATAATTATTAGTATGGTTGACATGAGAACACACCTAGTGAATATCAAAATTCACTAGCCCTTGTGTTTTTTTTATTTTCTACTATTGTAAAAACTCTCTTAATAAATATCAAACTTCACTAGCCTATTTTGTTTCTTATCAAGGCTCACCTAGTGAATATCGGACTTCACTAGCCTATGATGATTTTGTTCATGGGTCACCAAGCAAATGTTCATGATGTTATACCCCCTTTGAATGTTTGAATTATGTTTGAATTGTGTAGTATCTGTATTATGTTAGTATTGTGTCTTCATTATGTATTCTTTTTGTTTGTCATGCTACATTGTACCTCGTGTGTGTGTTCCTTTTTCATTACATTTTTTTCCATAAGATCTTGAGCCTGGGGGCTAGTGCATCCCCTAAATTTTTAGTCATCTTATCTTATTCAATGTTTGGATAAAAGAACCCTTATTGGCTTATCTTTACTTTAGTGTGAGCATGAACTTAATTTCATACTCTCACTAAATTGGGGGCTAAATGTAGTGTTGTAAATTTTTACCCTTCACAATTTCACACTAGGTTTAACTCCCCCTTATGTTCTTGGACCTAATTGTTCTTTTAATTTTCCCTTTTTATAATAATCTTCAAAAAATTAGAAGTTGAATTGGGAAAATGATATAGTATTCATTTACCAATACTTAAGGCCCCAAAATAGGTCTGGACTAGGGCACTAGTTCCCTTGTCTAGTCTATTTTGGCCCCAATTCAAATATGTTGGTGTTGACATTTTAACACTTAGAAATTTAAAATAATTTGTTGGTTGTTGGTAATTAACTTGTGAGAAATTAAAGAATTGCATATAAATACAAGTATTTTTCATCATTTGAAACATCTAATGAAATCATAAGGCAACTAAGATAATAATTGAGCATCCTAAAAGTATTCAAGAATGGAATTAGTAGGGTTAGTGTAGCATTATCTTAGTCAATCATCATGTTAGTAGTGCATCAAATTTTCATGTGAGTTTGTTCATGTTTCATGTCCATTTGTTTTCTGAGTGCTAACGCTTGCAATAATTCAAATAAAACATCCAATTCTCCTTAAAGGTGATAAGTTCAATGAATTTAGTGCACTAAGGAATGCATATTTGAGTGGTAAATTACAATAATTGTCAAATTTTTACTTGTTTATGATTTAACCTCTACCTTAATGAGGGTAATCTCTCTTTTACATCATCATGTGGAGGTAGAAATACCAAAAAAAGTTTTTACTTAGGCAAGCCCCTATATGACAACCATTTCCCCTCTTCCTTATGTGTAGGTTATAGATCTAAAGAAAATTTGGGAAAGGATTGAAGGCTTAATTACTCATTCAAGAATTTAAGTCCTACAAGTCAAAAAATTAGGAAAAGTGGAATTTATCATTGAAAAATGAAGTTCCAACATTGAGTCTAGAGGAGAACCTACAAATAGGGACTGAACAAGATCTGAATTCTAGTTCTGAGTGTGTACTTCTAGGTCTAAGGCACCAAGAACCCTATTTGTCCATTTCAAGCTTATATCTATGTGCTAGGTTCCTCTATGTCTACATTCTACTCTTTTGAACTCTATTTCTAGCTTTCACTTATGTATTTTATTGAAATCATAAAAATTTGTTGCATTTCCATAGTTAATCTAGGTGCATCTTTACATTATTGAATTAAATAAATTAACAATCAATTAATCAAATATCAAATCCCCCCCAAGAAAGAACCAAAACCTTGGTCCACCATTTTGACTCTTTCATTGACGTTAGTATCCAAGTGGGCATTTGAAATCAATTTTAGTTCTTTCCATTGTGATATAGGAAGAGGTGTGATTTATACCCTAGATCCATTTTCCTACATCATACATTGTTGAAGAGGAGACTTGTCTTCCAATATTATTTTGAGCATTAGTGATAGATTGGGTTCAACTAGCTGCTATAAGAATGTTTGCATCTAATATATGAGCTAGGCTACACAATACTTCTATCCCTTATGAATAGTTAATTAGCTTCCTAAGGTTATCCACTAATGTAACTATTTATCCAACCAAAGATTCAATGCTTAAGTATTGTTGAAGGCTCTCCAAGTCCTTGTATAATTATTTAATTTTATCCTTAGGGACATGGGAAACAACAAAATCCAAGTCCACATGAATGTTAGGTGATAATGAAGACATAGGTAATGTATGATTAGGAAGAGAATCAAAGATATAAATTTTATAGATGTAACTATGCCTCATAGGGGTATTGGATATGGGACACCAAGTTGTGAAGTTCATAAATTTATTAAAAGATTCCAAACAATTGAGTGCTCATTTAATGAAGAGAAAAATAGATGAAGGTAAAAAAAGATGAAACAAATTTTAGAAACCAAAAAAAGGTTTGTATATAGGTCATATAGGTAGAATTGTGGCTGAAATTTGGACAAAAATGAGCTGGACAAGGGTGATGGTGTCATCGACTAGAGGTGCTAGATTTTAACAATTGAAAAATATGGAAATAAAATATAATGTATGAGGATGTGAGGTTACATAGGTTTAGGTTTGAAAGTGAACAAATTTTTAGAAATGCATAAAAACCTAATTAATCTATGTGAAGCACACACAAGCATAAAATTTAATGTTGTTTAAAGCAATGTAATATGTTCAAATGATAATTTTCAAAATTTAAAATGTTGTGACTAACTATATTTATCTTACAAATTCTAAAAGCTAAAACTTTTTGAGCTTTTTAAATGAAAAAAAAAATGCAAATCTATACATTTTTTCAATGTTTTTTACTAATATGTGCATGCACTTTGACAAATGAAAACAACTAAATATTGCACTTAGATTTCAAAATGAAATACTTATGATTTCAGAAGTTTTTGTAAATGTAAAAAGTGTTGGGTTCACCAAAATGTGATGTGGGAAAAGGGATCTAGGGTATAAATTACACTTTTCATGAAATTACATTAGAGAGGAATCAAAATTGATCACATAAGATCACTTGGATACTATCCTCAATGGAAGAGCTAGAATGGTTGATCAAGGTTTTGGTCCCTCTTTTTGTGGGGATGATTGATTTGATATTATATGTGATGTGTGTGATGTGAAAGTGAACTAGGTTAACTATGAATCTACAAAAGATTGATGTGAATATAAAAATACAATATTGAAACACAAAAATTGATAATAGAGTAGTAGAATGTAGAAATAGAGGAACCTCGCATGTAAATTAGGCTTGAAATTTCCTGGTCAGGGGTGGTGGTTTTTGAATAGGACAATTGAGAGGGGGGTGAATTAGTTGTCACAAAATTAAACCTTTAATTCAATCATCGAAACTAATACTTAAAACTACTTAAATGATTAATCAACAAATGCTAATGCAGAAACTCAAATCCAAAACATAAACATAATAACACCAGATTTACATGGAAAACCCAATGAGGGAAAAACCACGGCGAGGATGAACTCACACTATAGAGAATATCAAAACTACTTGAAATAAGGCTCACTGCTTGGAACAAGGCTCACTGCTTGAAATAAGGACTCACTATCCAACAGGGCTACAACTCAGAGGGCTCACTACCCTAATCTATTGAAATAAAAGGCTTAAATTCTTGATCTTGATATTAGGACTTCAATCTTCTCCAAAACCCACTTCAAACTTGTCACCTACAAACAAGAGAGGGGATAAAGGGATGTGCCATATAAGGGCTTGCCTAAGTCAAACCTCATTTTGGTGTTTCCACCTCCACAATATCCGTGATGATGTAAAGAGTGCTTACCCTTGATCAAGCAGAGGCAAATGGATAAAAAAAGTGATAAATGACAAGTGCAGTAACTTACCACTCAAATATAATCTCCCTGATGGATCAAAGTCATGATGCACATCTCATGCAAGGAAGATTTTCTTGTTGATAGGAAGTCCTACAAGTGTTAGTACTCACAAAATAAATGAAAACAAAACACAAACAATCTTACTTATGAACTTTATGCATTAATCACTTGAATCTTGACTGATGAAAATGTTGTAATAATGTTGCTTATTCTACTCTTGGATTTTCTTGAATTCTTTTTAGGATACTTTCTTGCTCAATTTTTTTATTATATGTTCAAATGGTGAAAAAGACTTAGTATACATTTCTTTGTTTCCCCTAAAATTAATTGTGAAAAGCACAAATAAATTTCAATTGGTAAATTTTGGGGATTTCCACAAAACCCAGGAGCGCCAACTATAAATAAAACCTTCAAAAATATGAGAGAAGCTTGAGGCTCTTTCACCAGGAAAAAAATGGATTGAGATCTGATTTTACATATTGTACAATGTGCCTTATAAAGGAAAGAAAAACAGGTATTAGGTAAACCACCCAGTATGGGAAGAAACTAATCAAAATAATTTACGATAGGTTAAAAATTAAATACTCTAACACCACCCTTAAGTGCAACTTAGGGAAAATGAAGATTCAAATGCAATATGGGTCCCAGATACACAACCATGTTAGGTACCCATTTACAATGAACTCTCTCACAAGCGGAGAAAAGTAGAAAAACCCTGAGAAAAAACCACTTTCCAAAAGAGAGAAGAATTTTTTTTTGATGGATGGATGGAGGACTCAATCACACCCCCCAAGGAATATATACATAATGTATATAAAATTAATGCCCCCCCCATAAGAGGGAAAGAGAGAGACTATATAACCCCCCCATAATGAAGAAGCTCCTATGCCAATGGTGCATGCATGAAGAGAAAACACTATCCAATGCTTGCAAACAATATTTCTCCCCTTGGGAAGAAACCAATCCACTAGTGTATGAAGAAACTCAAAACCAAGAGATGAGGAAGGAGGTCTCAAGAAGTATGAATTCTTTGAAGGATGCTCAAATGGCTCCATGTCGATACCGAATGATACCATAATCAAATTAGGATTTAATGAAGACTTAAAAAAAATCAACCTCAAAAGACAATGATTCCTTCGAATGCTGCTCAAGATACTCCAACTCACTGCCAGATTGTGACAAAAGAAGAGAAGAAGAAAGAACAAGAGGGTGTGAAGGTTCCCTCATCACATCTGAAGTAGTGAAATCAACTCCTTCAAAGAGGATATGAACATCATCAATGTGAGACTCCACAAACAAGGATGATATGTATGAAAGATAAGAATCCCAATGAGGTGGATCTAGAAAATAATATGCATCATGTTGATCAAGATCATGGGAAGTAGCAACTAATGAATGTGAAGGCTCAATAGGTATCTCTGTAGGAGGAGTTGAATCCTCATCATCCTCATCATCAAGATGTGCAAGGTGTTCCAAGGAAGAAAAATCTTGTAGTGTATCATAGTCATATGGTATATTATTTGAATCATCAAGAGGTACAAGACAATTTGAAGCAAGATCATCTAGGAAGGGTGGAGTATCATGATCTCCATATAACTCCCAAATTTTGGTCAATAGAGCACAAGGGTTTGCTCAATGTCATCAATGAAACTCAATGTGTCATCATCAACATGAAGAGAAATCACTCTAAAAACATGATCTCTTTTGGAATGCCAAACAAAATTCTTCCTCCAAGAAGTACCAATTTGAGGAATAAGACCATATAGATATGGTAAAAGATGAAGTCATCACAAATGCTTCAATATACCATCTCTCCATTTTTTATAGTTCCCCTTATTCAAGATGATTAGAGAAGGGTGAAATGAAAAACCCATAATGACTATCAATTCTTTAAAAAATTACAAAGATAATACCTTCCATGAAGACAACTTACAAGTGAAATGAATGCTAGTAGACAATGAAATCAGGAAGATTGTCCTATACCATTGTGAGCTTGGAAAAATTAGCTTTCTGATGATATATGGAATACAAAAAATAGACTCTAAATTCCCAAGATATGCTTTGTGGAAGAAGGTCACCTATATGGTGTGCAAAGCACAAATGAAGGGCCCAGATTAAGCCCTGGGACAGATTAGCCCTTGGTCACCCATGTGACCACCTATAGCAATGAGTGAAAAAATGTGATTTGTTGCTAAATATAGTGGCAATTATTCCAATCAATCACCAATCGGACTCACCAAGCATGCATATCAAATACACATCCACAAGCTTCCCACAATCACTTCACAAGCACAATATGAGTGCTGAAATATAAAAAGGGAAAAAAGACTATTGTGGGGAAAATGTGGGATTAAAGATCCCAAATAGCACTTAAAAAAAAAGCTTGGACCCACCTCCACTTCGATTGCAGAAGCCCTAAAATGTAATATTTTAGGAAAACTTTATGAAATATTAAGTTTGATTGCAAATCAATTATTCCCAAACCAAAGGCCTCCACCAACAGTGTGCAAATTAATCTTCATTCCTAGCAAGAAGGAGAAATCACGGCTTGAGAAGAGGATACCGTGCTTGAAAGAGGACATAAATTGATCCTCCTCGATTGGAAACTATGGCCTCTCCAATGCAAATCACAAGAAACACCAGCAAAGAGAGGGTTTCATGACCTCCAATACAAAAAAATGTTAAACATAGGAGATTTACAGCTCCTATCAATGAAATCCATGCCCATAAGGAGAGGAAAGCACTAGTTTCCAAACCAAAAAGGATGCCTTTAGATGAAAATTGGCCTGTTCAATCCCTTAAATGCTTTCCAAAAAAGTGAATGCCCCTTCTAATCACAAACTCATGACCCCAAAAGGAGTGAAATGAAAGCCCTGAATTGAAGATTGCAGGCCTCTTACAACAAAAAATCACCACCTCCAAATGAAAAAAAAATGTAGCCTCAACACATGAATTGATGCCACAGAAAAACGTGTCTCCTACAGACCTCCAACAAGGCAAAAAAAATCCTCCTCTGCAAAGAAATCAGGCTTGAGATGGATAAAATAAACCTCTTAACAACCTCAATGCCTTTATCAAATGACTCCAAATGGTATTCTTCAACAATGCATCTCACACAAGGAATTGGGTGTAAGAAATAGAATACACAATGCAAATGAAAAGAAGACTTAAAAGAACCAACAGAGTGTATAAAACCATTCACAAAAAATGGAGAACTCAGAGCTTAAGGTGGTTCACCATGTTTAATGGCTACATCCACAAAATATGCAGGGGATTCTCATTAAGTTTTTCTCTTTATGCATACACAATATAGAGCAGCAACAACTCATAATTCCATATCAAAAAGGACCTGTTATTCACCCAACACTAACTGTCTTCTAGAAAAATAAATCATTGACATAGTAAGAAGAATGTTACAAACCAAGACAGAGGCATTACAATGTAGATGGGTACAAGAGAATAATAGAGTTTGGAATAAGCCGTTACATTGGGCTTCACCTTTCCATGTGCCCAAAAATCTCCCACTTGAAGGCCAATGGGATCAGCACAAGAGCTTCTCAAAGAAATCCCACACATAAGGCTTAGTATCACATCGGAATGAGACCGAGAGAAGATCTATAGAGCTCAAACTTCTCTCATGGTACAATCTTGGTTAATGCATTTGCTATGTTTACTCTAGTGTCAATTTTCTGAACTTGGAGTTTACCTTTGTCAAGAGCATGGTGAATAAAATGATATCTCAACTCAATATGCTTTGTCTGACTGTGAAATACGGAATGTCTAGCCAAGTGAATAGCACTATTGCTATCACAAAACAAAATAAAAACTGATTTAGGACACCCCAGTTCATCCAACAAATGTTCTAGCCATATCATCTCTTTTGCTCCTTCAGTGAGAGCAATGTATTCTACCTCAGTTGATGAGAGAGCAATGAACTGTTGCAAGCGTGAAACCCAACTAATGGCAGCACCGATGAAGATAAAAACATAACTAGTCATAGACCAGTGCTTATCTAAATCTCTAGCCATATCCAAATCAACATACCTTCTTAACTAAGTTTCCTGGCCACCAAAACATAAAACATAATTAGAAGTACCTTTCAAGTACCGTAAAATCCATTGAACAGCCTGCCAATGCAATTTACTCGGATTACTCAGGAATCTTCTCACAACACCCACTGCATGAGCAATGTTTGGATGAGTATAGACCATAGCATACATTAAGTCCCCAATTGCAGATGAATATGGAATATTTTTCATTGTGTTTCATCTTCTAGAGTTTTAGGACACATAACTGAAGATAGACGAAAATGATCAGCCAATGGTGTACCAATAGGCTTAGCATGTGACATATTGAACCTATCCAGAACCTTTAAAATATATTTTTCTTGAGATAATCGAATTTCTCTCTTATTTTGATCCCTAATTATATTCATCCCAAGAATCCTCTTCGCTGCCCCTAAATCTTTCATGGAAAAACGAAGAGTCAAATGTTGTTTTAACTCATGAACAATCCGCACACAAGAGCCAACAACCAACATATCATCAACATACAATAAAAGAATGATAAACTCACCATTAGCAAGCCTCTTAAGATAAATGCACGGGTTTGATTCACAATGAGTAAAGTGTTGCTAAATCATGAAGCTATCAAATTTTAAGTACCACTATCTCGGGGCTTGCTTAAGCCCATATAAACTATGCTTCAATCTGCAAAACAAGTGCTCTTGACCATGTTTAATAAAACCTTCAGGCTGCTCCATGTATAATTCCTCATCAATATCCCCATGAAGGAACACTGTTTTAATGCCAAGCTGCTCCAGTTCAAGGTCCCAAACCACTGCCAAGCCCAACACGACATGAATTGTATGCATCTTTACAACTGGTGAAAAAATTTCATTGAAATTGACCCCCTTTTGCTGATCAAATCCCTTCACCACTAATATGGACCTGTACCTTTTACTCCCTCCATCTTCATCTTTCATACGATAAACCCATTTGTTCTTCAGAGGCTTTTGATTTGGTGGAAGAGGAACCAACTCCCAAGTATTATTTACTCTCAAAGACTCCATCTCTCTTTCCATTGCTTCCATCCACTTCATAGAATCTATATCTTTACAAGCTTGTTTAAATATCATAGGCTCAGATTGATCTAAAAGTAATAATTTGTAATCATCAAATTTTGATGGTCTCCTTCTCTCCCTAGTGGATCTTCGTAATTGAGAGCCCTATTCTGGATGTAAAGGTGTGTCCAAATGTAATCTATGTAAAATATTTTAAACATCATCTATTTCAGACTGTAAGTTACCCTGTGGAAAAATCCCCTATCTCTGCACACTGGTCTGCACACCTATAGTGCTCTGCTCAAGCTCACTGCCTTGTCCTACAACAACTGTCTGTGATGAAGATTGACTACTGAAATGGTTTGAAGAATCAACTTCTAAAGGTGTTGAAACTTCACCTCCTATATGTGTGGGGACAACTGTATGAGACAAAGAAATTGGCAGCGAATGAATATTAGTAGGCAACGATTTATCAAAGAGAGGCTTCACATGATCCATGAAGGGTTGTGATTGACTGTGTGGAGGCAGTGATTGACATAGAATTGGCTTTGTTGAAGTTTGTGAAGGCAACTAGTGAAATTGTATTGGCTATGTTGAAGTTTGTGAAGGCAGTGGGTGACTTTGAAGTGGCTACGTATGATTTTGTAAAGGCAGCAAGGGAATTTGCAATGGTTGCATATAAGTTTGTGGAAGAGGCACGATAGTAGGAAATAAAGGCAGTGACTGAACATGAGAGGTGTGGACACTAGTGTAAATAGGGGCGCTAGTATGGGAAGGTAGAGAGGCTTTATTGGATGGTTGAGTAGAAATAATTAAAGGCTAAGAAAAATAAATAGAGATTTGCCAAGCCTTGCCATTATTGAACAAATCAAATTCAACATAGTCCTTTGGAGATGAACTTAGAGATTGTAAACCTGGAAATATTTTTTCATTGAACACAACATCTCGACTGTGGATGATGCTCTTTGCAACTGGATCCCAAAGAGGAAAACTGAATTGATCTACACCATAACCAAGGAATATACATCTTTTTGACTTAAAATCTAACTTTGTTTGCTTTTCTTTCAGAATATGAACAAAGGCTTCATAGCCAAAGATACACAAATGATTGTAAGAAATCCGTTTGTCGAACCATCTTTCCTCTAGAATTTTGAAATCTAATTGAGACGAAGGAACTTGATTGATTAGATACACGGAAGTATTACATGCCTTTGCCCAAAACTATTTACCCAAACCAGAATTGGAGAGCATACATCGAGCTCTCTCAAGAATTGTATGGTTTAACCTCTTAGCTACTCCATTCTCCTGAGGTGTGTAAGGAACTACCTTTATCTGATGAATACCATGATCTGCACAAAATGTATCAAACTCTGAAGAGAAATATTCTCCACCATTTTCTGTTTGTAAAAAATTCATTTTATGCCCACTCTGATTTTGAGCCATATTCTTGAAAATTTTAAATTTAGAAAGACCTTCGACTTTCTATGAAACATGAAAATCTAGACTTTGCGAGTACAGTCATCAAGAAATGTAACAAAGTAGTTAGCACCTTTGATAGAAGTTACCTCAGTGGGACCGAAAACATCAGAATGAACAAGCTCCAATGAAGTAGTCTTCTTATCATGACCCATCCTTATGAAGCTGGTCCTACATTTTTTTCCATAAAGACAATGCTCACATAAGTCGAAATCAACCGATGTGAGGCCTGGTAGCTGATTTTGTTGAAGCATAACTTGAAGTCCTTTTTGGCTCATATGGCTGAGCCTCTTATGCCAAATTTTTGAGCCACCATCCATAGCTGGCAAGACAACTCCCACTTCACCATGGCATTCTAAAATATAAAGATTTCCAACTTTCTTTCCTTTTGTAAGTACTAAAACCCCTTTAGTTACTTTCCAAGTATCTAAAGAGAATTTAACATTACACCCATGAGCAATAAGCTAGGTAACAAATATTAAATTTTGTTTAATAAAGGAACATATCTAACATCTTGCAAAATCCATTTGTCTCCATTTTTCAAGTGCAAATTTATGTCACCCTTACCAAGAATTTCACATTCTTTGTTGTCTCCAAGAAAAACCTTATTGAATGTACCTTCTTGGAAATTTGTAAAAGCTTCCCGACATGAGGTAGCATGAAAAGAGGCTCCGGAATCGAGGACCCACATATTTGCATTTGTCTTACTAGATTCTAAGACCAAAAAACCATCACAAGAAGTGTTGACTTCATTTTTATTACTCACTTTGTCTTGGGCCTTCTTGTAGTTCCAACAATTTTTCTTTGTATGTTCGGGTTTTCCACAAAACCAACAAGCACCATTTCTACCCCTTGACTTCGATCTATGAGAAAATTTTGATCTTCTTCTAATGTTGTTTCTACCTCTTTCTTGACTTCTTTCCTGATTTTTGGTGCTAATTGTAGTCAAAGAATCACCCAAAGAAGGCTCTAAATGTTTTCGTCTCATATCTTCGCTGAGAAGAGTGACTACAACATCATCAAATTTTAACTTGCTTTTGGGAGCCACCGAAGTACTCACTGCCATCACCACACCTTCCCAGCTATTCGGTAAAGAACACAGTAACAAAATATCCTTGATATCATCATCTAAGTTAATGCCCACATAGATTAACTGAGTGACTAATGTATTGAATTTATTTAAATGATTTGACATTCCTCCCCCTTCTCATATTTTCAAGTTATACAATTTCTTCATAATAAATACCTTTTTGGAAGTTGATGCAATCTCATACAGGGAATATAATTTGTCCCACAACTCCTTCATAGTCTGCCCAGCTGATACATTGAAGATCACATTGCTGGATAGTGATAAGAAAATAGTTTCCCGAGCTTTCATTTCCATCTTCTCTCAATCTTCATCTGACATTGAGCCCTTTCCTTTAGTTTTTCTGAGCAAAGCATGTGATAGATCTTGCTTGATCAATAATGACTCCATCTAGACTTTCCATAGTCCAAAGTTATGACCTGCAAATTTCTCAATCTTCCATTTGTCTGCTTTGTCCATGACTTCGAAAAATATTCACTATTTCTGAAACCAAATTCAGGACCGAGCTTCAACTCAGAGCTCTGATACCAATTGTAAGAAACATAAGACACAAAGCAAATGAAAAGAAGAATTAAAAGAACCAATAGAGTGTATAAAACCATTCACACAAAAAGGAGAACTCAGAGCTTAACGTGGCTCACCATGTTTAATGGCTACGTCCAAAAAAGATGCAGGGGATTCTCATTAAGTTTTTCTCTTTATGTACACACAATACATAGCTGCAACAACTCAAACTTCCATATCAAAAAGGACCCGTTATTCACCCAACACTAACTATCTTCCAGAAAAAGAAATCATCGACACAGTAAGAAGAATGTTATAGACCAAGATAAAGGCGTTACAATGTAGATGGGTACAGGAGAATAATAGAGTTTGGAATAATCCATTACATTGGGCTTCACCTTCCATGTGCCCAACATCGAGGGCCTCTTCCAAAAGAAAACGCCCTCTCCAGTGCAAAAAAAATGATGCTAGACAAGCTAGAAATTGTTGCCTTCAAAAAAAGAATCATACTCCCCTCTTCAAACTGGAATTTTCTACTAGGTAAATGACACCACAAGAAGAATAAATAGCATCCTTTGAACTCCATAGATCACTTTCCTCAATGACAGAAAAAATCATGCCTAGCAAGAGGAAATTGAAATACTTCGAAAGAGGAATTGTGAGGCAATTTTAAAATTTACAAAATTTCAAATGCCAAATAAAAATGATCTCAAAGCTAATGAAAACTATCAATGATAGAAGGAGGGTAGAGTGGTATGCTCTGATGCCATGTTGAGGATTTCCACCAAACCCAAGAGCACCAACTGCAAATAACACCTTCACAAATATGAGAGAAGCTTGAAGCTCTTTCACCAGGAAAAAAATGGATTGAGATCTGATTTTACATATTGTATAATGTGCCTTATAAAGGAAAGAAAAGTAGATATCGAGTAAACAACCACCCAGTACAAGAAAAAACTAATCAAAATAATTTACCCTGAGTTAAAACTTAAATACTCTAACAGTAAACATAAAAATGCTGACAATACAATATTCAAAATTGGGCCAAAATAGGTTGGTCAAGGGTGATGACGGCCTAGACCAAAACCTATTTTTAAATTTTAATTATTGTTAAATAAATAATTAATCTTAATTCCCAATTTTATTTTAATTTTTTGAAAACAATAATAAAACAAGAAAATTATAAGCATAATTAGGTCTAAGCACAAAAGGGGGAGCTAAATATAGTGTAAAATCATCAGTGTTGATAATTTATTATGCTACCCCTTTATGTTAGAGGAGGAGATTATGAAAATATAATGACACGTGACTATTATGATGAATGAAATAATACTATTGTGATTTGCAAAATTTGAAACTATGGGTGAACTTAGGTCAATCTTGCATCTTCTAGTGTAGTCTTAGATATGTGATCTTTTAATATTTGTACCTATTCTTATAATCATAAACATGGAGATATTGAATAATATTATTCTAACTTTCTATGCTAGGTATGAGAAATAAAACTCATTCCCTTGTCATGCATTAGTCAATTCTTGATGACTAATTCAATAATTTTGATAAACTTAGAAGACATACCAAGAATACTATATAATTGACTATGATGTGGTTAATATTGTGAGGGTTTTATTACTTGAAATAAGTGTATTGAGTGATGGGTGACAGGTGACCCGGTCCAATAACTAGGGTTTTGGTATTCACTAACATAAAAGTTGATTAAATTGGAATGGTTTATGTAAAAGACAACTATGAAAATGGTATGATTAATTTTGAGAGGCATGAGTGATAGTACTAAGTGATTCGAGATGGGGGAGAATGGACATGGATTATTATTAGATAATTGAAATTTCCATGAGATGATATCCTTTTATACATGTCCTAACCATACAATTTAAAATTTTTGATGTGGGAGGTTGGAATATAACAACTAGTTTAAACTAAATAATCCTAGAGACAACATTGAATTTTTTTTAAAACATTAGGTCAATATCACATGTGTTGCCTTGAATTAATTCAAGGTTTCATCCATGATCTTGAGCTTAGAAAAATAAATAATATTCTTGCATGATTATTTGCATAAGGGTTAGACTTTTTTTGAATGCATACTTGAGCTTTAGGTTAGTGGAAGTAATTTTTTTATTAAAATAATGTTTAGGGAAATGTATTTAGGAAACTCATGTAAAGTAGTGTAAAATGAATGGTGAAAGTGTAAGGTATGTACTTTTAATTCTTACACTTATTTCTATAATATCTTGATATTATAAAAAGCCACTTATGGATAGTTGCCAAGGAAAATAACCTTTCCCTAAACTAAAAGCATTATCTAGACTAATCAATTAATACAAGATAATAATCATATGAAATAATCTAGATAAAAGAGTCGAGGATAATGAATATAAAAAAATTATGGAAGTAAAAGTAATAGATAAAATATTTAGCTCTAGGTATGAAGATGATGCTAAATTGTTTTGTATATTTTGAAATCAAGATGTCTTGGGACTAAAAATAGTAAGTATCTATGAGGATTCTACATTATATTTCTAAGAATTAGTATACTCTATAAAGTGCCAGCTCTATGAGTTTGGGACACTTCTATAGATGTAGGTCTAATCTCTATCTATATAAATGATCTAGAATAATGTGTAGTTCTGATACCTAATGCGCCTTATTTGTCTCTATTTTTATTATTGTTTAGACTAACAATATTTAGAAATATTGTTGGAACATAATATTATTAGGAGTCATACCCTTATAACATTTATATATTGTTATACTATAAGCTTATAAAAATATATATTATATATTTTATTAAGCATGCCTCATTTAAAATAATTGTAATGTAATAATTATTTATGAATGGTTGCTTTGAATATGTGAGATAAATACCCCTTAAGGTATTTTTCCACTCTTTCTCCTATATTTAATGAGGTTATCTCTCATTTGAGTGTGTGAGAATTTAGAGATTTATAGTGAAGTATATCACTATGCAAATCTAGTATTATTAGTAATGTGGAAGTATGTAGAGTAGTGTCTCCACGTTTAGTCTATTTTTTAATAAACTATTATTGTAAGTCTTTTAATAAAATGATGTTTTATAGGATTTTTTTATCGAAAGAGTTTTTCCCATTTATATCTTGTGTAATGTGTATAATCTATGCTTGTATGATTCTCATTTTATTTATTTTATATTTTATTTATAATGATTAGTATTTGTTGGTACGTGAATTAACACTTGAAATTATACATGACTCATCCAATGGAAAACTTGGAAAAAATGCACCAAAAGTTGGAAATATTGCTTATGAAATGCAATCTTCCTTTGCATTTGAGAGGGGAATCTCCCTCATATTATTTAAATTTAGGTTTTTGAATGTATTAACTGGGATGAAGGAAACCACAACAACAAATGAACAAGTACTATATTACAGGTTTACTTAAAACATAATAAAAAATTATGAAGATCAGGCTATGCATACAGGCTTCATAATGATTATAGATTTTAAAGGATAACACATACATATTGAGATACCAATAACTAATGTTTTTTTCCAAATTAACTCATCAAAGATTGACTATTTAGCTATCACAAATAATATTAAGGATGAAAAATCTCATCATAAACTAAACATACAAACAAAATTAATGATGATGCATAGAAAACACCATGAATGAACATCCAAAAATGATTTTCATTACTTTGTGAAATTATACAATTTCAAAATCCTTTGTACTAATTTCCAAAAACACTCTCAAAAAGTACCTTTAAATTGGCCAAAACTCTATATATAGGCTTGGTTACAATAACTACTTTGTAAATAATTAATAACTATCAAGATAACTACCATTTTACAATTTTGAGAAATTCAAACAAATTTTAATCTAGTTAAGGTTTTCCAAGTTTTTCTAGAATTAAAGTATCTTTCTAACCTTGGTTACAAAGTAGTGACATAAGTCACATTACATCAACCTTAACTCAAACTTAATTCATGAATTATGACTTAAAGAAAATGACTGGGAGTTGGAATTCACTGAGTCACTCCTTTCCCTTTATCTGTATCATCCTTGACTCTTTTTGAAGAAGTTCCTTTTGTTGCATCTTGACTTTGATGAAGAGGAGACTTTTCCTTGCGTGCTCTAACAATTTTGACTACGGAAGCAAATAATTTATTCTTTGTCCAATAACAAAATTAGTCATCCTTAATGTCCAAATACCTTGGCTCTTTTGAATGCCTTCCAATTCATGATGAAAATCATGCATACAATTTCCACATGTATCTAGAACTACTGAGATTTCACTCAACTTCATTGTTTTTGTATTGAAATCTTGCTTGTTGAATAATTTTAGATATTAATCAGGTCTTCAAAATTCTTCTTGAGAATCTAAACTTCATCCTTTATCAATGTGTTTGGGATGATTGATGGAAAATAATTTTGAGCCTTAGCTTCAAGACTTGTTCAGATATCACCAATAATTTCTCCTTTTCTGCCAAGACTTGATGGATGATTACCAATTTCCATTCTACACTTTGAAGCCAATAATTAGAGTGGTTCTCTTCTATAATTGAAACGATATTTTAGGCAACCAATATCTTAGAGTCTACAAATTTATCATTTCCTTTCGATATTTTAGGATACCTTGCCAAAGTGATTCTTCTCTCCTGATACCCCTCGGTTCTTTTTCTATTTCTTCCTTCTTGAATTTTGCTTCATCATAAATATCCTTTATTTTCTCAATGAAAATTTTAGTGATTTTTTTAGTGGCTAATATTTTCCAATTGGCTAATAATTAAAATTTGGAATCCAAAATTGGCTAATAGTTCTAGCTATAATGTGACTTGAATCGCCACATTTTTACAAAATTTTATTATAATCTTATTTAAATAGCCAGAGAGTTTATTTTATTAAAAAAATTAACTCAAAAATCCGCTAGAATATTCGATACATGATTAGATAAAATTTTCCTAAATTTAAAAAATTATAGTAGAAATCTATATTAATTCGCTAATAGTATATATATCATAATTTTTTTTTTGCTCATTAAAACGCTACTAAGGGGCAACACCCTATATTACTTCCAAAAAAGAGAGTTTACGTTTGAGTTTGGAGACCAAAAAGAAAGTGCATGTTGGCCTGGTCTGGAAAAATGGCCATTCACACTACCCTTTCCTATCCTTGAGCTTTACTTTAGTAGAAATATAAAATGGCCTGGCAGTTATTTAGGCGACTTGTTTCTAACCTGGGACTGACTGCAAATTCTAAGCCCTATATTGAACTAGTTATGATAAAACTATAAAAACCTGACACAAACCCCAATTTGGCAGTCGCCACCAGTCCACCTCCTTGTCCTCTGATTCCACACGCTTCATGTATGCTATGTAGTTTTCTATCATCGGGTAGTCTGCTCCACATTTTTGGTGTGCCGACCCTTTGGCTTTTTCCTTCGGGTCTCTGGGATCGTTCTAGATCCATTCTTCACCGATGCCGAACTCCCAACTATCATCATCTCCTACAACTATATCCTCTGAGAGCCCTTCCCCTTCCACATAACGTTGTGCCCAACCTTGTAGTTGGTTGGTGGTCAGCTTGGCAACTTTGAGTAGAAAAGTGATGCTTTGGTCTCTTTCATCCCACCTTTTTTTTAACCCTTTTGGGTCTATTGTTCGGATCAGAGGAAATTTCATGACCTCCCTTCCTCGCATTCTCATCATTTGGTAGTTTTGTGGCATTGGGATGAGATTTTTTTCATCCACATTGTCCAAGGCCGCATTAATGTTTCCCAGCCATGCATGGATGAAGACCATCTAGGTAAATTTCTTTGCTATTTCCCTCAGCACTCCCATGTGGAGGAGAACTGCCAGAAACATAGCTGGTATTCCTACTTTGGACCTGAATCTGTGGTATGCTCTGAGAAATTTAGGGCCTACCACCTTCTTGGTTGCCCAAAGTACTAGTGGGTGGGGAGAAACCAGTAGTCCCTGTATCCTCTTGTCTATCACTTCTCCTCAAAAATCTTGTTGTTGCTTTGAAGTATCCAGGGCTAGTGGAGTCTCCATCTCTCTTCCACCAACCACTACCACCAACCTACTGCACCGAACTTCTGAGGATTCAAATACACTCTAATTCTACAAGGCCGCTGTTTGTGTGCACCAAATGACCCCAGATGGGCCTTTTAGTGGCAGTGGCCTTAATCCTTCATGATTGATTTTTCTACGTTTGTGCCATTTTAGAGTGTGCATGCTTGCCACCACCCCACTGGAGGTACTTGGCATGATTAATGCAAGGTAATTTGGGATCCACTCAATCTTTCCATTTCCTTGGAACTTTTTTGATTTATTGCTCATTACCTTCTATTGATGGCCCTTGTCACATCAATTAAGTCCCTGGATTTCATCCTTTATTCCTCATGAAATTTAATCACCACCAATTGAAGAGACAATGCCAGAAATAGGTTCCAAAGTCATCATTTTGTGTTGCCTACATGCAAAGTTTAGACACCTTTTTTTCCAACTCATCTACCTTTTCATTACCCTCTTGATAGATGTGGCTAATTTTGAAGGCTTCAAACCTATCTGTCAATTGTTTAACACTTTGCAACAAATGATTTATCTTCCAATTTGGGGTAGTGCCACGCCTGATGGAATTGATTGTGATCATTGAATCTCCTTCAAGGTTAATTTTCCTTACTCCCAAATTGATTCCCAATTGAAGGCCTAAGGCTTCTACTCTGAACTCGGCTTCATTTTTTGTGCAAGTGCCTAGTGGTATGGAGTTCTCTGCTATGAGTTTTCCTTAAGTGTCCCTTGCAATACAAACCACACCACCTGGTCTTGGATTTCCATAGGCTGCCCCATCAAAATTCACCTTAATCCATCTTGGCTCCGATGCCTGCTAGGCTACATCTAATCTCTTGGTTTTAGTTATCGGGGTTGACCCATTCTCATTCAACAGTGGCAGTTTAAGGCCAATAAATGTTTTAGTTAGGCAATCATCCCAATTTGTGAAGGTTTTTCCAGTTTGGTTGACTTGTTATGAGCATCCTCATTTACCACTTCTACTATGGCCCTTTCAATTTTTTCCTAGATTTTGTCTTTGTTCAACTCCTTTCCTTGGAAGATTCTTCTATTTCATTCCTTCCAAATATCCCAAATCACAATGGATGGGGTAATCTGCCATATCCCCCCAAAAATAGATTTATTGTCTTTTTGTGGCCACATTTTAAACCATGATGCTAGGTCTACTGGCATGGGGTATTGCAAGTTCAATTTTCTCTTTACTATATTCCAACAATCGTTGGCTGAGGGGCATGTTAGAAGGAGGTGGTTTGCTGATTCCACATTTTCTTTATATAGAATACATCTGCTCAAGCCTTAGATACCAAAGGTGGCTAGACTATCCTCTATGAGGATTCTTTCCTAGGTTTCCAACCAAGTAAAGACCCTAGCCTTGGGGAGGCATTTCCTACCCCAAAAAAAATTGTATGGCCATTCTTTCCTAGCCAATGTTAGTCCTTCATCTTGTAGCCAAGCCTCACTTTGTATGTGCCTATTGATGACCCACACCAACAAATCATGTCCTGATCATTGGATGGGATGAAGTATCTATCCTTGAGGATCTCTAATAGTATATCTTTTTGAGCTTGGGGAGAATTGAGGGTTTGAATTTCTTTCCAGCTCTAGCTATAGGACCTTTGGTTGGCATTTCTCCTACCATAATTGGCCACCTTATCCTCCCATAGCCTTATCGTTTCCTCCTTGATCTCCTCCAGGCAAAGGGTGCTACTAATGGGGGGTTTTCTACACCAAGAGTCATTCCAGAAGGAAGCACTTTCACCATTCTTGATTTTCCAAGTCACATGCTTTGCTATTATATCCCTGTTGTCCAGGATGAAGTTCCATATTGCTGAACCTATCGGCGGGTTAACTATAGTGAGAATTCTGACCGGATCACCTTAGTCTAGGTATTTTCTCCTCAAGATTCTGACCCACTTTTGCTCACATTTTGTGTGAATGTCCCATTACCAATTTGGCCCCCATGGCATAATTCATTAATGACAACTGTTTAAGCCTAGCCCCACCAGCATCCTAGGGTTTACATACTTTGTCCCATGCCAACAAAGGGAACTTATTTTGATCTCGTGTTCCACTCCAAAGGAATTTCCTAAGGATTTGGGTGAGGGCTTCTTCCATTGCTTTAGGTAGCTTTAGGCAGGACATTGAGTACACTGGGATAGCTAACAAAACTGACTTGACCAACAGTAATCTCCCTTTTGAAGACAACCACTTGCCTTTCCAAGTCCCAAGCCTATTCTTATAGCTATTCACTAGGTTCTCCTAGTAGTATTTTTTATTGATCCCTACAAATAGGGGCATCCCCAAGAATTGTCCTGGAAATGAAGCTATTCTCAAATTCAAGATCTTGGCTAAGTCTCCTTGTAGGCTTGGTTGTGTGTTCAAGAGGAATACCTATGACTTTCCCCAGTTGATACTTTTCCCTGATGCCCTGCAATAATCATCCAATTTTTTTTTTATCACCCTTGCGTCCCTTCTACTAGCCTCTCCCAACATGATTGTGTCATCTGCAAATTGGAGGTGTGTAGCTGGATCCAATCCATTAGCCACATGGATGCCTTTCCATTTACCTTATCTTCTAAATCTTTGAATCCCTCTACCCAAAACTTCTACCATGATTATGAACAGGAAAAGGGAAAGGGAAAGGGGGTCACCTTGTCTTAATCCTCTTGAGGGGAAAAAGCCATGGGCATATCCATTCACTAATACTAAGAATTTAGCTATGGAGATGTAAATTTTGACCCACCTGATCCAATTTTCCCCAAATCCAAATTTCTTGAATACTTCCAGGAGGAATTGCCTATCTACCATGTCATATGCTTTGAGGATATCTAGTTTTAGTATCATACAAACCTCTTTATTTTTTCTTGTTGTGTGGATAGTTTCATGGGCCATGATTATTCCTTCCACTATTTACCTTCTTAGATCAAAGCCACTCTTTTCTTCAGATATTACTTCATTTACCACTTCTTTGAGTCTGTTGGTGTAGACATGGAAAATATACAATTCGATCCGACACACTGGATCCTAATTTACTAACACCATTTCATCCTGAATAATCTCCTTTGCTAGTCATTTAATTGAATAATCTGTATTTGATTAAATTCATCACTCTTCATCTCTTAATTAAATAAATTAATTTTATTTAATTAATTTGCAATACCCCTTTTAATTAAATAAATCATTTTATTTAATTAATCCCTAAAGTCATCTCATTTAAATTAAATAAATCTTTATTTCGTTTAAATCCAACACCATCGTCCTTTAATTAAATAAATCATTTTTTATTTAATTAAATCTAAAATCATTATTCTCTCAACTTTGATTTATTTAAATCCTAAAATCTAAGTCAAAATGGTCAAATTAGCTAATCCCCCTCTTAATTAATCAAAATCCTGATTAATGCTAATCCTAATCACTCCAATCCTCTAGATCTTGCAACTTGCACAATAAATCAACTTATTTGATTTATTAATTCATCAATTTCCATTCAAAAGGGCATCTTTTGTGGAATATTCTTCCAATTCAAAAATCCCTCCAAAAGGGGATGAGTACTTCCAACAAGGCATTTAAGGCCTCTTACATGTCCTTGGCCTTGAGCCAAGTGACATTAACTCCATTTCCTTCTCCCTCCAACGTGTCACATTCAAATTTCAAATTTGAATCTCATAGCATTTATCATGCACATTGATCAAAATGTGCCCATTCCTTCTCCAATCACATGTGGACAAGTGGCATTCTCTCATTGGTTGGTATTTTGTCCCACATTCACCCAAATCCTTCAATCTTCCATTATTCAAATCTATAAATGAGAGACTCTTCCTCTCATTCTATCATCCACAATTTGAGTAAACTTACTATACTCAACTTCATCCTCAAGCATATCTAGTTTAATTTATTCCATCAAATTCTTAGCTAGGTTATGCATATTTTTCATCATGGAGCTTGATTAAATCTTCATCAAGGTGGATCACTCATAAAATCATCAACATTGCAACAAAGGAGTTGGGAAAGGGCCAATTTCGACACACCAATTGGCACCAATTCCCCCATGGGATCAAGAGTTTGCATGCTTAATTAGGATTTCACTTATTTTTCATGTTTGTTCTCCATTTTTCCTATTATTGAGCATTGTAGATGGATTTCATGGGGAATCCTTGTTTTATCTTACATATGAGCTTCCTAATGTGTTTGTTTCTTGTATTTGTGCAGGTATAGGATTGGGTTTCACATTTTGGCACTAGAAAGAATGTTTGACTATAGGAATCAATATCCAACTCTTTTTGTGTAATAATGTCAGGAGCAAAGGAATCTTATTCTAAATGAAGATCATCTACGTGTCCATACAAGGAAATAATATCATGGGTAGATGGAGGAGTATGTGCTATGTGGATGTGATCATCTTGAATAGATAGGAGGGTGTCCATTATATCATTGTAGTAGCTTGGAGATACAAATTCTTGATCTCGAATGATTTCAGAATTGCTTTCGACATGCTTTGGATCAAGTTCTTGACATGGGTCAATTTCAAAGGATGGATTGCTTCCAAAGGGTTCTTGGATATCTTTATTAGGAATGGGAAGTGGCTTGATGTCCTCTTGAGGTTTGAGTGGACTTGGATCAAACAGTGAGTTGAGGATTTCTTCAATATCTATAATCATGAGGTCAAAAGATGTCAATATGTCTTGGAAAGGTCCATTGCTAGACTTTGGTGAAAGATGTTGATCATGCTTTGGAATAAATTATTGAGATATGTCCTCTAACTTATTAGGTGATGTAAAGGCATTTTCAACATGATCATTGGTCAAAGGATCTTGATCATCATTTTCAATGATTGTGGTGGGTATATATTTCAAGATTTGCTGAGTGAGTGGGGCTTGTTGATATGCTTGCATTTGTTGTGCTAACAATGCTTGTTGTTGCTCTTGTTGCTGATGTACCAACAAAGCTTTTTTTGGGGCTAGTAATTGGGTTGCTTCCTATTGCGCTTGATACTATTGTAAGCCTTGTTGAAATGTGTTTTGTCGAGATGCTTGAAATTTTGCATGGTATTGAGCGTGGGCTTGAACATGCATTTGTTGGAGTGCTTGCAACTTGATGTTGAATGAATTTTTCATTTTGTGTTTTTTCCTTGTTGCAAAAGTGAACCTATAAGGTGTTTAGGACCAATGATGAGATGAAGGATGAAAGGGTGACGGGTATGGGTGTTTAAACTTTTAGGAACTTTGGATCAATGCTAAACTTTAGGACTTGTTTTGATTTTTATTCTGATTGAGGATAGTTTGAATAAGTGTGTTAAGTCAAACAAAGTGATAATGCACTTGTAAACTATAGAAAGTTGTGTTATCCTAGAGTAAACTCGTACACAAGAGGATGATTTGGCTAGGTGTGTTAAGCCAAAAAAAAAAACATAGTAAAGAGAAAAATCATCCTCTAGTGAAAACCACTTCGGTGGCGCTTTGGACAAGTACCATGATGAAAAAATGGCAAATAGGCATCATGTGTAGAATTGAGCATCTACATGCACCAATTCAGGTGAAAGCATCTCATCCCATCCATAATAAATTCAAAATTCCCTCCATGTTACCCATAATAAATCCATTCATCCATGAACCATTTATCCAATCTATTTTCATACATTTGTATCCATCTTCCAAATTATCTTGATCTTGACTAATTTTGGTGCACACTTTACACTTGCTTATGGTAAACATCTTGAAATGGGTCATTTTCATTGATCCTATCCTACCCAATGTTATTTGAGCCTTAAAGAATTATCCAAATGCGCATCCACTACTTGAACACCTTATCTTGTCACAAGATAATCCTTGGAATCCTTTGCATGCTTACCATATCTATCCATCCATACACCTATCCAAGCATCCATCCCTGGGATTCCATACATTTCTAGTCACTGGGGGTAGATATTTGCATCTTTCTTCAGGAATAAATCTTGATATATATCCTCCAACTTATGTGGTGATCCGAACATTGGAAAACATAAAATCAAATTGGTCAAGCATTTGTGAGCCAAAATCCAAATCACTAGTCCATGGCATATTTTGACAAAAAGATGTTCCTTATCAAGCTTTATCTTTCATCCAACATCAATCCAAAATCAATATCAGTTACATCTAATGTGTACTTCAACGTCACATCAAATCATTTAAAACAATTTTGTTCCAAATCAAGCTTCAAAATCCTGATCAATCAAATCTAATCAATCCATCATCATCTCGGGATATCCTTCCCAATCCTTGTGTTGCTTAACACTATCCTTGCATTGTTGTGTATCCTCAACAATGTTATCATCATCAATATTGAAATCCTTGTGTTGCTTAAACACTACCCTTGCATTGTTGTGCATCCTCGACAATGTTATCATCATCAATCCATCAATCTGATCAATCAAACCTAGCTTGATTTTCAACAAAATTCTAAAATAGAGCACTGATATCATCACATATCCACATCCAAATCATTCAAAATCTAAAACATGTCAAAAATCAAAAAAATCAAAAAGTGGCATCATCTTATGAAACTACATCATCTCTAAGCTTGAACATAGGCAAGGTTGATCTTTGATCATCCCCCGAGACACCCTAGGTCAGTCCTTTAGGCGTCCGTCATAATTTGGCAATCCGTTTTCCCATCTTTCTCATCATCAAGTCGAGTCTATCGTTAGTCAAAATACGTGGTCTCTGCATGTATAACGTAGGCAAGGCTAATCTATGGATCAGCTTCTGAGACTGCTAGGATAGGTCTTTAAGTCAGTCTCTTGGTCATAAAGTCTCGAAAATCCAAAAAAAAAAAAAAATCTGAAAATCAAAACAGCCTCAAAATATTTCAAAATCATCAAAAACATCCAAATATTTGAAAAACCCAAAATGGTGCATCCATCTCATCTCTCTTTCACCCGTGATTGCCTCATTCATAATAAATCAATCATCACATTCATCCTTTGGTGAGTCAGTCAGAAGAAATTCTAGCAGGCTCAAAAGTGAACACCTAATCGTCAGAAGTCTCAAGTCTAGGTTGGTAAGAAAGCAAGTTGATCAACTCAAGGTATCAATAGCTTATCATCCAATCAATCTCATCAAACCCTGATCACAACATGTCCTAGGAATGTGACCTTCCTATGATGGACATCAACATCAGGTATCACCTTAGTTTAGCCTTGGCTAGTGGTACGAAGAACATTAGCGTGTTTGTTTACTTTATCTAGTCTTTTTGACTTATCTTATTTTGCGCTAATTCCAAGGACCTCTCGATGATGCCTAAAAAAAATAGTTTTAGAGAGAAAGGGATGGGGCAATGATCATTATATTTTTGTCTGCTATGCTTGTTGGATGTTCTTGTAATATAACTTGGCGAATACTTGCTTTGTTAGGTCCGTCCTAGCAAGGTTTTCGTATGTCAAGTGTGAACAGGAATACTCCTATCTATTTATCGAGTCAAAGTCCATCACACTAGGTACAACACCATCCTGATTCTTTATACCATGATGCATTATACCTACGTGTGTTATCAAACATAAATTAATTGGCCCTTTGAAAATCCCAACTCTTGGTAAGAAAATCATCATCATCATCATAACGTAGGCTTGTTGGATCCTCTTCTCATCATTCTTTTCTTCTTATTTTTCTATCCTTACTAACATTTATATCCAAAATTGGTGTGTTGTATAGAAATATACACAAGGCTACCCATGGCCGATGGCTGTCTATACATCATCAAAGTTGTCTACGTCAAATATTTGATCTTTCTAAAGAATTATCTTTCATCCTCTAATCAATAGAACCATCCCTCTTGCATTTTATCATGATCTCGATTGAAAAATCAAACATTTCCGCTCGATCTCTCGAGGGGGTAATATATCAGCATAATCCTTCTGCTGGGGCAGCAATGAGGCATTCGAAAAAATTGAGAAATTTTGAACTTTGATCACATCAGTTTATTCTTTGAACTAATGCAACAAGTGCATTGCTTCAAAGAGGGGAAAAATGTAGACATGAAAAATATACAATACAATCCAACACACTGGATCCTAATTTACTAACACCATTTCATCCTAAATCATCTCCTTTGCTAACTTCATTTAATCGAATAATCTGTATTTGATTAAATTCATCACTCTTTATCTCTTAATTAAATAAATCAAATTTATTTAATTAATTTGTAATCCCCCTTTTAATTAATTAAATAATTTTATTTAAATAATCCCTAAAGTCATCTCATTTAAATTAAATAAATCTTTATTTGGTTTAAATCCAACATCATCCTTCTTTGATTAAATAAATCAATTTTATTTAATTAATTTGTAATCCCCCTTTTAATTAAATAAATCATTTTATTTAATTAATCCCTAAAGTCATCTCATTTAAATTAAATAAATCTTTATTTCGTTTAAATCCAACATCATCCTCCTTTAATTAAATAAATCAATATTTATTTAATTAAATCTAAAATCATTATTCTCTCAACTTTGATTTATTTAAATCCTAAAATCTAAGTCAAAATGGTCAAATCAGCTAATCCCCCTCTTAATTAATCAAATCCTGATTAATTCTAATCCTAATCACTCCAATCCTCTAGATCTTGCAACTTGCACAATAAATCAATTTATTTGATTTATTAATTAATCAATTTTCATTCAAAAGGGTATCTTTTGTGGAATATTCTTCCAATTCAAAAATCCCTCCAAAAGGGGATGGGTACTTCCAACAAGGCATTTAAGGCCTCTTACATGTCCTTGGCCTTGAGACAAGTGACATTAACTCCATTTCCTTCTCCCTCCAACATGTCACATTCAAATTTCAAATTTGAATCTCATAGCATTTATCATGCGCATTGATCAAAATGTGTCCATTCCTCCTCCAATCACATGTGGATAAGTGGCATTTTCTCATTGGTTGGTCTTTTTTCCCACATTCACCCAAATCCTTCAATCTTCCATTATTCAAATCTATAAATGAGAGACTCTTCCTCTCATTCTATCTTCCACAATCTGAGTAAAACTTACTATACTCAACTTCATCTTCAAGCATATCTAGTTTCATCTATTCCATCGAATTCTTAGCTAGGTTATGCAAATTTTTCATGGAGCTTTATTGAATCTTCATCAAGGTGGATCGCTCATCAAATCATCAACATTGCAACAAAGGAGTTGGGAAAGGGCCAATTTCGATACACCAATTGGCACCAATTCCCCCATGGGATCAAGAGTTTGCATGCTTAATTAGGATTTCACTTATCTTTCATGTTTATTCTTCATTTTTCCTATTATTGAGCATTGTAGATGGATTTCATGGGGAATCCTTGTTTTATCTTTCATATGAGCTTACTAATGTGTTTGCTTCTTGTATTTGTGTAGGTATAGGATTGGGGCTCACAGTTGGCTATTATCTTGGTGACCACTTTGTACACTATGTTGCATGGGGAAATTGGCCTGAAATCACTCAATGATTGTGGGTCTTTTTTCTTCGGTATTAAGGCCAAAAAGGTGTGGTTCACTACCCCCAACATTGTCATTTTTTTCCTTGATTTCTCTACTACTGCTCCAAGATCTTCCCCCACTGTGTTCCAATTTTTTTGAAAGAAATTGGCAAGGAATACATCAAGGCCTGGGGCCCTATCAGGGTTCATCTGAAAGACTACCTTCCTGACCTCTTCTAAGGAAATATTTTGGTATAAGCGCAAATTTTGATCTTCAAATTTATGATTGTGGGAATTGCACTTAGCAGATTATCTCTTGTTGTCCTATTTTCAGGGCATTCCCTATTTAGGATTTCTTCAAAGAAATTGTCTGCTTCCTTGTTGACTTCCTCAATCGATTGGGCTATTTCTCCATTGACCCTCCTGATTTCTAAAATTTTATTCATGTTCCTATTGGCTATTGTTGATTTATGGAAGAACTTGGTGTTTCTATCCCCTTCTTTCAACCATGTTTCCCTTGATTTTTGTAGCCAATAGCATTCTTCCCTTTTTAGGATTTCTGACATATCTTCTTTCAGACATTTTTCATTTTCAAAATGTTTTGAATCCATCCCTTTCTTTATTACATGTTCATTCAGGGTTCTAATTTCCCATTCCACCCTTTCCTTCTCTTTGAATATGTTTTTGAAATGCAATTTGTTCCATTCCTTGAGCTTGTTTTTGATGTGTCCCAAATTTTTGCTTATTTTGAAGAGGTTTGAGCTGTCTCCAAACCTAATCTCATTCCACCATTGCTCAATTAGATCTAGCAAGTGCTCATCTCTCAACCACATGTTTTTTAATTTAAAGGGACTCCCCTTGGATGGGTCATCCTGCCCAAATGATAGAGAGATAGTGAAGTGGTCTGACCTTGTAAAAGGTAGAATTCGAGCTTCGTGTATGGTTGCTAGGTCACCCCATTCTCCCCAAAGGAGGAATCTATCTAGTCTTTCAACTATATTGGTAAAGCCTTTCCTCCTGTTGGACCATATGAATGTTCCATTTTTGGTTTGTACATATTTTAGGAGATTTCTATCTATGAACTCCTGAAAATCCCTTTGGATGGCGGTTAACCTTCCCAGGCCTCCTCGCTTTTCTTCATTGTTCAAAGTTGCATTGAAGTCTCCAACTACAATTCTCATTTCCCCCCTCCTGGCTTCCAGGTCACTTGATATTTTATCCCATACTTTTTTTTGTTGTTGTTGTGGCTATTGGTCCATATACATTAATGCTGAAGAAGTAGGCGTGCCTTCTAAGGTCCTTGAAATTGAACACCTACCAATTGTTCTCTTCCTTTTCCAATTATCCTTCTATTGTTAGGGGATTCCACAAGCCTCCCAATCCACCTGATGCTCCTAAGGATTCCTTGAATTGAGCTTTCTATTGTCTCCAATTGCACAATATCCTCTAGCCTTCTTCCTTACTCTATTTTAATTTTTGAATGAGTACTATATCTTCTTTTGACTGGTCAATTTGTCGTTTGACCATGCGCCATTTTTCAGGGGCATTAATGCCCCTGACATTCCATGTTATGATCCTCATTCTGCCTTGGGAAGGAGGATAACCTTCCCAAAACTCAATTTTTTTTGCCCTGAGGCATTGCCTGAAATCATCAACTTGGCTTTGTTTGACTTCCTGCCCCTACTGGATTTTTTCTTTATGTTTGGTGCATTTATCTTTGACTTTGATTGTTCCAACTATCTCAAGTCCAGAAACTCTCCTTCCTTAGTTGCCTCCCAGGGTTCTTATTCTCCCTCTAAGAAATGATCACTCTCTTCACCCTCTGACTGAGCACTGTTAGCTTCATCCTCTTGCAGAGCAACAACATTGTGCAATGTGGAGGTCTGCTCATTCTTTTTTGCTTCCACCCCTATTGTTTGAGACTTCGTTCGTATCTTTTCTACCTCTTTTGTTAGCTTCCAAAGTTGAGTTTTTATATCCTTTTGAAGTTCTTGCACCCCTTCATGAGGGGATTGAGTGATTCCTCTACCTTGAATCCTCCCTTACCCTGCCTTTCCTTGATTGGTGGGGAGTAGCTAAGGGGTTCTAGGGATTTTTCTCCTAGATTTTGCTGCTCTGTCCTGATGCTGTCCTCCCTAGATAACTCTTTTGCAGATTTGGATATTGGTTCGTGGGGAGTTAAATTTTCATTTTTGTTTTCTTTATTTGAATTAACCTCATTTCCCTTGATTGAGGTTCCCTCTAGGTAAGAGTCCCTGAAGAGGCATTTCCTAGGTTCAACCCCTTCCCAAATTTCTATCTCTTGCTGCCAACTTCCATATTTTGTCAAGATTTCTAGATTTTTGTATACCCCTACCCCTTCATCTATTTCAACTAGTATGCAGGTTTTGGATCCTTCAATTCCATTTATGAAATCCTCATTCACCCCTAAGCACACCCCTAGGGCATCACCTAGTCTCATCATGGCCTCCACATTCCAAAATTCTGAGGGCAGAACCACCAACTTGATCCAGGTGGAGATTTGGTTTATTTAATAGTTATAGGGGTCAAAGTTTTCCCTCCAGTTTAAGCAATGAAAGCTATGGTCATTCATGAATAGGGGTTTTCCTTCTATGATTTCTATCTTTAGATTTTGATCGATGCATTCTATGAGAAAAAAAGGAGTTTGGTAATTGGTTGATGCTTACCTGGTCTTTGAATTTGTTTTTACACCAAGCTTTGATTTCCTCACTAGGAAATCCTAGTCTTGTCCACTTGGAAAACATGGATTTCTCCATCAATCTGCACACTCTTCATTCAATCATTTTTGATGACATTTGGTATAGTTTGCTTCCCCATGGTCACAATCAGTTCCCTCCATTTGGTTGGAAATTCCTCCTATTTGCTTTCTAACTGAACAGGTCCCAATCTCTTTGGTTCATTCTTCTACAAAATTCAAATTCTTCTCCCATTTTATGGTTTGGCTTACCTCCATTCACCAGATTAGGGTTTCCAGATCCCCTGACTCTTCAAATTTTACTAGGGCACTTTGGGTTGTCATTGTCTTTGTTATGCCAGTTGGTATCCAATGGCTTTCCATGACGATCATTTTCCTGGAACCACCCACGCCTTTGCTCACGCATGTGCCACCCTTGCCTATTCCTTTGGTGCTAAACTGGCTTCTAGTTTCGGTCAAGGTCCCATTTCTCTCTTTCCCCAAACTGACCTCTACTCTGGTTGTAGGATTTGACTTCCGAATTCCCCTTCTAGTCGTAGAAAAGGTGGCATTTGTCCACCCACGTGCCAATTTTGAATACCCATTATGGGATGTGCTTCGTCTTCTGTTGGTGGGCCTCTCCAGCAGTCTTTTTCCTTGATTCGTCCTCCATCACCATGTCGCTCCATCATTTTTTCTCCACTCCTACAATGTTTCGCTCCTACTCACCAACTTGCACCATTGCGTGCAAACTCAGTATATATATCATAATTATTATCTACTTTAGGACTATATTTCTAATCTTTAGTTTTAACCATTGATTTATAATATAATATAATGGCCCTTGTTGTATTCTATGGGGTAAAATGTACCCACAATCTGTAATGCTCATGGGGCCCACAATTTTGGGTCACATGAGCAATATAGATCTTGTGAGGACAGTTTACCTCATAGAGTACAATGAGGGTTGTTAGATCAATGATCTAAAAGAAATTTTGAGCCCCATGAGAATTATAGATCATGGGTACAGTTTAGCTTGTAGAATACAATGATGGCCATTATATTATATTTTAAAACAATGATGGAAAGTAAATATTATAGTCTACCCCTTAAACCAATCAATAATTTCCACCCTCAAGGCCCTAGTTTTACTTGAGAATTATTTTTATATTGGATGGATTCGCCATCATAATTAATACATTTTCCTATTATTTTTCAAGATTCACCAAAATTTTCTATAAATTTTTAGTGATGTTAAAAAAATTGCCATTAATTTTTTTATTTTTTGAAATAAAGGAAAGATTCGGGCAAATGGAAATTAATATTTTTCATAAAAAATGAAAGATTCACTAGGATTTTATATCTTTTTTTGAGGGGTGTTTCTTAAAGTTATCATTGAACGAAATTCAATGCATCCACTTTGATCTATTCAACCCATTTTTCTATTAATTTTCCATCAGCTTGATACTTATGAAGACTTTCTATACTCCCTTTTCAATATTTTCCTTGGGAACAAGAGCTATAGAAGAATGGATTGCATCTAGAGGAAAAGTAGATGTATCTACAATAGATCTTAGATATAAAGTCATAATTTTTACCTGCTACTTTAGCTACTCTTTTGTATATTTTTACTTCTTTGTTTGCTACTCCAATCTAGCAATTGACACTTGAAAATTATGAATGTCACCCTCATGAGTTGAAGGACCAAAATAAAACTTGGTAATATCAAAATCAACCTCAGTAGCTTCATTCACATCTTTCTTTGCAAATAGGTTGAATAAATTGAACACACATGTTTCTTCATGTAGGATCCATTATCAATCTGGAAGTGACCTTTATCTTCTTTGACCTTTTTGCCATATAGAATAAACTAGCAACATAATCAAATTCAAGAATGACCAATTCAACAAATTTTCTCTTCTTTATCAAAATTTGTTCTAGTCGGGAAGACATATGATCCTATGAGGATTCTGGAACATCAATATCTAGTGGATAAGATATCATAGATGGAGGAAGAATAGGTGGCTCAAACATATCTTCAAGAGGTGCATTCTCATATCTATCAAGGGTGGTGTTTTTGAAACTAAAGGAAGATCAAGTACTTCATGTGTATGAGACGTAATGAGAATAGAAGGAGACATTGGAATTTCTTCATTTCCCTCAGATTCATCCTTAGAATCTCTTGAATCCTTTACTTTGACCTCTTCTTGAATAGGTTGCAACGGTTTTTCCTTGATTTTGGGTTTTTTCTTCACATTTGGATTATCTCCACATATATTTTTGAATATGTTCCTTTTGGATAGGTCTTCATAATCACCGCCTTCTTGACTATTTTGTTGAGAAATGGAAGTCAAGGTGGAAATATGAGGAGTAGAAGAAGAAGTACTCTCTTTACTATTGTTATTATTTTTATAGATTCTCCTTTAGTTGATGGCTTGGTGGCTATTTTCTAAATAAATTTATTTTTAACCTAGTCTTTTGATCTTTTGAGAATATATGTTGGGAAATTTGTGTCTCAAATTCTAGTTCTAAGCCTAAATAAAATCAGACTTCATGAAAAAATTCAAGATTCAACCTTAACCACTTTACTGCAGTGGCCTAGCCCTGCCTTGGCGGTGCCGTGGTGACTGGCTTGGCAGTTACCACCTTACCGTGTGTGGTGAGTTTACTCACCATGGTGAACTCGGTAGGAATCTTGCATCCTGCCTTGCTGTTCACCATTGTACCATAGGCGGTGGTCATTCGACCAGTGAGCCTAGCAGTTTACCACCCAACCGCAAGCAGTGAGCCAACTCACCACGGTGGTCGCGGTGAAACCGCCAACGGTGAGCCTGGCGGTTACCGCCCCACCGCAGATGATGAGTCCTCTCACCGTGGACCAGTGATCAGCCTGGTGGTTACTACCCTACTGTGAGGTGGCTTGGCGGCCCCCACAGTAGTGCGGTTTGACCGCCAGCGGTCTGCTTAGCGATTACCATTGCACCGCAGTAAGACTTGAAGCAGTCGGCGGTAGCGCGAGGAAGGTAAGACAGATCTCAGAGAAGACTAAGGGGTGAGCTCGAATGAGCTCACCACCATACTGCGAGGCGACTGGGACAAGGGTGCGGTAGTACAGTGGAGATTTGAGTGAGCTCGGCTGAGCTCACCGCCATACTACAAGGTGAGTCGGTGAGCTCGGCGGTAGTGCGGTAAGAGTTCGGATGAGCTCTAAGCTTGGTCAACTGACTTGGACTCAGAGTCAAAAAGCATTCAGTGAATGAAAAACTGGCACATGGCTCAATGTCAAAGTGTTGATTGGCTAAAATCCAAAACAGTGTAAAAGCAGTAAATACATGGCTTGTTCGACTCAAAGTCAGAACCCGATTATGGCAAGGAATTGAATGCCTAGGTGGCTCAATGAAAAGGAAATTTGTTAGTGTAGATCGATAGCGTGATTTGTTGATCGATGCATGAACCTAAAGTCGGTGATTGGTTGGAACATTTAATTTGGATGTATGACTTTGTAAGTTGAATAGATTATTATATTTTATGAAAACCAAAAGAGTGACATTTTTTTGATAAGAAAGTTGCAAGTTGATGTAAGAGAGCATTCATTGTATGTTTTGCAAGGAAGTATGGTAATAGTGAGAAAATAATCAGAGTGCTACTGTGAGCTGATCAGAGTGTAAAGATTAAAGAATTTGTATGTAATCTTTTATTGCTGTAATACAAATTGTCTTTGCTTGGTTTGGTGGGTTTTTTACCTAAAAAGGTTTTCCCATATAAATATTGTCATCTGTGAATGCTTAATATTCTATTATCTCATTTATTTTGTATGTATTCATCTCAATAGTTTAAGAAGCTATTAGAACCAGTTTTTTGATCTTCTCCTCTATTGTATTAGTGTTAAGGGAATGTATTCCACACTATTCGGTCATTAGATCCATCCCCATTTTCCCTTCAAGTGGTATCAAAGCTTGGCCAGTTGTGTTATCCTCTAGAGAAAAGGTCAATTTTTTTTGCTAATACTTTTTCAGTGGGAGTCTTGCATTGTTAAAACTTGTTTCTATTTGAGATGGTGAGTACATCAGGTAGAGTAGATATTGAAAAGTTTAATGGCAGAAATTTTGAGTTATGGAAACTCAAAATGGAAGACTTGTTGGTGGATAGAGACCTCTGGTTAGCAGTGTCTGGAACTAAGCCACAAAGTACGATGCAAGAGGCTTAGGATCTTGCTGATAGAAAAGCAAGAGGTCTGATAAGACTGAGTCTAGCCAATTTTGTACTCCTGAACGTCCATGAGGAGACGTCTGCAACTTCATTGTGGAAGAAGCTTGGTGATATTTATCAAGGAAAGTCTCTGGTAAATAAGTTATTCCTGAGGAAGAAGTTGTACTCCTTGAAAATGGAAGAAGGTGCATCTATTGTAGACCATCTGAACTCGTTTAACATGAGTGTTACTCAACTGGCATCTATAGGTGTAAAGACTAAGGAAGAGAATCATTGCATGCTCTTGTTGTGTTCATTACCTGACACTTGGGATCATTTGGTGATGGCTATTGGAAGAACGACCACTGCATTCAAGATGGATGACGTGGTTGCTTCGCTTTTGTATGAAGAAATGTGAAGGAAGTATTCTGAGATGGACAAAGAGGCTCTTGTTGTTCGAGGTAGACCAAAGGAGAAAGGCAAGAAGGACAAGAAGTCAAAATCCAAATCTGCAAGGAGATCAAAGTCTCTTGGTAAGAAGTTCAAGGTTAGATGTTGGAACTATGGGCAACCTAGTCATATCCGAAAGGATTGTAAGGAGAATAAAAAGAAGAATGCTTTAGATAATGAATCTTCTCAAAGTGATGTAGATGCCTTCATTGCAACAGCTTTGAAAACTCAGGCATCAGATGATGTTTGGTTGGTTGACTTAGGTGTTTCCTTTCACATGTCCAATAGAGAATGGTTCTCTAAATATGAGAAGTATGATGGTGGAAAGGTGTACTTGGCAAGTGATTCAATGTTGGAGATAGTTGGTAGAGGAAGAGTTGGAATTCAATTTTTTTATGGGAGAGTCAAAGGTATTGGTGGCGTACTACATATACCAGGTCTGACTCGAAATCTTCTTTATTTTAGTAAGTTAAATGATGTTGGTGTAGAAGTTTCTTTCTCTAGTAGAGGATGTAAAATGGCTAGAGGTACAATGGTGTTGGCTATGGATGTTCATACTGACACTCTGTATAAGTTGGATGCACATCATGTTCAATGTAACAATGCCTCTATAGAGTCATGTAAATCAGTCCCTATAGAGAAAGATGAAGACACTTCTCTATTTGCAAATGCTTTGGAGGTAAAAATCCTAGCTGAGAAGACTATGTTGTGGCATCATAGACTAGGTCACATAGGTGAGAAAGGTTTAAAAACCTTGAAGAATAAAAATCTTGTAGAAGGGCTTGACGATTGTTACCATGAGTTCGATTTTTGTGAACATTGTATCTATGGAAAACACAACTGTGTTTCATTTTACTCTAGTCCTCATAAATCTTCTAGCATACTGGATTATGTTCATTATGATGTGTTTGGTCTAGTTAATGTTCCTTCATTATTGAATTCTAAATATTATGTTTCTTTTATTGATGACTATTCGAGAAGGGCATTTGTATACTTCCTTAAAAGTAAATTAGAAGTGTTCAGTCGGTTTAAAGAATTTAAATCTTTGGTAGAGAATCAGACTGGAAGGAAAATTAAATGTTTGAGGAAAGACAATGGCAGTGAGTTTTGTTTCGCAGATTTCAAAAGGTATTGTACAGATCATGGAATTAAAAGGAATAAGACAACACCTTATACTCCACAACAGAATGGAGTTGCTGAAAGGTTGAATAGGATGCTGATGGAAAAGGCAAGGAGTATGTTGAGCAATGCTAGTTTGGAGTAGAGGTTCTGGGTTGAGGCTGTGGCTACAACATGTTATCTAGTAAACCAATCTCCTTGCTTTGCTCTTGTTGATAAGACACCTTTGGAAGCATGGTCTGGTAAGAAGCCCTCTCTTAGGCATGTCTGTGTCTTTGGCTGTGAGGCATATGTTTATGTGCCAAATGAAAAGAGATCAAAATTGGATAACAAGGTTGTCAAGTGTATTCTCATCAGCTATGAAGTTGGTGTGAAGGGATACAAGCTTTGGAACCCTGTTACTAAGAAGGTTCTGTATAACAGAAGCGTGATATTTCTTGAGCTGAAACCTTCAGTAAGTGATCAACAACTTGAGATAGATCAGAGATACAAGAAGAAGGATGCAGTTGAGATTCCCCAAACTCCAGAAAGGGAAGAGCTGCATGGTGTACCTGAGACTAAGGAGAGCTCAAGCAGCTCTGGAAGTTCTAATGATGAAGAACCACAACCTCAACCTGTAAGAAGGTCTACACAAGAAAAATGACAACCTGAGAGGTATGGTTTCTCACTGTTAAATTAGAATTGTGCCCATGCCTTAATTACTAGCACTGATGAGCCTAGGAATGTAAAAGAAGCAATCAACATGTATGATTCGAATTCTTGGATGGAAGCCATGAATAAAGAGATGGATTCATTGAAGAAGAATGAAACCTTGGATTTGGAACTACCTAAAGGGTGAAAGCCTGTTGGCTGTAAGTGGATATTTAAAAAGAAGACAGGCCTTGATGGCAGTGTTGAGAAGTATAAGGCATGACTTTTTGCAAAGGGATTTTCCTAGATTGAGGGAATTGATTATGGAGAGATTTTTTCCCCTATAGAAAAGCTGACATCCATCAAATTTTTGTTGTCATTGGCAGTTGTCTATGAATTTGAAATTGAGCAGATGGATGTGAAGACAACGTTTCTCCATGGTGAGCTGGAAGAAGAAAATTATATGTCCTAGCCTAATCATTTCATTGTGAAAGGTAAACAAAATCTGGTCTGTAAGTTAAATAAATCTCTATATGGTTTGAAGCAGTCTCCTAGAATGTAGTACTAGAAATTTGACACATTTGTGTTGTCTATGGGATTTATAAGATCAAAATCTGATTATTGTGTTTACCATAAATTTGAGAATGATCGTGTCCTTGTTATTACACTGTATGTGGATGATATGTTATTCATAGGAAATAACAAGACTATGATTTTTGATCTTAAATCTCAGCTGTTTGCAAAATTCAAAATGAAAGATTTTGGTGCAGCAAGGTACATTCTGGGAATGGAGATAACTAGGGACAAAACAAGCAGAAAGATTTGGGTAAGTCAGAGTAAGTATGTGAACACCGTTCTAGAGAGATTTGGTATGAATGACAAGAAGCAGCTAGTTGTTCCAGTCATGTAGGGAACAAAACTATTTGTTGAAGACTTTCTAAAATCTACTACTGAGATGGAGGACATAACCAATGTGCCCTATGCAAGTGTTGTTGGTAGTTTAATGTATGCTATGGTCTGTACAAGACCAAACATTGCCTAAGCAGTGGGAGTTCTAAGCCGTTTTATGGAAAATCCAAGAAGATCACATTGGGATGCTCTAAAGAGAGTGTTCAGGTATTTGAAGGGGACTTAGATTATGTTTTGTGTTACCATGGTAGTTGGTTGCATAATAGAGGACTCTTAGCATTCAAGGATATGTTGATTCTGATTGGGCAGGGGACATTGACAACAAAAGATCCACTAGTGGATATATGTTCATGCTTAATGGTGGAGCAATCATTTGGATGAGCAAGTGACACGTTGTAGTTTCTTTATCCATGATAGAGGTAGAGTACATGGCTACAACTCATGCCTACAAGGAAGTAGTTTGGCTAAGGCATTTTTATTTAGACATTGGTTTTAATGCAAGGTAGGTCACTATTTTCTGTGACAATTAGAGTGCCATTTGTTTGGCAAAGAATCTGAATTTTGATGCCAAGACGAAGCACATTGATGTGCAGTATCATTTCGTGAGGGACATGGTTGAAGATGGAAAGGTCTATCTTGAAAAGGTTGACACTTTGAAGAATTTTGTAGATGCATTGACAAAGGAGGTGAGCACAGACAAGTTCAGATGGTGCGTAGAATTGATGGAACTTGGGGCCTATGACCGTCAGTGATTTTTTGAAGTCTAGAGGGAGCTGGAAGTGTGGGAGCTTGTTGGGAAATTTGTGTCTCAACTTCCAATTCTAAGCCTAAATCAAATCAAACTTGGCAAAAAAATTCAGGATTCAACCTTAACCACTTTACCATGGCGGCCTAGCCTTGCCTTGGCAGTGCCACGGTGATTGGCTTGGTAGTTACCGCCTTACCATGCATGGTGAGTTTACTCACCACGGTGAACGCGGTAGGTAGCTTGCGACCTGCCTTTCCATTCATCATTGTACCACAAGTAGTGTTCGTTCTGACCATGGTGGCCGCAGTAAACCGTTAGCAGTGAGCCTAGCGGTTTACCACCCCACCACGAGTAGTGAGCCGACTCACCGCGGTGGCCATGGTGAAACCACCAACGATGAGCCTGGTGGTTACCGCCCCATTGTAGATGGTGAGTTCTCTCACCGTGGTGGCTGCAGAGAGACTGCCAATGATCATCCTGGCAGTTACCTCCCTACCGCAGGGTGGCCTAGCGGCCCTCGCAGTAGCATGGTATGATCACCAGCGGTCTGCTTAGTGGTTATCGCTGCACCGTGGTAAGACTTGAAGCAGTTGGTGGTAGCATGAGGAAGGTAAGACAGAGGTTGGAGAAGACTAAGGGGTGAGCTTGAACAATCTCACTACCATACCACGAGGTGACTCAGACAAGGGCGCGGTAGCATGGTGGAGACTTGAGTGAGATCGACGGTAGTGTGGTAAGAGCTCGGATGAGCTCAGAGCTCAATGAACCGAGTTGGACTCAGAGTCAAAGAGCGTTTAGCGAATGAAGAACTGGCATGTGGCTCGGTGTTAGACTGTTGATTGGCTAAAAGCCAAAATAGTGTAAAAGTAGCAAATACATGGCTTGTTCAACTAAAAGTCAAAACCCGATTATGGCAAGGAATTGAATGCGTGGGTGGCTCGATGAAAAAGAAATATGTCAGTGCAGATCAATAGCGTGATTGGTTGATCGATGCATGAACCTGAAGTCAATGATTGGTTGGAACATTTAATTGGGATGTATGACTTTGTAAGTTGAATACATTATTATATTTTATGAAAACCAAAAGGGTGACAATTTTTTGATAAGAAAGTTGCAAGTCGATGTAAGATCAAGTATTTATTGTATTCTTTGCAAGGAAGTATGGTAACAGTGAGAAAATAATCAGAGTGCTGCTATGAGTTGATCAGAGTGTAAAGACTAAAGAATTTGTATGTAATCTTTTATTACTGTAATACAAATTGTCTTTGCTTGGTGTAGTGTTTTTTTTACCCGAAAAGGTTTTCCCACGTAAATACTGTCATCTGTGAATGCTTAATATTTTTTTATCTCATTTATTCTGTATGTATTCATCTCAATAGTTTTAAGAAGCTATTAGAACCAGTTTTTTGCTCTTCTCCTCTGTTGTATTAGTGTTAAGGGAATGTATTCCACACTGTTGGTTCATTAGATCCATCGCCTTTTTCCCTTCAATATAAGTCATTCTTTCACTAACCTCTCTTATTTCTTGGTCTACCCAATTGATAGGTGGTAAGGACTAAACTTGAATATTTTTAAATTACAAAGGATCACTTAAATCTATCTCATCATTACTGATCTCACATACATACCAATATAGTTTTAAGTCCTTGATTTGTCTCAATGCCAACCTCATCCAATCTCTCCTTTGAAATTCATAGTCATCTTCACAGTCTTCATAGAAATATTTAATATTTGGAAAGTGATAGTATCCTAGACCCAAATTTTAGTTATTCTTAACATATCCTTTACTATCAAATGAGAAAATCACTTTATAAAAGTGGCAACTAATTTTTACCAATGATCTTTCAATATTTTGAGCATCAACATAATATTTACAATTGAAATGGTTGAGGGCAATAGGAAAAGGGATCCCATTCTTTTTTTCTCTGCATCTCTTGTTGACTATACTAAGTTGCCCGCATAGCTCTATCAAGATGAGTTTATCATCCACACACCTAGTTAATTTATATGGGTATCCATCAAATCCTTCAATCTTTAAATAGGTGAACCTAATAAATTGTATGAAATAACTCCCATATTGTTTCACAAGAATTTCCGCTTTTGGAGATATTTTGAGAACAATGTTTCCTTGAATCTGTCTCATAGTTAGCATTGTAAAATTCACACTTCAAAAGTTCTTGTAACTATTCTCCAGAGCTACAACTATGTATAATAGTTATGTGTCTCTATTTTATTATCAAATCTTTCTTCGATACTAATCCCTCGCCAAGTTTTCATACTTGTAATTATATGGAAGAGATAAGAAGACATGCAAATATTGATTTGTCTCAAAATTAGTCAACTTATCATGTGCAAGTTATCACTAATAATACCACCCCAGCCAATGAATTAATTTCCCACACTTATAATCATGATAAAAAAGTACATCCACTTTTCAAACTCAGTTGAGTTTCCATTTCCCACTAACTAGTTGGTGAAGAAGAATTATCAAATTGGCAACATAATTATTAGGGAGAGACCTATGGAGGGCTTTCAAAAGATGATACTTACCTCCTCTGGGAGATAATAAATAATTTATTTCTATAATATTAAGAAATTGGTTCTTATGAACTCATTGAAGTACTAATGAGAAATCTTTATGTTGATGTGAATGACACCAATGGGCAATTTGAAGATGATATCAACGAAGACACCATCTAACCTAGCCACCAAATTGTTATCAATATTTTTGATCTCTCTAGACTCAAGGTTATATCCTTTAGTACATTCTAGCACAAGATGAGGACACTGGATTGCAATAGGAAACCCGACGATGTGTACTAAACCACTTTCAAAGATCTTTTGTGCTAAAGGTGACCTATTTCCTTCTTCCATAGAATTCCAAAAACCTTGCATGCTAATGTGACCTAATTTGGTGTTTGAGACTTCAAGAAGCGCACTTTCAAGCAAAGAAAGAAATTCATAGCCTTGATACTTATATTTCATGATTACAAAATTTAAGAATTCTGACTAAGTTTGTTTCACCTTTGTTTCAAAAGATTTAAAAGCTAGCTGAGTAGTTCATGTGCTTTTTGTGTGTACATATTTTGCATGCATATACATATTTAGAATTTTGAGATATGTACTTGGAAAGATTCACTTCTCTAGGATTGATTACTCCATGAAAGAACGTATTCTCTAAGGAAATTCTATCATATAGTTAGTGTTCTTTATCTAGGATTCATATACATATAACTAAGAGGATAGTTGCAAATTTTAAAATATTTGTAGAATTTTACATGTATATGTATTAGGTTTATAACTATATCATTTGATAAACCTTACAACCACATGCCTCTCTTTCTATTGTTCAACACTAACAAGTCCTTGTCAAGGCTTCTGGAAAGTTAGGTTTTTTTGAAAGTATCCAAAATCCTTTCAATAAACCCATATTTGTACATATCCTGCCATCAAATGACATCTTTTTGAGACATTATACCAAATTTGTTAATACATGATCCATTTGATCACATTTGTCATAGGTGCTTATTCTTTGTCATCATTTCATGCCATGAGATTCTATTCTTTTGTGGTGTAGGCAAAGTAGCTCACAAATGCATTTAATGCATATCTTGCCATCCTTTTATTCCATCACATGAGATAGAATACATTTGAATTACTCTTGTCAAAGAACTCATGTTCTTGGTCTGCATCTTCATTTTACTTATACCTTCTCTATTTTAGAAGATACAAATAGAACACATGATAATATGTTAATATTTAAATCCAAAATGACCCACTCTTGCCATGGATGTATGTTAGAGTAGTTGCAAACACAATTTCCATGTACTGGAAAAGGTTGCAGGTATGGCATTGCATTTGTGTTTTTCAAAATAGTTACAACCACAACATCTGGTAGAAATCCACCTTCCTTTATATTTTGATGGTTGCTCACACCATATTACATTTCTCCCTCCTTGCCATGACATCAGGAAAATTCATCGCTAGAAATTCACCATTGGAAAATTCACCACCAACAATTCAACGCCATGGAAAATTAATCACATTAAAAAAAATTAATATATTTTCAAAACTTTGAATTTTTTTTACAAAAGAATAATTTTCATTGCATTTTTATTATCATAAATCAAATTATTCTTTTGCAAATAAATTATTCAAAGTTTTGGAAATATATATTAAAAAATGTTAATGCAATTAATTTTTCATGGCAGTGAATTTTCTCACGGTGAATTGTTGGTGGAAAATTTTCCCGTGGTGAATTGTTGAAGGCGAATTTTCTAGTGGTGAATTTTCCTAGAGCCCTTGGCACAAATAGAGAAATCACTGGAAAATGTTGTGGAAATCATCTTTTCACCTGTAGTTGCATGGAACCATATTTCTTTAAGGCATAATGTCAAACAATTCAGGTGTCCTCTACTTTTTTTTACCTCCACATGAAGCTTCATCTCTTTCATACTTTAACTTGTGTCTTTGGGGAGGAGGATGCATGGTTAATAAAATTTTCACTGACCTTTATTACATCGAGAGGCATTCCACTACAATGCCATTTTCTCGTAAATTTTTGTATACATAAAAAAATTCATCAGAAAAGGTACCCACTCGTTTAAAGTTTGGCTCAATATCACAACTTCCTGTCATTTGATGGTTAGGCAGGGGTTCCATCCTTTCCATAAAATGATAGGAATAATGGTGGAAATTTGATGAAGGAAACCTAACAACACCAACCTACACAACAAATGGGAGCGCTCGCACAAAAGAATTAAACAACTAAATTAAAATTTCGCATCTTTTCACATCTGCAAAAAATGAAAATCACTTCATTTTTTATTTTTTGTTGGAAAAAAAGAAACCATCTATTTTTCTAAGAAAACTTGATAAATAAGAGGTGTAGACATGAAAAATGTACAAGTTCGTTTTGGCACACCTGATCCTGATTACTAACAACATTTCCTCCTAAATCATATTCTCAACATTTCATCACATTCTATCTCTTAATTTAATAAATCATTATTTATTGAATTAAGTCTTCTTCTTTCAGTGATTAAATTAATCAATTTAATTTAATTAACCTTACATCCCTGTTTAATTAAATAAATCATTTTATTTGATTAAAATCCCTAAAGTCCTCTTATTAAATTAAATAAATTAAAACCTTATTTGATTTAATCTAACATGTTCTTTCTTGATTAAATAAATCAAATTATTTATTTAATCAATCATTTCCTCTTAATTATTGACTTAAATCAATTCATAAATCTAAGTCTAAATTGTCACATCATCTAATTCTTCATTAAATTAATCAAAACCATGATTAACTTAATCCCTTTCATTAAATTTCTCTAGAGAATGCAAGTTGCACAATAAATCAAATACTTTGATTTATTAATTCATCTATTTTCCCTCACAAAGCATCAAAAGGGAATATTCTCTCATTTGAATTCAAAAAGGCCAAGTGGACTTGGTCCTTCCAACAAGGCATTTAAGACATCTTACATGTCCTTTTGCATTGAGCCAAGTGGTCATAACTCCATTTGACTTCTCATCCACCTTGTCATTTCAACATTTCAAATTTAAATTTATGCATTTATCATGCACATTGGCCAAAATGTGTTCATTCCTCATCCAATCACATGTGGACAAGTGGCACAATTCCATTGGATTATCTTTTGTCCCATATTGCTCAATCTTGCTCACCTCTTCCAAATAGAAGTCTATAAATTGGAGACTTCTCTCCTCATTTCTCATTCACAATCTTCATGCAAAGTTACTCTCTTCAATTTAGAACTAATTTTGTTCATTTCATCCAAGCACTCATCTCATTTTCACATTTGCACCAAGGTTATGCTCAAATATCTTTGGAGATTTGATCATTTCTAGATCAAATCACATTGCAACTTAGGAATTGGGAAAGGGCCAATTGCAATATTTCATTGACACCAATTCCCCCATGGGATCATCATTCTATTAGCTTTGATTATGATTTAATTTTATTACTTGTGTTGTGTTCTTCATCTTTGTTCCTAATTTTAGTTTAAATAGATGGATTTTATGGGGAATCTCTCATACTTGTTTGCATGCATATGATCTAACAACTAATGGTTTTTGTTGCTGTTGTGCATTATGCAGGTTTAGGGGTTCACATTTTGGCACTAGAAGGAGGGCTTGAAAACTTTTAAATCACATTTTTTCAAAAAATTTCGCGGTTTCTAACATTTTTTGTGCAGACACAACAAACTCAATTGCGTGGTGCTATATCGAGCCGCTTTCAGCACCGCGACGCAATACTTTTCCGCTTTCAGAGACGTGGCACCATATTGACCCGCGCTTAGTTCCCTAACTTCGCCGCGTATCCTACTCGCCTATCGGTTTTTCAAAATTTCTAACTTTGTTGTGCCCACCCCCGCAGCACAATACTCCACCGTTTTCATCACTGTGGTGCAATATCGCAATGTGCTTTCTCCAAACTCCGCCGCTCTATCCCTCCCGCCTAAAAAAATTTAAATTTTCAAACTAGGCCGCTTCCAAACTATGTCGCTTACTTCTGTTGCGCCGCTTTTGCGCTCTCTGTCTCTACAGAGCACCACCCAAAGTCAACCGCACAATGCTATATAGCGCCTCTTTTGGCCAAACTCCGTCGCTTTTGCAAACTCCGCCATGGGAAAACATTGAAGTTTTAAATTGACATTAGCTTTTTTTAATTTAGGATTTTTTAATCTTTAATCTGGTTTTCTGTCTTTATTGCTCTCTGGTTTTCTGTCATTTTGCAGGTTGGAGCAAAGGAAGAAGTTTATCATGATATCATGTTCACCAACCCAAAGTTTTTTTAAACACTAAAGTGTTCTTTAACACTCCTTAAAAAAATTTGTTAAACATCTTTGACCTTAGGAATACTAAATTCAGTTTGGATTAAAAAGAACAAGCAATTTTGTTTTTTTTATGACACCATGCTTTTTATGTTGTACAAAGTGTTCTTAAATACTAAAGTGTTCTTAAACACTAAAGTGTTTTTCAACACTCTTTAAAGGATTTGATAAGTCCATTGATCTTAGGACACTAAATTTCTATTGGGTTCTAAAATAAACAAAATCAAATTTCTTTTCAAAAGTTGCCAAAGGGCTAAAAAGAACTTTAGACAAACATACTAGATTTTGTTTAAAGGGTTAAAAATTGAACAAGGCAATCTCACATTTCATTTGGTGCTTAAAAAGAATTCATCATTTCTTTGAGGTCTAAAATGAACAAGTGTTTTCAATGTTTTGCAATCCGTTTCACAAGTTAATATCATTTAAAATGTGTATGCGCTTCTCTCGCGCTTCATTGCGATCTTGAGAATCAAAAACATTTTTGTGATATTAGGTTGTCAAAAAGATTGCCTCTACATTTCAATTTGGGCACTTAACAAATGAACAAAACATGTGAGTGTGAATAGACTTATTGCAAGTGTTCTCCTTTTGTTTTTAAACAAAGGTTGATCTAACTACGAATATGTTTGTTTGCTATTTTTTATCTTAGAGGTCCTGCCTTGTGGGAAAAATTACTCACCCAAGGGAATGACCCAATCAGGAACACGCTAAAGCCAAGCGACTTCCAACCGGTATATAAGTGTGGATTCTTGATGAAAGTTCAAGAATCACGAGGATTATTCCAATGAGATGGACAACAATGGACTCTCGCCAATGTTAGATAATCCCCCATGAACAGAATGCCCCAATTAGAACCCTTTGTTTAGAAAAAGGCCAAAACCTTGTCTATCTTGTTGGTGCAAAAGGTCATGTCCTTTGAAGCCACCCCACGTTATACATGTGGTCTTGTTGTAGAAATGGAAAGTATGCCATGGGAGATTCATGGGTACTAATGCTTGGCTGACCCGAGAAATGTGTACCGTGGAGGGGAGCCAGTGTGGTCAAGCATTTAGCCATTTGCAAAAGATATGCGTAGCTGGATTTATCCAAGTGAGAACCCAACAAGATATTTCCTCATCATCCTAGGATTGTAAAAGTGATTGAAAGAAAAGAATACATTGCTTGGTCCTAGAAACGCTTGAAAAACAAACATTCACAAGATCTTCAAATTTCAAACCCCTTTAAGGAGACAAATAACTTTGATGAATTTAAAGCACTCTTGCTTTCCCTAGGGATTCTATCCCTAGAGGTTTCTAAGTGCTTGAATTCTATCGTCATTTGTTTTCAAAAAGGTTAACATAGGTAACTTTTGCCCTATTTTCCTCGATTTCCACACAATGGATCTTGTGGGATGAGAAAGAAAGTGGGACACTAGATATATAGTTTGAAACATAAGCAAGCAAGTGTCTTTGATAAAAAGAAATTCATTAAACCAAGATAAAGAGACAAATTGAACTTCATGTGTGTTGTTTCCAATGATTTCCCGCAAGATTAAAATCCCAAAGCCAAAGTTCAAAAAGATAAGTCTAAAAGCCCGTGAGCAATGCCTTGAGATGCTCCTTGAAGTAAGAGAAATACTTGTATACAACTTCTACAAAAAGGCTTCAAGGAACAATCCGACTTTGTATGCATTTTCTTACCAACAGAATCCTGAACTTTTTGAAAGGTTTTCTTTTCTCCCATAGGAAGTATAGCGTGTTCTTCAACACCGAGATCTTGTAAGAAAGAGTTGTGTCTAGGTTCAAGTCTAGGATAAAAGAATCATCCCCATCCATCTTTTCATCAAAATCAAATCTCATCCCATCATCAAACCTTTTGAGAACTCTAGAAAAGTCACTCGTGCTAAACTTGGACGGTTAAACAAACATCACCCTATCTTGGCTTAACACACCTAGCCAAAATAGTCAACACTTCTGGATGAATTTACCTCTAGGATAACACAACTTCCTAAGGTTTACTAGTTCACAAATCACATTGGCTTAACACACTTAGCTAATTCATCCACTTGTGCAAGTTCCCCTAGGATAACGCAACTTCCTAGGGAATACAACTTCACTACAATCCTATTTGACTTAATACATCTAGTCAAAACATCACAATCAATCTAAGTCCTTACAAGTTTAGCACAACCCTTCAAAAGTTCTCCAAAAGTTTCATTCACTCGTTTCATCCGTTTATCCCATTATCATTTCCGCCCTCTTTGATCATTGGCTTCCCTAGTTTCTTCTCTTTTTTGAACCTAAAAGGTTGGGATCAAATGATCCCTATTTTTATGGTTCAAACTAGATCTCAATACAAGAACATGGAGAATATCAGTGAAATATCAACTTCTATGGACATGAGTCGGTTAACCTCTGAAATAAACCTTGCAGGATCGAGCAATCCCCCAATTAACTCTCCTTTATCATCACAAAATCCTCAAGAGGAGAGCTATGAGGAGGACATCACAAATGAAGACATGGGGATGACACAATCTGAAATGATAAAAATGGTTCAAAACCCCGAGAACCATAAAATTGTTAGTGCCATGTTCAAGTACTTAAACACGTTAACGGAAGGAGGGTCCCGTTCCCTTCTGACCTTGACACAAGAATTAGTACAGACATGCCTCTTAAAAATGCATCCCCAACATCAAACATCAATCAAGAAATACCTCACATCATGACAACCATCACTCCCACCTCACCAATCGGAAACAAAGGAAGTGCCATGTTTTGAGAGTTACAGCAGCATCACCTTGTGACCAATAAAGAGGTGGCTGTCACCACCACACCGGATAATTTTGTTCCAGAAAATCCATTGCACCCATACGTCCCACTCACATTTCATAATCCCGCTGGCTCATCTTCATTTCACGCCTCACCAACCTATCAGTTAAACATACCAACTTCTCTACCACAAGGAGAAGGTGATTTATTTAGAGCAACTAAAGTCACTGATCCTTTTTCTTTCTAGGGTAGCCTACCACTGCTACCCCCATTTCTATTTACAACCACATCACCTCTCGGATTGGGTTTTCCTCCCCTAAACATCGGTAGCTTCTCGGATCTGGGCAATATGAGCATCACATCAAGTCCTCTCTTCTTGCCCGTAGCACCACAAACCATGACCATCCAAGCCACTGTGACAAACACATCCGTTGGTCCTTAAATATCCCAAAGCATGCCTTCTCAAGGACCAAACATCTCCACCACCCCTCCAACAACCCAAATACCAACCACCGCCATAACCCCTTCATCAGTTACAATGGTTGGTGTCATTCCCATTCCACCACCAATCCCACCAAAAGCCAACACAACAAATTCATTCATCACCCTAATCCAAACTCTTCAAAAGGCCAACCAACAAAGAGTACTCAAGCAAAAGTAGCAAGCTCAAGTGCAAGCCCAAGCCCAAGCTCAAGCCCAAGCGCAAGCCCAAGCTCAAGCACAAGCCCAAGCCCAAGCACAAGATCAAGCACAAGCTCAAGCACAAGTTGAAGCCCAAGCCCAAGCACAAGCTCAAGAACAAGCTCAAGCACAAGCCCAAGACCAAGCACAAGCACAAGCCCAACAACAGGCACAAGCCCAATACCAAGCACAATTGCAAGTGATCCATCTGCAAGCATACCAAAAAGTCCTGCAAGACTTTCGGGCAAAACAACAAGCTAAACAACAAGCTTTGTTGGCACAATAGTAGCTCGACCAACAACAGCTAGACCAACAACAAGCTTTACTAGCACAACAATAGATTGATCAACAACAAACTTCATGGGAACAACAACAAGCATTGTTGGAACAACAACAACAATATCAACAACAAGCGTTGTTGAAAATAATGCAGGCATACCATCAGGCTTTGAACGCACAATAGAGCTTGCAACAAATGCCCACTAGTACTCTCCCCACCCATAAAACACCTAGAACACCTCACAACTCATTCATCCCACCTCCTGACCCAAGCAAAGATGTCGCAACACAAATCAAACTGCTCTCACAACAAGTGTTGGAGTTATAAGCAGGAAAAACCACAAGGGCACCAGGAAATTTGTGCCCTTATCCTTTCAATAGAAGTCTCACCATGATACCATTCCCAAAGGGATTCGCGATCCCCAAATTTGACAAGTACAATGGAATGGGTAACCCTGAAAACCATGTCAGGGAATTTCAAGTGCACTGCATGGGGGTCGCATATGATGACACGTATCTAATGCGGCTCTTCCTTTGTAGTCTGACTGGTCCAGCCATGGAATGGTTTTATTGCCTACCCATGGGCATTAAAACATTCGAGGAAATCATGAAGCTTTCCTTAAAAATTATGCTTTCAATATGGGTGCAAACGTTAGTTTGGAGGAACTATCAGCACTCAAACAAAGGAAAGGAGAGCTATTCACATCCTTCTTGCAAAGATGGCGATCCAAGGCCAATCAGAGCAAGTGGACCATGCTGGAAGAACAACAAGTTTGCACCATCATAGCCAATCTACTTGAAAACTTGGCATTTTACTTGAAAATGCAGTGCATCACATCCTATGATCAACTGATCCCAAAGGCGCTCAACATTGAAAGAGCCCTTACTACATGAGGAGGCACATCAACATTCACTCCACCCCAAGATAACTACCTGTCTAACAACTACAATGATAAACTTCGAACATGGTCGAGGAATAAAAATATCACGAATGACGGTGTGGTCGACGCTAAAGTGGTCATAAGTGCCCCTAAGCAGAACATCCAAAATCATCATCAACTGAAAAATCATAATCATAACAATGTGCAAACTAATGCGGTAGTAGTACAATAACAACCAACACCCACAAATCAAATCAACAACTTGGGTAATCAAGGAGGACCACCTCCCCGAGGCAAGTATCCCCCCAAGAGAAAGTTCACAGCTCTTGGTGAATCGATTGAGTCCATAATGAAGAAGTTGGTCAAGGAGAATGTAATCAAAGTCTCTAACTCAGAGCAATACGCGGAACCCATGACCAAACTACCATGGTATAACAAAAATCTCCTTTGTGACTTTCACAAGGTCAAAGGACATACCACCACCAATTGCATGAGGCTGAAAAACATCATCCAAGACCTCATTGAGGATAAAATCATCAATATCGAATAGCTAGCTAGAAACCAAGACCTAAAGATATACACGAATCTGATGCCGAACCACAACCAAGGGAACAATCAAGGCAATAATCAAGGGAACAATAAGGGCAAGCAAAAGTATGCTAGTGCTAACCTAGTGTACGAGGAGATAGTCGGATGCGTCGATGATATGGTCACCGTCATAAATGTCAAAGGAGCTAACAACGACTGTGGAGTCACCACACGTGGTGGAAAGGTTACCATTGCCAAGGCACCAGCTAAGACCCCCATTTCTAATACAAAGGTTGTCCCCTATGACTACAATATCATTGATGAGCTGAAAAGAACACCCGCCCAAATCTCCATCATCGAACTATTGAAAATATCCGCCTCCCATAGAAAGATCCTTGATGAAGCATTAGCTGCATCCACCATCTCCGCCACCCTTGACATAGAGCAATTCCAGGCTTTGGTGGGTAACATCGTTACCCCAAATCTCATTACATTCTCTAACCAAGACTTCCCCCCACAGCCATCTCATAACCGCACACTCCACCTTCAAGTGCTCATCCATAAAAACAAAGTCAAACGAGTCCTAGTGGATGGAGGTGCAGGCCTTAACATCTGTTCCCTAAAGCTCATAAAGAAATTGGGATTCACCGAGGATTCCATAAATAAGAACAAAAGCATCACAATAAGGGCGTATGATGACCAAGAAAGAGTGTCTCAGGGAACTATCAAAATCCCCATCCAAGTGGGGCCGGAAACCATGGAAACCACCTGTCAGGTCCTCGACCTCGACCTACTGTACAACATCCTCCTGGGACGCCCGTGGATCCACAGAATGAAGGCAGTGGCCTCAACCTATCACCAATGCATCAAGTTCTCACATTAGAATGAGGAGGTCACTATATATGGGGATCCCGAACCTTTTGCCTACTGCAAAAACTTGGAAGCCAAGTTTTATAAGATCCCCCAAGTACCCAAAAATGATGAAGGACCATCTACTTCATACATAGACCCAGCCAACCTCGCTTCCACTTCTACGACAGAGACACCCACTATCCCTGACATATCTAAAATCAAAAACATGATCCATGACAATGGATGTGATGACTACAAAATGAAAAGGAATGCATTTGTTGTAGGAGAGTTACCACAATCTCCTAGGTCGCATGGACAACCTCAGCCAGCTGAAACACCTATCCACACTGTTAGGGTAGAACCTTCTGGATTCCACCGTTGGGGGGATCTCAGTAGAGAAAATGTGGGTGAAGAGGACATCTCAAATACATTATACCAAGATGAAAGGCCCACCCCCACCCTACCCATGGAGGAAACTAATAGAGGGTTACAAATGATGTTTGGTATGGGCTATAACAGGAACGAAAGCCTTGGAAGGAATAGTGATGGATGGTTGGAGCCCATCATTGTAGAAAGAAGAATGCAGAACCTTGGCCTTGGGTATACTCCTTCAAGTAAAATCGTACGTGGCAGGGGTACTCCTAGAAGGGCAATCAGGTCCTCTCCTCAGGTAATAGCAACCACTCCTAGACCACCTATTTTCTTAGGTATCCCACTCAATAATTACACCTTTGACGTCATCGATGTTTGTCCCAGTAGTGATGATGATGATACCATAGCAGGTCTCCCTAGGATTTTCAAAGATTCCACCTTGTTAATGATTAGTGCCTCCATAGCTGAGTCAAACCAACCAACCCACTGAATCACCTTAATACACCCCCAACTCATCGATCACGATCAACGATGACCACCAATTCTAGACTCATTCAAAAACGATGAGGCGCTCTCAAAATTCATGGGACTAAGGGATAAAGTTTCATGTGGGGATCATAAGGTAGAATTCAATATCACATTAGACACCCAGGCATACAATAGGGAGACGATTGAGTCCTTCAATCACAAAAGGAAAATATCGAGAATAAGCTCGAAGTTATTGGATGAAAACCACACTGTGGCACTCTCTAACCACAAAATAGTAAAAATAAAGAACGCATCCAATGGTGAAAACCTCTCGGAGGCACCAGAGGATGAAGGATTCAATCTCCCCCCTACTGCTCTACATCAGGAGAAATCAGCAGTCCTAGCAGAGCAGTGTAACCCTATCAACTTGGGAACAGAAACAGAGCTACAAATCACTTTCTACGCCGAGTCGCTCTTAACAGAGGAACAAGAACTGTTAGCAACATTCCTAAAAGAAAGAAAGGTAAACTTTGCATGGACCTATGCTGACATGCCAGGTTTGGATCCTGAGGTCGTGGTTCATCATTTGGTTGTTTGCCCTGGAGCAAAGCCAGTCAGACAAAAGTTAAGGAAGATGCACCCATAGATAGCTCTGCTCATGAAAATAGAATTACAAAAGCTCCTAGATGTTGGTTTCATACGCCCGATTGACTATCTAGAATGGGTATCTAATCTCATGCCAGTCTCAAAACCAAATGGGGGCATCCGCATCTGCATGGACTTTAGAGATCTAAACAAAGCATGTCCTAAGGATGATTTTCCACTACCCAACATTGACATGATAGTGGACATGACGGTTGGGCATGAGATGCTGTCCCTAATGGATGGATTCTCAAGATACAATCAGATAATGATAGCAAAAGAGGACCAACACAAGACATCCTTTACATGTTCTTGGGGCACCTACTACTGGAATGTGATGCCATTTGGGCTGAAGAATGCAGGAGCTACATACCAAAGAGCCATGACACTGATCTTCCACGACATGATCCACAAAATTGTCGAATATTATGTGGATGACATATTGGCTAAATCAAAGAAGAGACATGATCACATAGCAACTCTAAGTGCAATCTTTGACAGGCTCGAAAAATACAAGGTCAAACTCAACCCAAAGAAGTGCGTCTTTGGGGTACAATCGAGAAAGTTGTTGGGGTACATAGTTTCAATGAGAGGGATAGAGGTGGACCCTGCAAAGGTAAAAGAAATCCTTGATATGGAAGAACCAAGAACATTAAAGCAACTCAAAGGATTACAAGGTAGACTCCAGTCCATCCGGAGATTCATAGCACAACTAGCAGATAAACAGATAGCCTATTCACATCTGCTCCACAAGGGAGTCGCACTTAGGTGGGATGACAAGTGCGAACAAGCATTCAACAAAATCAAGGAATACCTACTTACACCACCTATGCTAATGCCACCAATCGTAGGGAAAACATTGATTCTATACATCTCAACAACAACGACCACCCTTGGTGCCCTTTTAGCCCAACATGATGAAAAGGGAACCGAGCGGGCAATTTACTATATCAGTAGAACAATGGTAGGGCATGAGCTGAATTACACATCAATAGAAAAGGCTTTCCTGGCACTGGTATTTACAATCCAGAAATTCAAACACTACATGCTAGCTCATCAAATTAAGCTAATTGCCAAGATAGACCCGCTGAAATATCTATTGTCAAAAGCAATGCTTACAGGTAGAATGGCTAAGTGGGTAATGATATTATCTGAGCATGACATTGAATATGTCAAGTGAAAGGCAATCAAAGGACAAGTTATTGCAGACTAGCTAGCAAAAGCTCCCCTCTACACAGACAACCCGCTCGTATCAAGATTTCCAAATGAGTCCCTTTTCAATCTCGGTGCAGCCGACCACTGGAAACTATACTTTGACGATTCCCACACACAATATGGATCGAGAGCAGGTGTGTTCTTCATTACCCCACAAGGAGATTGTATACCAAGGTCTTATAAGTTGGCATTCCCCTATACAAACAACATTGCAGAATACGAGGCTTTAACCATAGGTCTCAAGATTGTGGCACAGTGGCGAATCATGGCATTAAAGGTCTATGGAGACTCGCAACTTATCATTAACCAAGTCAATGGGGAATACCAAACTAAAGATGGTAAGCTTGTACCATACAAAAAGGTGGTAGAAAGCCTCAAGGAATCATTCATCAACATCACCTTTGAGCAAATACCGAGGGAAAACAACAAAGCAGCTGATGCAATGGCAACAATCGGATCCTTGCTAGATATCCCTCACAATGTCTCAAAACATGAATTCCTAGTAGAGCAGCTTCTCATACCCACTTTCGAGGTACTAGAGTCAGAATACATGTGTGAACTCGTTGGTCCCAATGATCTTTGGTACCATGACATTTACACCTACCTAAGGTTAGGAATCTTCCCAACTGACATCACCCTAAACCTAAAGTGAACCTTTGTCAAAAGGGCCTTATGATTTCTCATCCTAGGAGAGACCCTCTTTCATAGACGTATCGATGGAACTTTGCTACGTTGTTTAAAACCTAAGGAGGCCACGACTGCTCTAACTAAGGTACACAATGGCATGTGTGGTTCACACTCGAGTGGTATGACTTTGGGTAAGAAGTTGCTGAGAACCGGGTACTATTGGCCGATAATGGAAAGAGAGGCACACGAATTTTTTAGAAGGTGTCTACAATTCCAGCAGCACGAAGATCTCATTCATGCACCAACTCAAGAACTACATCCCATTATCACACCGTGGCACAGTGGGGGCTCGATCTCATTGGTAAAATTTCACCCACCTCATCCAATGGCCATAATTTCATTATCACCGCCACTAAATATTTCACAAAGTGGGTCGAAGTAATTCCCATGACCTACATCATGGGTAAAGAGATATCCAAGTTCATCTTGAACTACCTCATTTGCCGATACGGTGTTCCTCAATCCATTATCTCTAATAATGGGACACCCTTCAAAAATCAGGATGTCCATGATTTGTGTGAAAAGTTCAAAATCCAACACCGTTTTTCCACTCCATACTATCCACAAAGCAATGGCCAAGCATAAGCTACCAATAAAACCATTTTGAAAATCCTCAAGAAAATAGTCAATGACTCTGGTCGTGACTGACATCTGTAGCTAAACCCTGCCTTATGGGCCTACCACACCAGCATCCATACGTCGATAGGAACCACCCCATTTTCCCTAGTCTACGGATCATAAACCATCCTCCCTATCGAGATCGAGCTCCCTTCCTTGAGAATATCTTTGCAAAACCTCATCACAGATGAGGAATACAGGGTTACAAGACTGAATGAGCTGGAATTACTAGATGAACGGTGAATGGACGACCTAAATCATCTACAGGTCTACCAAAATTGCCTGAAATGGAGCTACAACAAGAATATCAGGCAACGCACCTTCCAAGTTGGTGACCTTGTGCTAAAAGAGAACCAAAAGAATGTGCCCAACCCGGATACAAAAGGAAAGTTTGATCCCAACTGGTTGGGACCCTTCATCATCACCACAAGCTACAAATCGGGGGCATATCAGTTGTCGACACCAAAAGGTGAACCTCTGCAAGAGCCCATGAATAGCTCTCACCTCAAAAAATTTTATGCCTAAACATTTGCAAGGTATAGAACCAGAAAAATGCAAAAAAATCCCAAAAAAAAATCAGAAAAAGTTCTGAAAAAATGGTTACCTTGATGAAAACCTAGCAAACAGGCGTCTTGGTGACAACAAAAAAATCAAAAAATATAAAAAATTCAAAAAAATCAGAAAAAGGATTGAAAACAGTAAAGAAAAAAATCATCCTCTAGCGAAAACCACTTCGGTGGCACTTTAGACAAGTACCTTGGTGAAAACCTGGCAAACAAGCGTCAAGCGTAAATAAAGCACTCTCTATCCACCAGGATTCGCATGACTCACTCATCCATTCCATCATGACTCACTCATCCATTCCATCACAACTCACTCATCAACCCATCCACCCATTCGCTCACATCCATACCATAGCCTGAGCTGGTGTCCATATCACGTTCCACCATAGTACTACTTGGCATATTCCTAAGGTCAGTTTGTCTTTCCTTTATCGAAGTAGTCTGTCGCATCACACTGGGGGCATGTTCCTGTATCGGCATCGGATCAAATTCGTGTATATTCTTGGAGTCTTCTCGAAATTCATCAAAACTCCAAAAACATCCAAATCATTCAAAAATCCCAAAAACATGTCGAAATATCAAAAAATCTTCAAAAATTTCATCATTGAGTCTTGTCAGTTTTTTCACCTTGTCGAACTACGTCATCTCCGAGCTTGAACATAGGCAAGGTTGATCTTTGATCATCCCCTAAGACAGTAAGGTTAGTCCTTTAGGCGTTCATCGCATTAGCAATCCGTTTTTCCATATGGTCTGCATCTTAGGTCAGTCCTTTGAGCAAATAAAAGGGACAATCTGTTTGTCCATCTTATCATCAAGTCAGTCCATCGTCAGTCAAACTACGTGGTCTCTGCATATATAATGTAGGCAAGGCTAATCTATGGATCATCTCCCAAGACCCCTAGGATAGGTCTTTAAGTTAGTCTCTTCGTCATAAATCTTGAAAATACCAAAAATAGTGAAAAATGAAAAAATACCAAAACAGCCTCAAAATATCTGAAAATCCAAAATGGGGCATCCATTTCATCTCGCTTTCACCCATGATTGTCATCACTCATAATAAAATCAATTGTAACCATCACCCTTTGGTGTGTCAGTCAGGAGCAAGTCTAGCAAGTTCCAAAGTGAACGCTTAATCATCAATGTCTCAAGTCTAGATCAGTAAGCAAGCAAGTTGGTCAACTCGGAATATCAACAGCTTATCACCCAAATCAGTCCCATCAAAACCCTAATCACAACATGTCCTAGGATGAAGCTTTCCTATGATGGACATAAGCATCAGGTACCCCATAGTAGTTAGTCTTGGCTAGCGATATGAAGAACATTAGCTTGTTTGTTTACTTTATTTGGTCTTTTTGACTTATCTTATTTTGCGCTCATTCCAAGGACCTCTCGATGATGCCTAAAAAAAACAGGTTTAGAGAGAAAGGAATGGGGCAAAGATCATTATCTTTTTTATCTGCTACGCTTGTGGGATACCCTTGTAAAATAACTTAGTCATGCATGTTTTGTTTGGTTTGTAGGGAGGATATTTTAGGTATCTTGTTGACCACATAGGAAAGCTTGCTTTCTTGTGTTTTGGCCCGAGATATTTAGAATGTATGAACTACATCCTAAATGAAGCATGTATGTTAAGTGTGAACAAGAATACTCCTATCTAATTGTTGAGTCAAAGTCCATCACACTAGGTACCACACCATCCTGGTCCTTTATACCTTGATGCATTGAACCTATGTGTGTTATCAAACATAACGCAATTGACCCTTTGAAAATCCCAATTCCTAGCAATGCGAATCGCCATCACCTTTCTAACTAACTCAGTAATTTTGCAATTCTTCTATCTTCTTTCCACACTAACATGGTATCATAACAGAAATCAAAACATCACCAATGCATACATCCTGCATCCACTAGATCGTCAGCATCGAAAGAACATTGCATCATATCATTATCTTAAGTCATGAAGAATAATATAAATTTGTTATTCCAAGCATCTTAAGAAAGCACTACATCATTAATGCATCCATTATCATTTGCATATCATTATGCCATCACTAACATACATTACATCCATAAAGTATGAAAAATATACAAAAAGAAATGCATCCATTACATACAATATACTGTTATGATACAAATCGGATCAAGTGTACATCAAATACATGGTACAATAAAGCCAAAATACTACAGCCCGTATATCAAAAGAAAAAATGGAACAAAATGTCTGTGATAAAAAAGGAAGAGCTAGCCCTGTTGGCTACTATCTTCCCCATCCTGTCTCTCACCATGGGCCTCTGTCAGCCGCCTCCCTGTCTGCTAAGAAAAATTTGGCACTCTGTTTGCTGATGGCACCACCTATTGGTAGTGTTGTCGATAATACTCGGCCTCTCTCATGGCCTCTCTATACTCCCAAATGTCAACTGAATGACCTCGGGATGTGGAAGCGACGCTCTCTAACTATCTCCGTTGGCCAATCTCCTAATCCCTCTCAGATCGTGCCAGGTCTCTCTCAACTGTAACTGCAACAACCTGCTATCGAGCCTCGTCTCACTCATCTGTCAAAACCTGTACCTGGCCCTGTAACTACTGAATCAATGCATCATGGGGACCTGGCTGTCCTCCTGGCTACCCCGCTGGCTGTCCAGCTAACTATCCTCCTGGTTGCCCTGCTAGCTGTCCTCTTGGCTGCCCTGTTGGCTGTACCGCTGGCTGTACTACTGGTTGTACTACTGGTTTCTGTTGTGGTCCTACCTAGGGTTGCCCATCCTATCCTACTATTGGTTGCGCTGCTGGTACACCTCCTTGACCTCTGCCTACCGACCTACCCCGACTTTTGCCTACCGAAAATACTATCCCAGGAACTGTCAATCTAACTGGCAGACTGAACCATGCCCTATACGTTGGAGTCACCCTTGCATCTATTGGCCCCTAATCATATGGCCATGACCGAGCCACCAACTGTCTGAACGAGGAAACTGCCTCATCTGCCAGAATAAGAGGTCCCCATGTTGTCTCCTTTGTCATGCGGGAAAAGGTGGCCATATACTGAGCATCAGGTACATCCTGCACCTCACCAAACTATCTGGCTACCCTGTTAGAAAGGTACCTCTCTATCATAATGTGCTCCCGACCCTGCATAAGTCTATCCTGGTGAGCAAAGAAGAGCTACTCTACATCATCCATCCACGGGCTTATACCCATATATGGCCTCCATATAAATACTATCATCTCATCTAGAACCCATCACCAATGGGTTATGCCCTCTGTACCCATGTGAGTGAAACGAATCCTCACCCTGCCATAGCACCACACCACAGGGTCATCAATGTCTAGAACAATTGATGTCACAATTGGGCAAAACATTGAAATCCGCTCCCAGGCCCAAATATGTAGAAGAGTTAGTCCAGCCCCAAGAGCCCGACCCTCCAAGTAGGCGAACTCGTGCAAATCTCGGTATAAGGAGGCCAACAATATTGGTCCCCATGCAAAGCACACTCGGTGAGCGCACATCTGCTGCCATGCTAATCCCCAACCCGAACTGAAATATCGGCCACACTGATCAAGAGCTACAAGGCCAGAAATAATGGCAGCCACAATCAATCTGTAAGTAGGGGATATACCCCGGTACCTCTCCAAATCTATCTGACCATCGCAGAGCATGAGCTCATCCACACCCATGACACCGAAGTAGGCATCCCTACCCTCCTCCAAATCATAAATCATTCGCTCTCCATGAATGGGCAGTCATAGGATGTGCCAGACATCCTCGAGGGTAATGATAGCCTCAGCAATAGGAAGATGAAAGGATGATGTCTCGCTGTGCCACTGCTCGGCCAAGGCATGCATCATACCCAGATGGGCTCGAACAAGAGGAACATAAGCAATGAACCACAGGCCAAGCATCCCAAGCTACTCCTGAAGGAATATGTGCATATCCTGCAATCTCTCAAATACCGGCCACCGGTGCTCCCTCGAATGAATAACCTCATGCCTCTCCTGCTCAAGGAAGGAAGCCGCGTCAATTTCCCTAAATAAAATTTATTGTCTGTATCGCATTTCGCTTTTGAAACAGCAAAAGTGGCGTTGTTCTCAAAGGTGACACAGTTTGTAATGTTCCAAACTGCGCCACACGGTGGACTTAGATAGCAAAATTTTACAAACTGCACCGCACGGTGGACTTAGTTAGCTAAATTGAACAAACTAGCTCGCGTGGCGCTGTTTGGGCGAGTGGCCGAGTTTCCTACCTGAAAATCCCTAAATGGCAAACTGCGTCGCGTGACGCTCTATGCACAAAACGGTCCTATATAGGCTCATGCAGGCCTATTTGTGAATTTTCCACGGTGCCATATCATGTCGTGCCGACTCGACCATACCTAAGCCCTAATAAATGCATGAATAACGAGAAAAATAAAGGTCGGATAGGGGTACATTTCAACATTTCAAATTCAAATTTATGCATTTATCATGCACATTGGCCAAAATGTGCTCATTCCTCATCCAATCACATGTGGACAAGTGGCACAATGCCATTGGATTATCTTTTGTCCCACATTGCTCAATCTTGCTCACCTCTTCCAAATAGAAGTCTATAAATTGGAGACTTCTCTCCTCATTTCTCATTCACAATCTTCATGCAAAGTTACTCTCTTCAATTGAGAACTAATTTTTCTCATTTCATCCAAGCACTCATCTCATTTTCACATTTGCACCAAGGTTATGCTCAAATCTCTTTGGAGATTTGATCATTTCTAGATCAACTCACATTGCAACTTAGGAATTGGGGGTTGGTGCAAGAAGTTGGGTCCACGAAGAGGGGAAGTTTCGGACGAAAAAAAAAATCTTGCGCAAAACGCATACGCGTTATGTATAGCATACGCGATCCTATATCAGTAACGTGTACGCGTTACGATTCGGGATACAAACCTAAAACACTAACGCATTCGAAAACACGTACGCGTTCATAACGCGTACGTGTTCCAAAACGCGTACGCGTTTCTAAAGACTATTTATTTTTTTAAATAAGCGACTGTGAAAGTCATTTTCATAGTCGAGTTTGGAGCGCTAGGACAAGAAAAAGCAGATCACGTACATGTTTTGGACGGCCGGAATCTACCAAATTTTCACTCTCACCTCCTCCCGTCGACACACCTGACCTCAACGACCTCCAGGTTGGTTGAATTCTACAATATTTTTGCATTATAATTGCTATTTAGTTATTTTTGTTTAGTTTGTTTTAATTTAATATTTAATAGTTTTTAAACTACATTTAATTAACCGAAAACATCAACGAAATAAACAACATAAAATTTTAAATCAAAAACCTAAATTTGACACATTTAGTTTTGAAATTTGAAACCCTAAACTGTAGCTTCTAAAAAACTAATTTACTCAGACCGTTAATCTTTGAACCTAAACCCTAGAAAACGTAAACTAAAACCCTAGAAAACGTAACATAAACTAAAAACCTAGAAAACATAAACTAAAACCTTAGAAAACATAAACTAAAACCCTAGAAAACATAAACTAAAACCTTAGAAAACGTAAACTAAAACCCTAGAAAACATAAACTAAAACCCTAGAAAATGTAACGTAAACTAAAACCCTAGAATTTACGTAAACTAAAACCCTAGAAAACGTAATGTAAACTAAAACCCTATTTGTAGGTTAAAATTAGGTTAAATCTAGGGTACAATTAGGGTTTGGCTTAAAATTTAATATATATTGTATAGTTAGATTTCAAAATTACAATTAGGGTTATGATTAGGTTTACTTGTTTAATATTAAAGAATTCAATTACCTGCTTCTAGGGTTAAAATTCATTCTAGGGTTAGGGTTCTAAGATAAATATTCGGGTAAGGGTTGAGGTTAGGGTTTGTATTCAACTAGGTTTAGAGTTAGGGTTATATTTTTATTAGGGTTAGGTTTAGGATTATGAAATTATGAATTAAAATTTAAGATGCAGGTTAGGGTTGGAGTTAGAATTAGCCCCGTCAATTGGTGTAGGGTTCTAGGGTTGGGGTAAAAATTAAATTAAGAGTCTAGGGTTAAATGGTTGTAATTTTGGTGAGAGTTAAACATTCAATCAATATTTAATTAGGTTTATGATTAAAAAGTTTATATGCATTTAGGGTTAGTGTTCAACTAAGGTTATGATACCCGATTTAATTACAATTAGGGTTAGAGTTCAAGTTAGAATACATTAGGGTTCAAGTTATAATTAGGGTCTATGGTTCAAGTTATAATTAGCCCGTCTATGGTTCAAGTTAGAATTAGTGTGATAAAAATTCTAATATAAGGCAACATATCCCTAGATGAAATCGTATTTTAAAAAATTCTTCATCTATATTGATTAAATTTTTTATCTTAAACTTGAAAAATAAATCTATTAGCAATGTCTTTTTGAACTGAATCCCTGTACTTAGGTACCTAAGGTTTTTGATGGTTTCATAAGGATTTAAAAATCATGAATACTAGTGTAAATTTTTAAAACACATAGGGTTTTAGTCTTATTTCTTCAATTTTTGTTTCTCACAATCTTAGTTTTGAAAGAGTTTATTTACAAACTTATATAACAATGGGGTCTTTAGGCGTGATCAACAAAGTTTATTTTTAGTAGAGATAATTGTGAGGTATCACAAGACAATGCATTTCCCTCAATTTGTTATAACAACCATAGACTTTTAGTCATAACATATTGAATTTTCATTTCCTTCACTCTTGATTCAACATAATCTAGGTCGATTGTTACCATTTTGTCAAAGGGGGTCCTAGAACATCAACTTATAGATTTTCCTTCATTATTATTACTCAAAATTTTAAAAAATCAAGAAATTAAAATGTATAACTCTAAATTCTATAATTGGTGAAGGATTGGGTTGCAAACTTTCTTGGATTTGACCCTACCGAATTGGTAGTTTGGATTCCTTATTTTTTTGCATAATTATTACTTTTAATCACTATAATTTTAATTTATTTGCATCCTTTAAGTTTCATGTAGTATACTATTGTTTAATAATTTATTATTAAAATAATATTCAATTCTCATACCTTTTATGTCTCTCATATGAACAATATTTTGTGTTCTATGGTAACTCCTATTATCATTTCCCCTTTTCAAATGTACCATGATTCCTATGTTTCTATTATTATATGTTTAAATGTATCCTTAATATGTTTAAATGTATCCTTATAACCAATTTTTTTAATTTCTAGATCTTAATGGTTATTACATTATTCTAATATACATAGACACTAAACCCTACATTCTAAAATATGAACACAAACCCTTACCCAAAACTCAAATTGTAAACCACAAATTTGAAATTTTCAAAACTTGTACAAACTTAAATTATAAACTTTAATGTGTACATGCTATGGATTTTTAATGAACATTATGGATTTTTTAATGATAAATCGAATGGTCTTCAAATGAATTGCATTTTGGATTTGTGCACGTTCAATGTGATTTTTAAATAGTTCTTTCAAATTGTCTACATTATTTAATTAGTTTGTTGATATATATTTTTTAATTGTTTAACATGTGCAGTTGCCATTTGGTTGTACATTCACATGGATCCACTATTTAGCATTGAGGATTTTATGCCTGAACCACATATTCCTGTAGATCCCATAGATCCTAACCCACCACCACCAGAAAACCCCATTCCTCCTAACCCACCACCACCAGAAAACCCCATTCCTCCAAACCCTCCACCTCCTAACCCCCCACCCCCTATAGTAGACTAGGATCAGTTGAGAGAGAGCATTAGGGAAAATCTTACGGTCATTCAAGAAAATATAGATCTGATAAAAAATGAGCCTAGAATTCCCCCCCATCTCTCACGGTTTGCATCTACGATGCAAATTATTGTCGATTCTGTTCGATCTATTGATGCGGACCTAGATAGGTTCCATCAATGGAGAGACGAGAGGAGACAATTCTATGCAGATGGATTGTCTTATAAAGAAATTAATGACCTTAAAATTACCAAAGAAGCCCTGTGCCAGTATTTTTTTAACCCTCAAACTAGCCAACCAATTCCACCCACCAAAAAACGAATTTCAATTTTATGGTGTAGGCACCCCTTGATAGCTGCACATTTTTGGGATAGATGGTGGATGGTGTTTGATACTCCACCACATGGCAATTCTGAGGTGCCCCTATACTTTTTGAGAAAGTTATGGGCAGAGTTTGAGTTGGGTTTAAAACCCAACTATTTTGATATGAGGTCATTTCAAGGAGCTGGGCGTGGCATGCCCCAACATAGATTAGGAGCACGTGTTGATCCTCAACGACGTGCTCCAATTGCTCCTATTGTTCCTCCTGCTTCTCTTGGTGTTCCTGCTGCATTTCAGCAGCAAATCATGCTATCGACATTAGGAGCATTGAGTTCACTTTCAGGACATCTCACTCATCAGACTTCACACGCGGTGGCTAAAGTGGTCAATAGAGAGCATGGAGGCTCCAGCAATAGGAATACTCAGGCATCCACTTCAGGTGACCCACCTGCATCTGAGACAGAGTCATTTATGGATTTACTATATTCTGAGCATCATCTTACACAGGTATGTTCATCTTTTGAACTTAATATATATTTTTGGAATGTGCAAAATTCATGTTTAAATAATAACATCAAATTATATATATAATACAATATTAATTCAATAAGTGTTTGGTGTAGACGCATGATCAGACAATGCCTGAAACTCAAAATGATCATGTCTATATGTCGAGTGTTGTAGATATGGGCTCACCTTTTGGTCAGGTACTTAAACCAATATATATTAAATTTAGTTTGTGTGGATATATATATCTAATTTATTTTGAATGTTTACACATGATGTGTGATTGATATATATTATATCTAGATGCAGGGAGGTCAGATGAGCATGCCTAGTGCTGACCAAGCACAAGTTGTGGTGAGCGCTCCTGAGTCATCATCAGCTCAGGTGCGTTCTTTCAAAAAGTTTGTTAAGTTTGAATTAAATACACATCATAGATCTAATTTAATTTTTACATTTACATACACATGCGTGAATGATCTATACAAATTGTTGTACATATATATGCAGGCATTTCATGAGACACCCATTGCAGGTGCACCTGAGACATCGTCAACATTTATGCATGGGCAATCTCAGGTGCGTGATCTTGAGGTCATATCATTCAAGGTTGTAAACTTTACTAAATATCCTAAACAATTTTTATGGATCTTTTAAATATATATATATATATATATTCGAGGTTTTAACATATTGATTGCTTTATATGAATATGCAGGATATAGTAGATCAGGCATTTGAATCTTCTCAAGTGACAGTTATGCTACCCATTGAACAAAATGTTCCAGTAGATCCACATGATCATATGGTAAATTATTCATGTCTTAAAAATCATTTTTATTGTATTTACTAGATATTTAATTAGTTTATTTTTTTTTATCCAAAAGTTTATATTTTGTCAGGTTTAAATATGTTTAATTATATCAAAATTTATAAATAAATTTAAATCTAATTTCAAGTTACTTGTACTCTTTTACAGCATGATGCAGGTACATCTAATCGACCTAGAACAAAGAGGAGACTTGATTTGACTGATCAGCCTGATAGTTAAATGGTTTTAAATTTTAAATAGACCAAACATCTCTAGTTTTATTTAAACTTTTATGTGTTGGACTTGACATATACATATTTTTGTTTATTTATATCATATGACTTTAATGTGATGATTATATATATGCAGTCAATTATGATCATGTTATGTTCATTTTGATGATTATATGCACTCATATGTATATGTAGATCTAGATATTTTATCTAATTTTCAAGTAATACATGCACTAGATATAAATTCTTATCTCTACAATCAAATTTCATAAATATATAATTTATCACATGGTTAAAGGTGATAAATTTAAATATTCCTTAAATAGTTTAGATTATATTCATAATAAATTAAGAGCTCGCGTAATTTTAACTATTTACCAATTCTAGAAAATATTTGAACAATTATATGAAATGTATAATCTATAAAATTGGAATGAGATTTTTAAAATGCTACTAATAAGTTAATTGAAAATCATACAACTATACAACATGATGAAACATATATGTGTGCACATGTATATCCAATTATTTAGCTTATCAATTTTTACGTGAAGACCAAAAATTGATATTTACATAGTCTCTTGATAAAATAATTTTTCAGTGACAATCGCATGGTAGACCGACTTGATGAGAACCTGCAAAAATAATTAATGTAAACTGTAAGTAGTTCTATAATTTTTTTGATTCATTTAAGTAAATATATAGTAAAAGTTACAAAATTGGATCTTATAAATTTCATAAAAATTCAAATGATGTTTTCCATAGGATGGATGAATGGGATGCATGTCATGAACCCTAAGGTATGGCTTAATGGGTCCTATGAGAATGGCTTAAGGGGAATTATGCGAGTGACTTAAGGGATGCAAGATTGTGGAATAAGGGTACATGTAAGAGGATATGACTTAAGGGTCCTAAACCCTTAACCCTAAACCCTAAACCACATGACCTAAATCCTAGGAGATCAACACTAAACCATTAATCCATATAAATTTGTTATTCTAAGCATCACATGAACCCTAGAAACCCTAAACCCTAAACCACGTGACCTAAATCCTAGGAGATCAACCCTAAACCATTAATCCATATAAATTTGTTATTCTAAGCATCACATGAACCCTAGAAACCCTAAACCCTAAACCACATGACCTAAATCCTAGGAGATCAACCCTAAACCATTAATCCATATAAATTTGTTATTCTAAGCATCTCATGAACCCTAGAAACCCTAAACTCTAAACCATGTGACCTAAGGGGATGGCTTAAGGGGATGTCTTAAGGGGTGTTGAGAGAGTGACTTAAGGGGATGCAAGAGGATGGATTAAGGATAGATATACAAGGATATGGATTAAGGGGTCCTAATAGAATGAATTAAGGGGAATTAATAGAGAGACTTAAAGGGGATGCAAGCAGATGGATTAATGGCACATACGAGGATGGCTTAAGGGGATATGAAATAAATTATAAACTTTTTATAAAATGACAATGAGTTAAATTTAGTTTTATATTTATACTCTCAACTAAATGTATCTACAACTATATATAGTTACCTGTCTGTAGATTCGAATTCCATTGTAATAAGAGTGCATCTCCTCTCTTTTTTGTATCAAGGGAGACCTGAAACAAAAAATGATATAAAACTTTAATAAGGAAATGAATTTAAAGACAAATATATATATCAATTAAATATATACATACAACTAGATATACTTACCAATATTTATTTACTCTATTGTACCATCCACATCCTCTCTTTTTTGTAATGCATCTATGATTGTCTCATGATCATCCATTGAAAGTGTCCATAAAACTTTATTAGCAGGCCTCCCGTGATATCTAACTAGTTTTATATTGGTTGCCAAAATCAAATGTGAATAATGTATAATCTTCTTGTGTCTTTCATAATCTTCAAATGCAGGCAAGCCATTCTTTCTTATCAAATATTTTCAAAGCCAGGTGCCAACAACAATGACTGAACCAGTTGGATACTCAAAGTTATCATCATCCACTCTAGGATGTACCAACTTATATTTTCTCTCAACACATCTAGCCAACTAGTACTCTGTCTCCTCTTCATTCCCCTCGGGTGCAACAATAGCATACACATGTCCTACAAAAATAGATAAAAAATTCAATAAAGAGCACGACTTATATTTAATTCATGTATATAAACATGCATACATATAAAATCCATCTCAATAAATAATGTACCTTCTTTTACAAGATCAAAAACACGGTCATAATCATCTGATGTGAACGCTTGATTATCTTCAATTATTGTTCCATGTTGAACATGTGTCGATGTAGGTGTTAAGGCTCTTTGTTGCCATTTTTCAACCCATTCCATATTTTCACAAGCCTCCCAATCACCTGCAATACAAAATTGACAAAAGCATGCCAACTCCCTTGTCCATATTGTCCATGTGTTTGCATTCAAACTCTTAAATGAATGCCATTTTGCAGATCCATTAATTGTTTCACAATCTTGTCGAGAACAAATATCATTTTCTTCAACTAACCAAAAGAAGCGGTGAATTATTGAGCTCTCACTTACTCTTGTAGATAATTTGGTATTGCACCAATCTACAATTGCATGTGCATCTCTAAATTTTGCAGCATCCTCAAATTTTAGTTGCTCTCTAGCAAGAGCTCTTTTCACACATGCACCTGCTCCATCGTGTTCTCCCTTACCATGACCGGCTTCAAAAAAACTCCATATGTGTTGGATATTATTTTCCTTATGAACTCTACATAACCAATAAAACATCCTAGAATTTTTGAATTGACCCATGCAATTATCTGACCATATGAGATGTTCTAGCAATTGAATTCCTCTTTCTTTTAAATTTTTGTAAAATATATCAAAACAATATTGAACAAACTCAGATGAATGTAATCGATTATCACTTACATAAAAATGGTACTCTCTCAAAAAATTTCTATTATCTTCTCTACTATCATCTACATGTCTATAAACAATATGAACAAAAATAGATACTTGCACTGAATTATAATACTGTGATTGAATTTCTTCTTGTGGAGCAAGAGTATAATTTTCAGCAAAATCAACAACCGACAATATAGTTCCAATTGGGAATGTGTTTTTACATAAACGAAATTGATTAGCAAGCCAATGAGCATATTGAGAGTGTTGAACATATTTAGGTACAATCTTATCTTTGAATTCTTTAATAAATGCATGCACAGTATTTTTTTCCATAATTAGCTCACAACGTTTTCCAGTTTTTCCATCTTTTAAAGAATACTCAACATTTTTGTATCTTTTTACATCTACTGATTGTTGTCCAAATTCATTTAAACTACTTTCATGCATACATTCACCTAATAATGAAAAGTTAGCACATCTATCACATTCTCTAGAAATACATGATTTTAAATAAAATAAGTTTCCGTTAGAGGGTTCGCAAAACAAACCTGATATAAAATCTTTGATTCTTTCAGGTGGCATATTAATACCACAAATGTCCTGCATAATTTGGTTAACATGCAAAGTGCATCGTATATATCGAAAACTATCATAATAATAACGAAATTGTACATGAGTCTTACAACAACAAGAAATTCGTTGCTTATTAATTCTAACATACCAAGGTTTACACTTTTCGAATGATCTTTGACTTATTTTAATATTCAATGGTAAGATTGAAGCATCTAAATTTTTTTTATATAATTCAGTTTGAGTCATATCTAAGAGATGCTTTGGATGAGGTACACAAATTTTGGAACCCACCCTTAATTTTAAGACATCTCTAATGTTAGGTGATACTCTTGTATTATCATGCCAAAATTTATTGATTAAAGATTTAATTTCATTAGTTAATTTCATGTATGATCTTGGGAGTCTACCACTAAAACTCCAACATTGATTAATTGGATCATTTTCAATATTTTCTCTTCTTTTAGCAGCTCTAATCAAAGTTTTGGGATTTACTTTTATACATTTACTAATCCTACTTAACATTCTTTTATTTGAAGTTGCTTTATCAACTAAAGCAGTTGTTATTGCACGACGAGCCGCATTTTTATCTTTAGATCAACTTTTCTTACCTATAAAATCAATAGCATTAGCAACACTAGAAATGACTTGTTCTATTGAATCATCTTTCTTTTTTTGTTTTACGAAAATACCTAATTTTTTCATCACTTTTCTCATTTTCCACATTCTTATCAATTGCACCATGAGTTGACATTGGAATCCTAATTTCTTTCTATAAAAAAACATTTTATATATTTTATTTCCATAAGTTCTAATTTGTCTCCAAGAAACTTTACCATGAAGGTTATCTAACACATCTTTTTCAATTGTAAAAAAAACATTTTCATCTTCATCCATACAAGGGGTTTCATTTTCATTCACACAAGGGGTTTCATTTTCATTCACACAAGGGGTTCCATTTTCATTTTCAAAAGTAAAAAAGATTTCATTCTCATTTTCATCAATATGAGGGATTTGATTAGCATTTGCATTCTCATAAGATATATTTTCATCATTTTTTTGTTTTTGCATTCTTTCAACCCTATAATTATTGATATCATCAATGGTGTATCCAGCTTCATCTAAACAAGCAAAATCAATATTATCAAGACTTGGGTTTGAAAGAATACCTGGAGAGATTGTTTGAATAGGTGCATTTTCCATATCATTGGGAGGTGGATTTGAAGACATACCCGAAGCTGTTTGCATATGTACTATTTCCATATCATTCAAAGTTGTAGTTGAAGACATAGTTGAGTTTCTCTCCATAATTGTATTTTCTTCTATATTCACCATCTCCACATTTGCATCATCTACATTCATTTCATCATTCATGACTTTCTCTTCAACATTCATTGAAGTAGATGCTTCCAAATTTTTCATTTGACGAATTCTTTCTCTTCTATCTTTTTGTCTTTTTGCCTCCATATCTTTATTTGCTTGAATTTCTTCGGTGTCATTGACATTCTACACTTTTTTCTTTGTCTTTGTTTTGATCCCATGGTTACAAAACCCTTTTTGATGAAAAAACAAATGATTTACTTGTAACCAATTTTCAAATTTTTATCTCCTTCAAATATTCAAATAACACTTTGTACTATGAAGATCCTTTCTTCTTTGAACTTTGAAGTACACAAAAATATCATGAATACATCCAAAAAATTTTTTTTGAATCTTCTTGTAAATTATTCTTGTACTTGATTCCACTTCAGAAAATTCAACCTGCACTTGACTTTTCAACCAATTTGCAATAGAATATGCCCTGCACAAGACAAATTTGTAATAAAAAATGCAGAAAATCGAACTTGCGGGCCGTACTGCAGAAAAAAAAAATGTTGCAGAAAAACCCTACTGTATCAGAAAATGTCAAACCAAGATAAACAGATATATTAGAAATGCATACGCATTCTTAAAAAGGAATGCGTGCGCATTTCATAACGCGTACGCGTTACCTTTACCCAATGGGTAAAAACATAACGCGTACGCATTATGAAGCGCGTACGCGTTTTGTTTCAATAACGCGTATGCGATATTAAAAAAATTGTTTCCCAACCCGCCTGGAGACTTGGTTTTAGGTTTGGGAAAGTTTTGGCAATCCGAGCCTTAGCCTTTGACCTGCAACTAAAAAACTAAGGCAGATTGAAGAAGAATGTTCAACTTTGACAATATGGTTGATGAATTTTTTTTTTGAATCAATCTATAAAATTAAAACCCATTACAGAACATGATGTCTAGTTTTTAAATATATAATTTTTATTAAGATTGGATTATATTTTCTATTTTTTAATTAATTTCAAAGCAAACTAGTCATTAAACTTGAAATATCAGACTTTTTTTGTTTTTTAATAACTTTTTTTTGGTTAAAGTTTTAGAAAAAAAATTATATGGCATCAATCTTTAGACAATTCTTTACACAATGAAAAAAAAAAATTCAAAAAATGTTTAGTTTAGGTCAAATTATGATGTCCGTACACGTTGATTTTTAAAAACAACAATTAAGGCCAATAAAAATTAAATTAAAAAAAAAATATTCAACAAAAAATTACAAAAAAATTCCTCATCAATCTTCATGTTGTTAGCTCTCTTTCCCCAAAAGGAATTAGTAAAATAATTTTATTTGATTCAAAAAGTGTTGTCCGTACACGTGCATGGTATGGTAAAAAAACAGGGACTTTTAAAAAGTTTTTTTTATAGATCTTTATCAAAATTTAGTTTCTACAATCTGGGTATTTGAATAATTTATATATTTATAAACTAGATTCAAATCTCTAAATTTCATATTACTGACTTTTTTAAAAATTCATTGTGTAAGTGCCTCAAATTTTCAGTTCAAGTGTGACAAATTCTGAAAAATAGCAAAAACACTTCCACTTTTTGAGCTTTTTGTGGACCCAACTTCTTGCATCAACCCTTGGGAAAGGGCCAATTGCAACATTTCATTGGCACCAATTCCCCCATGGGATCATCATTCTATTAGATTTGATTAGGATTTAATTTTATTCCTTGTGTTGTGTTCTTCATCTTTGTTCCTAATTTTAGTTTAAATAGATGGATTTTATGGGGAATCTCTCATACTTGTTTGCATGCATATGATCTAACAACTAATGTTTTTTGTTGTTGTTGTGCATTATGCAGGTTTAGGGGTTCACAAGAGGAGTTTAGAAAGCTGTGACGTCAGCCTTTGAAAATTCCACATGCTTCTCTTGTTGCAGTCTTTCATCTTCTCCCTCTTCACATTGTTCTATTTTGACAACGAAACTATTTTGTTTCTTTCATCTCTAGTAAAAAACTATTTTGTATTTTTATAGTAGTTGGAGAAAGGAAGAAGCTAAAAGAAGGAAATTGGGAACAGGTACATTTAGAAAGACCCTTTGCAAAGGGTTTTAAAAAAATTGTTCATAAATTGCTCATTTTTTAAAGCCTTGTTAGTTTTTGAATAATTTGGAAAAAAATTGTAAGGGTTTGTTTGAATAGTTGTTCAAGGACAGTATATTCATGTGAAACATGGTTGAAAATTTTAAGGAGAAGGGTTTCAACAAATTTAAGCAAAAAAAAAAGAGATTTTATCTTCGAATTTCTTGTTTTGGGAGGAGAGTTTTCCTGTGGAGATTTAAGGAAAAAAATATGAGATTAAAGAGGAGTTATTATTCCGATTTGAAGTCGTATTACTATTAGGGTTAATTTGTAGTAGACGAGGATCTTGTGAAATTTATTATCTCCAGCCTTTGTATCTAGGAAACCATAGGACAAAACTGATATTTTTATATATTCAGCTTTAAATCTACAAAGCGAGCATTTTTTGGGAAATACTTTTATTCACACTTTAATCTTCTAAAATTTTGTGTTTGGGAAATCAAGGGAAATTTATAGAAGTTGGGAAGGTAAGCATAGCTGATTGTGTGGGTGAATTTTTAAAGTTTCTAGAGGTTTTCAATTATGCAAACTTCTTGTGCAATGGCATACTATTTGCATTGAATGTATACTTTTTGATCTTTTAAGAAACTATAATAAATGATTGCCAAACAATAGTAAAATAAATTATGTGGAATTTAGAGAAACAAAATTCATGAATGAATTGAAAAATTTGGGCAATATGAGACATGAGAACATAATCAAGCCCCTGGGATTATTTTCCAATGGAGCCAAAAACTCATTGACTGAGAATTACTAAAAAAAAGATCATTGATAGCCTTAGGTTTCAAAGAAAATTTAATAGTTGGGTTGGTTTGTATTTGATAGTCTTGTAGACATGTAAAATTGACCTAACACCAATCACACACTTTAAATGACATTTTCATATCATCGACATTATTATTATCGAATATCATTGCATTTCACATCAAAAGCATAAAAAATCCTAATTTCTCCTATTAATTGAATAAAATGACATTATTTAATTAATTCACCTTTGTTCACCATTTTTGACTAATTAAATAAATTATGTTTATTTAATAAAGTCTTGAAACCCTATTTTTGCTATTAATTGAATAATATGACATTATTTAATTAATTCATGTTTCATCAATTTTGACCAATTAAATAAATGATATTTATTTAATAAAGTCCTAATTTAACTTTATTTCCTCCCTATTTGTTAAATAACACTAATTATTTAATTACGTTGCTAATTCACTTTATTCCCCTAAGTCGATTGAATTATTAAAATAATAATAATCTAATTAACTCACTTTCCCTCCAAATTTGAATAATTTGAATAAATTATTCAAAAACATTATAAAAAATAAAATCAAACTTATGCAACTTTATTTGCAAAAGTCAAACTTGATTTGTGAACTCCAAAATGAATGAATGAATTAAATCAATTAATTAATCATTGTCAACCACTTTCCTATTGAGCAAATTACGATCCCCTGATTTTTCAATTTATTCCTAACTGATAGATGTATTCTTGACTGATCAATCTATATCCTTGACTGATCAATCTATCTCTCAATCCCACAAATTATTCAATCTATTTCTTCAATCACACTAATCATGCAATCTATTTTGCACATATTATTCATGTCTAAATGCTCTCAACATATTTCGATCGTTGATGAAGATATTCTACTACACGATCCTAATCGTCCATTTCAAATTATAATTTCTATATAACAAACCTCTTTCCTCACAAAAATGATCGAAGAATCAACATCATTTGCACAATGAAGTCTGATATTTCTAATCACCATTGACAAAACCTCAAAAAAAAATTGATCAACACACACATGGCATCAAAGCTTCTTGTACGCAACAATGGAGGCTTCATAGTGATATGAACAACCTGACATCGTGTGAACACACTCTGACATGGGATGGTAACCTTTCTTTTGTTTTGAATTTTTTTTATAATTGTAGGATTTCATTGTGTGTTTTCAATAGCTTAAAAGTCATTTCATGAGTGAAGGAATAGATCTAGATTAGTGTTTTTGATTTAGATTAGCTTCTATTTCATTGCATTTATCTTGTTTACGCTCTATGATTTTTCCCCTCACACAAGTCTTAACACAAAATCACATGTAATATTTCATTTAACTAATTTTAGAGAAGATATATTTTGCATCATAATATTTAAATAATAAATTTAATATAATAATTTTTTTAATTAATTATTTTCAAATTACATAATTAGATAAGCTAACAATCCATGTACTCAAAAAAAAAAATCTCTCAATATTATTTATGTAGATTATTATAAGATAGATAAGCTTTCATAAAAGTCGTAACAAGTGATAGTTCTGGCTTTGGAAGAGCGGAAATTAATTGCATTACATTTAAACTTTAGTTGCATTAATTACCAAATAAAACTGCCACTACATCGACGTGTTTATCTTGGTCATTTCACATTTTGCATGCATGTCTACCAAGGCACATGCAACCACAACATTAGATTACATTTTCTATTTCCTTTGCCTGCATGAGTATGGAGATTTGGATTTGTATGTGTTTCAAACAATAATTATCAATCATGTTTAATTCCTGCTATGCATAGCTTGGTGCGATGCCATCATCATTATTTTGGTGTTTGAGGTGAAGTTACCAACTCGCACTTAACTTCCGAATAAGTTAAGAAATGGCGTAGAAGGGCTGATGATATCTCTTTGTAATCTGTGTTTGAGTATGTGTTTGGAAATCTTTATTGGTGCCAAATGCATGGTTAGTAACTATCATATATCCACCGATTGCCTTTTGCCATCTTATTGGCCTTTATACAAATATTTGAAATCATTTCGGTGGTGAGATATGTGTTGCGAACTATTCATCAGTCTGTTTGAAGATGTTGTTAAGTAAAGGAAACCGATATGCATGAGGCTTCGACTTTGGATAATATTTACTAAGTTTTCATCGGTCTGTTAGGATTGAATAACTTGTTCCATAAGTTTTCTTTATACTTAGAAGTTAAATTGAAAATTAATAAATTATTGAAATTTTGAATAAGAATAGGCGGCCATGCTTCTGTTCTGCTTTAAAGGAATTCCAGCCAATTTGTTTTGTCGAGGATGCTTAGGACAGCACTAGCTTGAATTGGCTGCAATTCCGCGTTGCTGCAATTCGAGTCGTCACACTGCTTCTGAGGCTTATTTAAGAGTAGTGTCTCTGGACTCCTGTAGATACATTTTGTTTTTAGATTTTGTTGTATAGGTGATGGAGAAGCCATGTGATGGTTTCTGGCAGTGGGGCAATGCTCGAAAAAGGATGGCATTCCGTAAAATCAATTCTGTTGCAGATGGGCCCAAGAAAACAAGTTCTGTTGCAGATGGACTTATGACAACAAGCTCTGCTCCAAGCTCTGTTCCAGATGGGTCTTTCTCAGTGGCCAAGAAAACAGGCTATGTTGCATGTGGGTTCTCTTTAAAAACTCCCAATGAAGAAGGCTTGTTGAACAATAAGCAAAGTACGTTCTCTTTAAATACTCCCAATGAAGAAGGCTTGTTGAACAATAAGCAAAGTACGGATACTGTTTCTATCCATAGATCTCATGTAATATCCCTAGAGTCTACATTGAATGGCGGAGGTCTTTGTAAGGATTTGGGTTTGCAAGAAATTTCAAGAATGAAAGTAATGAAAGTATACGTCTCTAAGTCACGGAAAGGCAAGGTCAATAGTAGGATGTCTCATATGTCAGTAATTCAAGGCCTGAATATTTCCCCATCATCTAAAACTAATAGTAGTGATTTCGATACGATCCCATTTCACCCAAGTGTTGATTTGAACACCCAGTTACAGTTTTTGCCGCGTAGTTCGGATGAAAATTTGCTAAAAGATGGAAATTGCCGCCGGAAGGAGATGGAGTGGAGGTTTAGGGTTTGGAAAAGGAGTCAAAAACCAGCTATTGCTATGCGAATAGAAGACATGCAGAATTCGAGACATGCAGGCGGGTCGGAATCTACTTCAAGTTACATGGATCGATTCCATAAGAGACCTGAAATAGGTCACAACATTCAGAAGGAAAATTCTGAATCATTTGCTGCAATTAATATGCTGGCTGATGTAGCTGCTTGGGTTCTAGAAAATGGTCCGCCTCTTAACAAGGAAGAAGATAATGGTCTGCCTCTTAACAAAGAAGAAGATAAAAATTCAGGCATCATCAGGGTAGTAGGAAATTTTTCATCCCACTGTGTCACCGATCTCACACAAGTTAGTAATCAGAAGAGCCGACAGTTCTTTCAAATCTCTTCCTCTTGAATATTCTAATTTTGTTTCTAACCCATTCGAAGGAGGTACTAGAAGTTATAGTTGAAATATTTACTTCATTGATTTTGTAGCTCAAGGAGTGAAAATATAATATTTACTTCATTGATTTTTGTAGCTCGAGTGAAAATATAAATTTATCGCACTTCAATTAGTTAATTTTCAAAATCTGGCTAATCTCAGGAGGAGGGAGTAAAGGAATTCGTGTATCTATGAGATGAAGTTCCAATGCAATGAGACAATAAAAGAATTTCGTTTTGTTAATGTTCATCTATTATGCGTTTTCAATTTTTGTAAAGATACTTGATGGGGTTCTTTCAGGGGTGAAATTTTAACAATAATAAAAAACACAGTTTAAAGCTATGTTATTATTAAATTAGTTTGAAATTTTGATCCGCCTGGAGGGCCTGTAATTTTTATTTCATGCATCATTGTGGTCATATATGATTATAGTGATTTTGTAGGATGGTTCAGTTAGGAATATGGAAAAACGTTCCCATGCAAAATTTGCAGCCATCTCCTAAATCCACATTCAAAATTATCATTGATATTTTGAGAATATAATCTACACCAGGACTGCTATTAAGAAAAAATACAAAGATGAGCAGATAGCACAAGTTTCTTGTCCACTCTGAGCATTTTAATCTGAGGGTCTAGGTAATTATTTCCTGTTTTTCTGCTTCAAAAGTTGCGTGGAAGCACCTGCACAGGGAATATCAGAGAAGTCTCCCTTGGAAGCTTTAATTTTACATGAGGGTTTATATTAATTTTTCAAGAGGGGTATAGGAAATCTAACTTTGTCCCTTGTTTTCGATAAAACAAGATTAGTTGGAACTTGGAAACTAGGCTTTAGAATTAGTGGGATTTACCCATTGAAATGAAGAGCTGCATGGCTATGCTTGATTCGGTTTGTAGAAAAAGGTTTGCCCTTAAATTGGAGGGAACGACTTTCAAGGTCATATCGATATGTTCTCATAAAAAGAAAAATAGAGACCTCACATCTTTGACAAGGGAAGGGAATTGAAGGATCCAAACACATTTGTATTGCTCGGTAGAAGGGGTTAATTGCTGCATGTGAGCTGTAGATGCAAAAAGTATTTTTATTGCTTACTACAAAGGGAAAATTGCTGCATGTGAGTTTTAGAATAAAACGAACATTCTATTGCTAATTCCAGGCATTAAACCCTGATGCAGCCCACCATTTGACAGGGGCGGCAGAACCCAGATCTCAGAACCAAATACTTGCGAAGTGGAGTCAAACCAAAAGATAAATCTGGTGCCTTCAGTAAGAATCTTACAATTTAAGGAGTTTTTATCATATCAGTGAGAATAAGGTACAAGATAAAATAATGATATTAATAACTACAGAAGGTCAAAATTGGTATATGGGACTGTAAAAGTACAGTGAAAAAGTAAGCAGGAAGGAGTGAAAGCACAGGTGCAGCATACAAAAATAAAAAGCGCGTGGTAAAGAGAGAATATAAAAACAAATTAAATCCTTTGATGCCAGATCTCATCAAATCTATCGCATGCAAGGTATATATCTAGGCACCAGACTGAGAGATTAGAAACTCCAAAAATTTAGGGTTACATGGAGTTGAGTAATTTTGGGCCTACTTGTCTCCCATGATTGCATGTTCATTTATATTTCGAATCAGATGTTATTCTTAGTAATAGACAGAAGTTTTACCAGAAAATATGTTTCTAACAATGAGATGGGTTGGTTAGCTTGAAAGAGAAATTTCAGCCTATTGTATATAAGGAGAAAGGAAGAAGGTTTTGGTTTGCGGTAAGAAAAAAAGGTAGTTTTCTTTTCTCTGGAACTACGCTGTTGTAATTGCGTTTAGAATTTTTTGATAGTGAAAAGTTAATGTGTGTGAAACTACTCCCTCTTTTGTCAGAATAATCATGCAAAAAATATTGAAATTTTATTTCAAGTTTGAATATAGTATGCTTGAAGGAAAACCACTATATAGCCCGAAAGCAGGACATCAAAGACTGCATTAATTTATTTTTGTGTGAATGTTGTGGCAGAGTGATAGAGGCTTTGCTTTAGTTTGGTATCAGAGTGGAAAGGATTCGAGCTGGTGTTAGATGGTGCAGATTGATAGCAAGACACTTTCTAATGGAGGAAGAAGGGCAGCCATTCAAAGAGTATGATGATCAAATAAATTAAGCAAAGGGTGGGGACGTACCTTTAGATTAAAAAGATTTCACCAAGGGAGTCTAAGCTAATGGTGAAAAAAGAAATGGAGATGGAGAAAGAGAAAAGGAAAAAAGAAAAGAAAAAGATAATGGAAGAAATCAGTTGCTTAAAACAGATGATGTTGAGAGAACAACTTGCTCAATTCTCTTGAGTAGGAGAGAAGAAAGAGTGAAGGGATCACACCATGAATCTTTGGGATGAAGAGAAAGGAAAATTTCTTGGAGCAATGGCATTGAAACTGATTACATAATCTTTTGGGGAAGGATGGCTTCTTAACCTAAAGAAGTTAGAAAATATATAGGGAGAAGGAAGATCAATTTTAAAGGAGGATTATAATATAAAAAGTGGATAAAGATCTATTGAAGAATGTTCTTGTTGATGAAGTCACAAACTTCAAGCTTGAAGATGAAGTAATGTTATTGTGTTGTTGGGAGGAAGAACAAGGAGAGAACATACAATATGAGGTTGCAAATTAGGCATAAAAGAGTCTTGTAGAATTATATCATGAACTCGAGATAGATGGACCTTTGGAAAGTGAAAAGAATGTGGAGAAAAAACTCATGGAAGTGGCTACAATTATAAATTCAATGAAGAATAATATGTCTAGGGATATGCTTGCAATTGAGGCTAAGAAGGGGACTGTAAATGTGAGCAATTTTAGTTGAATATTCAACTGCAAGGAGTGCATAATAAAGCGAGAAGAAGCGAAGAAGGGGATTATAGATGAGAAAGCAATTGTACTTGAAGGTTCAGCTGTAAGGAGTGTAATAAAAGTAGATATTTCTCCTAAGGATGTTAAGAGTGCAAAAAAATAAAATAAAAAATATGAATGATGTCAACGAGAAAGGAAAAAGAAGCATATAGTTTTGAAATCATTTTTGTTAAGCATGACTACTCAACAATTTTTTTTCTATGGCGGGTTTCAAAAGTTTGTAAAGAAGGGAGATGAGAAAACTTTAATGAATGAGGAATAAGTAAAAGTAATCAAATGGATTGTGAAGAAGTAGAAAGCTTCGTTGAAGAAGTAGAGAGCTTTGTTGAAGGTGAGGAGTCAGAGAAAACTTTCATGGAGATGGACCATAACTTGTGGGAGAAAGAGAAGCTTTGAATTAGGAGGCCTCATAAATTTGAAAAATCACCTCCATATTTACAAGGTGAAGAACAAACTCCAAAAATTTAAGGGCACATGAAGTTGAGAAATTATGGGCTTACACGACTCTAATTTTCATGTTCATTCATATTTAGAGTGAAATGCTAGATTTTGAAATAGACAATAGTTTAAGGAACAAATAGAATTGATAGTTCTAAAATTAGGATAGGTTGAAATCATTCAAATGATTTTGGGAACTTGGAGCTTTTGTTTGGGTGAGGGAAGATGAAAATTCATCCTCTAGGAGAGCATATCGAAGCTTTTTCTTGGTTTTGCATGTTCCTTTATGCTAATACTTGTCTTATTTTTTCTTGATTCTTTAGTTTGGGCAAAGGAAGATAAAAGATCATTCTCCATGAGAGAATATCCAAGCTTTTTCTTGAGTTTGCATGCCCTCTTATGCTAATACTTATCTTATTTGTTCTCTTGATTCTTTGGTTTGGTCTTTATTCTATATTTATTTGGTTTTTTGTGTGTGTGGTGTTTGCATGTTTCATGGAGGCCCTTTTTTTTGTCAATGAAAGTTATTCTATTTCTCGGTTATACAATTTAGTTTTAGTTCTCTTAGTTTGTGCTTGGGAAGAATAAAACTTCCATAATGCAAGATAAATTTTGGTTTACATGTTACCTAATAAGCATGAATCTAGATGCTATAGCTTGAAATGAGGAAGAAAATGGGGAAATTAATAAAAAAGAAACTTGAGAGAAACGAGGTTGTTGGTCCTGAAAACGACCATTTTGCATCTTTTCATGTAAATTCATTTCAACAAACCCTACATAGACATCTAAAGACACTAGGGAATAAGGAGCCAAGATTGTTAAAAGGGTAAAGAATTTGCACTTGGAGGCAATGGTATATTACAATGACAAGTAGTTGTGAAGGAATGACAAGGCGATTTGGAAGTTGGAGAAAAAATTGGTGAGAATTAAATCTCTCCTAGTATTATTACTCTAGTTAAATGAATAATGTTTTGCATAAGGAAGAAATCAGACTTTACATAACGCGAGTACATTATAACGTGCTCACGTTATGTCCTCCTTTATGTTAAATGCTAGTCTATTGAATGTACGCTAATATAATTGTATGCTTGTATGCACATGCATGCTTGTATTTCATGTATGCATGCATGCTTGTATGTATGTACATATGCTTGTATGTATCAATGCATTTATATTGTATGTGTGCCTATATGTATGTAAGATTTTATCTACACATTTATGTATGCTTGTATGGATGTAGGATTGTATGTACATATGTATTATGCTTGTATGTATGTAAGTATGTATGTATTTATGTATGTCTTTAGAGGGAGGGAGAATTTAGAGAGATAAAGTCTGGAGAGAGGGAGAGGGGGTGGAAATGAGAGTTTAAGAGAGAGGGAGTGAGAGAGAAGGGGTTGGAGTGAGAGGGACTTAGATAGTTAGGGTGGGAGGGATAGAGGGATGGAGAGAGAGGGGGGTGGAAGAGATAATTGAGAGAGAGGGAGAGAGAGAGATGAAGAGAAAGAGAGAGTTATGTAGGTAGGGTGCCAAAGGGAGAGACTTGAGAGTGTGAGGGGGGTGAGAGGGAGAGACTTGAGAGATAGGTAGTGAGAGTGAGTGTGAGAGAGAGGGAGTGGGAGAGAAAGGGAGTGTGAGTGAGATACCTTAGAGAGGGAGAGGGTGTGGGAGGGAGTTACCTAATAGAGGTAGAGAAAGAGGGGGGTGGAGTGAGAGGAAATTATCTAGGTAGGGTGGGAGGGATAGATAGAGAGAGGGGAGAGAGACAGAGAGAGAGTTACCTAGGTAGGTTGCTAGAGGGAGAGACCTGAGAGAGAGAGGGGGTGGGAGGGAGAGACATGAGAGAGAGAGAGATGGAGGGATTGAGAGAGAGTGGGATAGATTTGGAAGGACATAGAGAGAGATGGATAGAGGGAGCAAGAGAGGGTGGTAGGGATTGATTGAATGAGAAGTACGTAGAAAGAGGGAGAGGGTAGATAGAGACAATTAGAGAGGGTAGGAGGGTGGGAGAGAGGAAGAGGTGAGATGTATAGATAGAGAGAAAGTGATAGGGGTTGAGGGTATAGGTTTGAGGGATTAGGGTAGGGGATCTATAAGGTTGATGGTTTCTAGGGTATTAGGGTTTAAGGGTTGAGGGTTGAGGGAATAGGGTCGATGGTAGAGGGTATTTGGTTGAGGGTATAGGGTAGAAGGTTTAAGGGTTTAGGGTTGAAGAGTTTAGGGTTAAGGCTTTACTTGGTTGAGGGTAGAAGGTTTAGGGCATAAGTTTGAGGGTATATGGTTGAAGGATTAGGTTTAGGGTCCAAATAACAATATTAACCCTAATCTAAAATCAAACAATAAAGAATGAAATTTGAAAACATAAATGTAAATTGAATTGATCTCACCGAATAATGTATTCACCCTTTTGAATTAACTCCATTGCTCTTCTCCATTTTTCCTTTTAAGTATTCTTGCCCTCAGATTTCTGTGTTTGAATGCAAGCATAACTTCATCGAGTGTCTCAGCAAAATATCGAAGATTGTTTCTTCTCAAAAGTGTATAATGATTTTAGGAGGAGGAACAATGATAATGACAGGCCATTTTATAGATTTTGTGTTTTCAAATGATCGGCTCAGATTGAAAGAGAGATCGACGGATGAGATTGATGAATGCCATGCGATGAGTTATGTGACAGATAGAACGCGAGTTAGAACGTGAGTTCAACTGTAGGTAAAGACTAATTTTAGAACATGAGTTAGAACATGAGTTCCAATCTTCATCTTCAAAAAATAAAAGAAATAGACTTTGTATGCAAAAGCCAAAGTTAGAAGTTGGAGAATAAATGCATGATAAATGCATGTGAATGCAAACTTGAGTTAGTTAATTAAATAAAGATATTTAATTAATAAATATAGATCATGCATATGAGTTGGAACTAGTTAATCGACTAGTTGTGACGGAGAGTTCTCTCATAGAGATAACTCGAGTCAGACGATAAGTGCATGTAAGAGATAACTGAATGTTAGAGGAATGTGACATAATTAATTAAATAATGAATTAAATGTTAATTTAATTCAACATTCGAAATATGAGACTTTTAATTAAATAAATAAAGTAATTTATTTAATTTGGCTGTTGAAAAGGATAAATGAATAATTAAATAATAAATATTTAATTATAGATGAAAAGGGGTTAAATGAATAATTAAATAAAGATATTTAATTATAGTTGGAAAAGTATGATAAAGGGGAATTAAATAATAAATTATTTAATTGATAGATAAAGGGGGAAGAATTAATTAGTTCGCAACATAATTAAATAAATATGATTTATTTAATTAATTAAGTTGAATAAAGGATGATTATGAATTAATGAATTAATTAAAAAGGGTATTTAATTAATAGAGGAAATATGTGTTAGAAAGGCAATTAAATAACATTATTTAATCAAGATGATGGACTATAGAAAATTATGTTGAAATGTGTACTCGCAGGCCTAGACCAATTTTCGGTATCTACAGTATAGATAGAGAGAAAGTGATAGGGGTTGAGGGTATAGGTTTGAGGGATTAGGGTAGGGGATCTATAGGGTTGATGGTTTCTAGGGTATTAGGGTTTAAGGGTTGAGGGTTGAGGGAATTGGGTCGATGGTAGAGGGTATTTGGTTGAGGGTATAGGGTAGAAGGTTTAAGGGTTTAGGGTTGAAGAGTTTAGGGTTAAGGGTTTACTTGGTTGAGGGTAGAAGATTTAGGGCATAAGTTTGAGGGTATATGGTTGAAGGATTAGGTTTAGGGTCCAATATAAATGGTGGAGGGTATAGGGGTTGAGTGTTTAGGGTTTAAGGATTGAGGGTTGAGGGATTAAGGGTCGAGGGTTGAGAATTGAGAGTTTAATGTATAGGGTAGAGGGTAGAGGGTATATGGCTTAAGGGTTTAGGGTTTAAGGGTTGAGGGTTGAGGATTGAGGGTTTAAGGTTGAGGGTTGAGGGTTGATGTTTGAGGGTATAGGTTATAGGGTCGAGGGATTAGGGTTGATGGTCCAATGTATAGGGTAGAGGTTATAGGGGTTGAGGGATTAAGGGTTGAGGGTTTAAGGATTAGGGTATAGATTTTTCTTGGATTTAAGGGTGTAAGGTTTGAGGGATTAGGGTTTAGGGTAGAGAGTATTGGGTTGAGAGTAGATGGTAGAGGGTAGAAGGTTTAAGAGTTTAGAGTTTAAGGATTGAGGGTTGAGGGTTTAGGGTTGAGTGTTTAAGGGTTTAAGGGTTGAGGGATTAAGGGTCAAGAGGTTTGAGGGATTAGGGTAGAGAGTTTACTAAGTGGGTTTAAGGGTTGGGGGATTAAGGTAGAGGGTAGAGGGTAGAGGATTGAGGGTAGAGGGTAGAGGGTTTAAGGGTTGAGGGTTTAGGGTTGAGGGATTAAGAGGTTATAGGGTAGAGGGTATAGGGGTTGAGGGAATAGGGTTTAAGGGTTGAGGGATTAAGAGGGTATAGGGGTTGATGGATTAGGGTTTAAGGGTTGAGGTTTGAGGGATTAAGAGGGTATAGGGGTTGAGGGATTAGGGTTTAAGGGTTAAGGGTTGAGGGTTGAGGGATTAAGATGGTATAGGGATTGAGGGATTAGGTTTTAAGGATTGAGGGTTGAGGGATTAAGAGGGTATAGGGGTTGAAGGATTTGGGTTTAAGGGTTGAGGGATTAAGAGGGTATAGGGGTTGAGGGGTTAGGGTTCTAGAATTGAGGGTTGAGGGTTGAGGGATTAAGAGGCTATAAGGGTTGAGGTATTTGGGTTTAAGGGTTGAGGGTTGAGGGTTGAGGGATTAAGAGGGTATATGGGCTGAGGGATTAGGGTCTAAGGGTTTAGGGTTGAGGGTTGAGGGAATAAGAGGCTATAGGGGTTGAGGGATTAGGGTTCAGGGGTTGAGGGATTAAGAGGGTATAGGGGTTGAGGGATTATGGTTTAAGGGTTGAGGGTTGAGGGATTAAGAGGGTATAGGGGTTGAGGGATTATGGTTTAAGGGTTGAGGGTTAAGGGATTAAGAGGGTATAGGGGTTGAGATATTATGGTTTAAAGGTTGAGGGTTCAGGGTTGAGGGATTAAGAGGGTATAGGGGTTGAGGGATTAGGGTTTAAGGGTTGAGGGTTGAGGGATTAAGAGGGTATAGGGGTTAAGGGATTAGGGTTTAATAACTTCCTCCTACCCCCTCTCCCTCTCTTAGTTCTCTCTCTCATTTTTCAATCACTCCCACTATCTCTTTCTCCCTCTCTCCCTCTCCCTCCCTCTCTCCCTCCCTCTCTCCCCCTCTCCCTCTCTCTCTCTCTCTCTCCATATCTCCCACTCTCTCTCACTCTTATCTCTCTCCCCTCTCCCCTCTATATTTAACCCTTAACCCTTTAAAACCTTAACCCTTAAACCCTTAACCATTTAAACCCTTACCCTTTAAACCCTTAACTCTTAACCCTCTACCCTTTATCTCTCTCCCAATCTTTCTCTCCCTCCCTATATATCTCCATCTCTCCCACTATCTCTTTCTCCCCCTTTCCCTCTCCCTAACTCTCTCCCTAACTCTCTCCCTCTCTCTCCCTCTTTCTCTCCCACTCTCTCTTTCTCCCACTCTCCCCTCTCTCTCTCTATCTCCACTCTACTCTCTTCTCTCTCTCTCCCCTTCTCCCACTCTCTCCTCTCTCCTCACTCTCTCCCTTCTCTCCCACTCTCTTTCTCCTCCTCCCCTCTCCTCTCACTTTCACTCTCTCCACTCTCTCTTTATCCCTCTCCCTCTCCATCCCTCTCATATCTATCTCTCCACTCATTCCTTTCTCCCTCTCTCCTCCCTCTCTCTCCTTCTTTCTCTCCCACTCTCTCTTTCTACCACTCTCCCCCTCTCTCCCTCCCTCTTTATCTCCATCTCTCCCACTATCTCTTTCTCCTCCTCTCCCTCTCCCTCCCTCTCTCTCTCTCTCCTTGTTTCTCTCCCAATCTCTCTTTCTCTCCCACTCTCCCTCTACCTCTCTCGATCTCTCTCACACACACACAATCACCTCTATCTCCTCTACTATAAGGGTATAGGGGAGAGATATAGAATTATGATAGAGGGTATAGATAAAGAGGGAGAAAATATATCGATTAAAAAAACCATATTTCATATAATGTGTGCACGTTTTGAAAAGTAGAGATGTTACCGTTTTAGTAATAAATAACGCACTCTCATTATAACGTGTTCACGTTATAACATAAGTGTGTTTTTTCTTCCACTAAAAATGGTAATAAAACTCAATATAGTCGTGATGTCAAGGCCCACATTCTGCATATTCTCCTGGTTCTGTGCGTGCTTTAACAAAAAGTAGCTTTTTGATGATGTTGTGAAGTGTGCAAGCATGTTTTTCACATTCCACCAACTTTTCCATGATATTTCTACCAACTTGGAATGAAATAGTAGTGTTTCCATGTTTAAATACATATATAATCAATTCAAGTTTGAATTCCATTGAAAACTGATATGCAATTGAAGTTTCGAGGGGAACAAGCTTTTGAAAAAGTCAAATTGTTGTGGAGTTTGAAGAAAGAAGAAGCTAAGGATACATAATTGGGTTGAACTCCTCCATTTCAAAGTCTGGTTTTTTAGGTATTTGAAGTCTTTACACATTTTCTTTCATTCTATTATGTTTTGCTTTCATTTTTGTTATTTTGCATATTCCATGTTGATCATTGTTTGTTTTTCATTATAACCTTAGGTTGTCAATGCACATTTTAAATTATATACACTTTCCAATTACCATTTTTACCTGATGTAGAGCATATACTAGGATCCAAAAATCATCAAGGGTTCTTCTGACCCTAAATTTAATTGAATAAGATCAACCAACAAACTCAGTCATCTTTTCATCAAAATCCTTCAATTTCACTTGATTTCATATTTCCATAAAACATTAGAACTTGGCTTCAACTCTTTGTCAGACTCAAGAATAGATTAACCATCATAAAATTAATTGTAACATAGCATAAACCTGGTTATAAACTCAAAACCATTCAATTCGTTCATGATTCACTAATTCCAGAACTCAATGCTACAACTTACATGGAAAAATAACAACAAATCATGGAAGGTAACTACCAACATTTATCCAAACATCCAAGACACTATAATCAACATGTTATTGATTTAAATAAACCAAATACACATTCCAAAGATCTCACCATAATTCATCCTTTGAGCATGCTTCCCCTAGCAGTATTCCAAACTCGTGGTGTAGGGGCACCTACAACCATGTTTCAAAATCTACTTTGGTGACAGTTTGTCTTAAGGTCTTTGGGTGAGTTAAAGAGTTTTTAGATGATTTTTCATATATTTTATTGAAAATAAGGTCTAAATAGACCAATTTTTCATGTATTTAGGGATTTTGTGAGTTTGGTGATCAAATGTGCAAGTATGCACTCTTGCTTCAAAAAATTGTCAATTTTGCCATATAATCTTTGAAGGAAAATTATTCAAATTGTAAATGGAAGTGAAAGAAAAGAGTCTATAAGTTATATTAGGGATGGAATAAAGGTGTTTGAATGCTCCTAGGTGTCTTGGACAACAAAGTTATATAATGTTTCTTATTTAGCAAAAGTTGTCAATGTTAGCAATTTTCAAGACAAATGAAGGTCTTGGTAGTTAATAGGTGGTTATAGGTTGGTTATGGACATGGATAAGTTGGAGAAGTGCCTAAAATTGTATTTAAAAACCTGGTATGGATTTGTTCAAGATGTTGGTGGAGTTTGAATAAGAAAGAAACTTGCATTTACACTATTTTTCTGAAGATCTCACTGCATTTTGTGTGTTTGCAGACCCTGTACGAGATGTACAGGCTTAGTAATGGTGTGAAATTTATATTATTACATAAATTAATGTTCCTAATTTCATTTGGCTCCCTTTGAAGAGGTTTTCATTGAACTTTGTGCTTGGAATGCATAAATTTCTAGAAACTGGGTTCTTGGGCAATCAAGGGTTTGAGGGAAATTTAATGTCTTAGATGGCATCCCACATATTGTGCTCTTTGTGAATTTTTGGGGTGACCATGTAGGATGTACTTAGTATTTTCCTAGGATTATAGAAGAACAAGTTAAATTTTCCTCATGAATGATACTGGTTTAAGGGGAAATACCCTATTTTCTCATAGAAAACAATGGTGCAAACCTAAGAAAGAGGGGAAAAACATTTCCAGAGAGAAGATGAGGGTTCCTTAAGCTTGGGAGGACCTATAAATTTTTTTTTGGGTAGTTGGTTTGAATTTGGAAGTTGTGGAAGGTAGAGTTTTAGTAAGGAGGCCTAAAAACCCTTGTTTCCTAGGTTCTAGAGAGGGTTTTGAAATTTGTTGATGGAATGACTACTTGATGTCCTAAAACCTTGATAATTTTTAGTTTTTAAACCTAAGAAAAGAATATTTTCAGTCATGGAGGCCTGATGGTGGTTTCTTGAGGGGTCCCTTTGTAAAATTGGCTAATTTGGGCCCTAAAATAGTGAAATTTGTCATTTTGAGGAAAGTGTCTTAAAAGAGTAATATTTAGATTTTTTATATGTCTCATACCGCTGAAATGGATATCTAGATCAATCATTTGTTTGAAAGGTGTTTTGGGAGGTTTGTGAGAAAAATCCCTAAAACTAGTTTGTGAAGCCTACAATGCAATTTTGGGTCAAAAGTGGCTTTTAGAAGAGTTTGTTTGATCTTATTTTTGTAGGTGGTCAAATTTCAAGATGCTTAAAATATTTTCCTATATCAAATTTCAATTTGGATTCATAATGAAGATTCATGGTTGATAGGTAACCCTGTTGTCATGTTGATTCAATTGAAGGTTGATGTCTTGGTTGGCATACTTGAGAGAAGTTGTGTCAATTTTTATCTTGGGTTCCCACCATTCTACATCAACCTACCTCCAGAAACACAACATACATCAAAACTAGGGGTGACTTATTTGGACTATGTTTGACTTCCAATAAGCCTACCTAGCAAAAGGCTTCCCAATTACCCAAAATTTTCAAAGGAAGTACCTTTTAAAGGTGAGGTTTCCACTCAAAAACCAAGAAAAGTCAATGTTCATGATACCAAACCACCAATTTCATTATTAATTTTCCCACATAATCTCATTACCCTATTGTCCCAAGAAACCCTCCTAAACATAAGCAAAAACAAGGGTTTTCAAGGATTTCACAACTCGAAGCCTCTCCCATTCCTCCCAAGGGTCCAAAAACCTTCCAATGCCTCTAAAAAAACTTATCAAATACTCACAATGCCATTACACTCATTATTTTTCAGAATCACCATCATGGTTATTCACTTTCACATAGAAATATGCTCTGGCCAGCTTAGTGTATCACTCCACTGACCAAACCCATGCTCTTCCAGAATCCCAAACAAATTTAACATATAAATTATTATGTAACACACCAATCCACCAAGTTACAGATCCATCACAATGGGTGGATTGGTGAAAATGAATACATTATAGCTTCAAACCCTTACACTATCAAAACATGGTGGACTTGGAGAAACAACTAAAAATATCTTCTAAAATGGTATTAAGACACCAAAACTTATTCAACTAAACATAAATTCATGCATAAATTATCTCCCAAACCTTCAAGGCACCACATACCTGTACGAGTCTGTACATAGAGTAAGAACAAAGGAAAACATTGGAAAATCACAAAAATTAGAGAATTCCTTTATTTTATTTTATTCAAATCTCGAAGAGAAGCCTCCATTCAAGAATTTACATGATATTTATCTTCTTTCCCTTCAAAATCAACTCCCCCAACTTATCTAACTAATTTTGTAACTTCTTAACTAACTTATCTCTTGACAACTTTGCCAAAAATGTAATTTTTTGCAAATGTCAAGCCAAATCCCCCCCTAAACAACTAGAATGACTCAAAATAACTAAATACATATTAAGAGTGGTATCATAGACCTTATTTAACATAGATCATTATCTTAGACTCAAAAACAAAAAGAACCTTTCTTTTACCCATCTTCACATGCACCAAAAACCCTCCTTTTTACCCAAGAAACTAGTGGTTTATTGATAAACACTCATCAAACCCTCACACAATATTATGAATACTCCAAACAAGTCTAAAATGGTCTGCACAAACTCAACTCAACAAGAAACCACACTTCCCCAATGCAAAACACACTTTAGCATATCATAACTACTCGAAATCTCATGGAAAACTCAAAATTTCACTCTAAGGCTTCATGCCCAACACCCTTTTAGACCTCCCCTGGACACAAACAACATTCCCTCACCTATTTATTAATGATATTCCTTAAAATATTCTAAATCAGTCTTTGCATCAATTTTTTCCTAAATCCCAGACAACAACTTCTTCAATTGATAAATTTCATTCAATGGTGCTCCCGCACCATGTATGCTTCCACAATTTGTATACATATATATGAAATAAGTTGAAATTTTGTATGCTTATCCATGCTTCCATTTTGAGCCTATCTTGCAATCATGGCATATCACATTACCACATTTTTTTAAGGCATTCTGGATTGAAAAAAATCATGTCACCTTTGTCTATGCTAGGTTAACTCTTGTACAAGATGATTGTAACTATTCATCTCATTACCATGCTATAGATAAAATTATCTACCATGCCAAAGAAAAAGACAAAGATTAAACTAATAGATGAGAACAAAACCTTCAAAGAAAAAGAGAGAGTTCGGGTGGTGACATATCGTGAAAAGAAGAAATTGGAAACGATTGATGAAAACAAGCCAATTGAAGAGGAACCTCAACCACCAAAAAGAGAAAAAGGATTGGTAGCACAAAAGGAATGAATGTGAAAGCATCATCGTAAGACAGATTCATATACCATAGTTGGAGACACACCCTCTATGACAAGTGAATATTAAGGGACACCATTAAGCACACGTGAATATGGAGGGTGATGCAGAGAAAAGAGGACTCACAACTCAATATTCCATTGACTTGACAACTTTCATAAAATTATTCATCTCCAAGAATGATTAAGTGCATTCTAGATCACAGTGTAATCATTCTCATAACAACCCACAATTGAATGTAATGAATAGTCATTAATAACATCTAAAAAACAAAAGATAAAGCCAATCACTTCAGTGAGATTTCACATAACATAATTACAGACCTCCCTTCCAATTTTTATGAAGATCCAACGGTGGAAAATAAAGTTATTGCATTTTCCCCAAAACTACGAACCCTAGGCAGTGTTCAAAACTGCCATCACCAAAATTGTCATAACTTACTCAATTTTTAATTAAACTTGATGAGACTTGAAGCAAATGAAACTAGATTCACATATCTAAAATTTACAAAAGGTTTAACATCATTATTTTATCTTCACAATACGTGCCATTCTTTGCAACATCCTGCAACTTTTAGAGAGAACAATCCCAAAGGGTTGCCAATGGTAAAATGATCATAACTTTCTCCAAACTCAATAAAAAACCACCAAACCAATTGAAAATTAAAACTAGTTCATTTCTCTACAAATAAAAATCAATTTTAGATTTGTAAAACTTCATACAAAACCGTACCATATAAAAGAACAGGGCAGAACATTAAAAATTGCAGAAAAATTCATGTCTTCCTTCATAAATCCTTGTTCAAAACTATATTCCACCCCCCATTTCGACTTGGAGGCCCATTTTTATACTTGAAAAATCAAGTTATTATCCAACCAACCTACAACTACCATTTAACAACTTTTAACAAACTTTTAAAAAGTTTTCATTTAACAAGAAAAGTTGTTATGACAACATTTGACAACTTTTGACAATGTTTTCATTTTTTCAACCAAATGACACCAACCTTCATCAATGACTCCAAATGAATTAAAAAATAAATAAAATTCCTCACAAATAAACATTTCATTCACTTGAAAACTTTCATAAAATTATTCATATCCAAGAATGATTAAGTGCATTCTAGATCACAGTGTAATCATTCTCATAGCAACCCACAATTCAATGTAATGAACAGTCATTAATAACTTCTACAAAACAAAAGATAAAGCCAATTGCTTTGGTGAGATTTCACATAACATAATTATAGACCTCACTTCCAATTTTTATGAAAATCCAATGGTGTAAAATAAAGTTATTGCAATTTCCCCAAAACTGCAAACCCTAGGCTGTGTTCAAAACTGCCATCACCAAAATTGTCATAACTTACTCAATTTTTAATTAAACTTGATGAGACTTGAAGAAAATGAAACTAGATTCACATACCTAAAATTTTCAAAAGTTTTAACATCATTATTTTATCTTCACAGTATGTCCCATTCTCTGCAACATTTTGCAACTTTTAGAGAGAACAATCCCAAAGGGTTGCCAATGGTAAAATGATCATAACTTTCTCCAAAATCAATAAAAAACCACCAAACCAATTGAAAATTTAAGCTACTTCATTCCTCTACCAATAAAAATCAATTTCAGATCTGTAAAATTTCATACAAAACTATACCATATAAAAGAACAGGGCAGAACATTGAAAATTGCAAAAAAATTCATGCCTTCCTTCATAAATCCTTGTTCCAAACTATATTCCACCCCCCATTTCGACTTGGAGGCCCATTTTTATACTTGAAAAATCAAGTTATTCTCCAACCAACCTAAAAATACCATTTAAAAACTTTTAACAAACTTTTAAAAAGTTGTCATTTAACAAGAAAAGTTGTTATGACAACATTTGACAACTTTTGACAACTTTTGACAATGTTTTCATTTTTTCAACCAAATGACACCAAACCATCATCAATGAATCCAAATGACTTAAAAAATAAATAAAATTCCTCACAACTCAAAATTCCATTCACTTTACAACTTTCATAAAATTATTCATCTCCAAGAATGATTAAGTGCATTCTAGATCACAGTGTAATCATTCTCATAACAACCCACAATTCAATGTAATGAACAGTCATTAATAACTTCTACAAAACAAAAGATAAAGCCAATAACTTCATTTGGATTTCACATAACATAATTTCAGACCTCTCTTCCAATTTTTATGAAGATCCAACGGTGGAAAATAAAGTTATTGCATTTTCTCCAAAACTGCAAACCCTAGGCAGTGTTCAAAACTGCCATCACCAAAATTGTCATAACTTACTAAATTTTTAATTAAACTTGATGAGACTTGAAGCAAATGAAAATAGATTCACATACCTAAAATTTAAAAAAAAATTAACATCATTATTTTATCTTCACAATACGTGCCATTCTCTGTAACATCCTGCAACTTTTAGAGAGAACAATCCCAAAGGGTTGCCAATGGTAAAATGATCATAAATTTCTCCAAACTCAATAAAAAACCACCAAACCAATTGAAAATTAAAAATATTTCATTCCTCTACCAATAAAAATCAATTTTAGATTTTTAAAACTTCATACAAAACTGTACCATATAAAAGAACAGGGCAGAACATTGGAAATTGCAAAAAAATTCATGCCTTCCTTTATAAATCCTTGTTCAAAACTATATTCCACCCCCCATTTCGACTTGGAGGCCCATTTTTATACTTTAAAAATCAAGTTATTCTCCAACCAACTTACAACTACCATTTAACAACTTTTAACAAACTTTTAAAAAGTTGTCATTTAACAAGAAAAGTTGTTATGACAACATTTGACAACTTTTGACAATGTTTTCATTTTTTCAACCAAATGACACCAAACCTTCATCAATGACTCCAAATGACCTAAAAAATAAATAAAATTCCTCACAACTCAACATTCCATTCACTTGAAAAATTTCATAAAATTAGTCATCTCCAAGAATGATTAAGTGCATTCTAGATCACAGTGTAATCATTCTCATAATAACCCACAATTCAATGTAATGAACAGTCATTAATAACTTCTACAAAACAAAAGATAAAGCCAATCGCTTCAGTGAAATTTTATATAACATAATTACAAACCTCCCTTCCAATGTTTATGAAGATCCAACGGTGGACAATAAATTTATTGCATTTTCTCCAAAACTGCAAACCCTAGGTAGTGTTCAAAAATGCCATCACCAAAATTGTCATAACTTACTCAATTTTTAATTAAACTTGATGAGACTTGAATAAAATGAAACTAGATTCACATACCTAAAATTTAAAAAATGTTTCACATCATTATTTTATCTTCACAATACATGCCATTCTCTGCAACATCCTGCAACTTTTAGAGAGAACAATCTAAAAGGGTTGCCAATGGTAAAATGATCATAAATTTCTCCAAACTCAATAAAAAACCACCAAACCAATTGAAAATTAAAGCTACTTCATTTCTCTACCAATAAAAATCAATTTCAGATCTATAAAACTTCATACAAAACCATACCATATAAAAGAACAGGGCAGAACAATGAAAATTGCAGAAAAATGCATGCCTTCCTTCATAAATCTTTGTTCAAAACTATATTCCACCCCCCATTTCGACTTGGAGGCCCATTTTTATACTTGAAAAATCAAGTTATTATCCAACCAACCTAAAACTACCATTTAACAACTTTTAAGAAACTCTTAAAAAGTTGTCATTTAACAAGAAAAGTTGTTGTGACAACATTTGACAACTTTTGACAACTTTTGACAATGTTTTCATTTTTACAACCAAATGACACCAAACCTTCATCAATGAATCCAAATGATTTAAAAAATAAATAAAATTCCTCACAATGCAACATTCCATTCACTTGACAACTTCCATAAAATTATTCATCTTCAAGAATGATTAAGTGCATTCTAGATCACAGTGTAATCATTCTCATAACAACTCACACTTCTATGTAATGAACAGTCATTAATAACTTCTACAAAAAAAAATATAAAGCCAATCTCTTTGGTGAGATTTCACATAATATAATTATAGACCTCCCTTCCCATTTTTATGAAGATCCAACGGTGGAAAACAAAGTTACTGCATTTTCCCCAAAACTGCAAACCCAAGGCAGTGTTCAAAACTGCCATTACCAAAATTGTCATAACTTACTGAATTTTAAATTAAACTTGATGAGAATTGAATCAAATGAAATTAGATTCACATACCTAAAATTTCAAAAAGGTTTAACATCATTATTTTATCTTCACAATACGTGCCATTCTCTGTAACATCCTGCAACTTTTAGAGAGAACAATCCCAAAGGGTTGCCAATGGTAAAATGATCATAACTTTCTCCAAACTCAATAAAATACCACCAAACCAATAAAAATCAATTTCAGATCTGTAAAACTTCATACAAAACCCTACCATATAAAAGAACAGGGCAGAACATTGAAAATTGCAGAAAAATTCATGCCTTCCTTCATAAATCCTTGTTCAAAACTATATTCCACCCCCCATTTCGACTTGGAGGCCCATTTTTATACTTGAAAAATAAAGTTATTATCCAACCAACCTACAACTACCATTTAAATTTTTTTAACAAACTTTTAAAAAGTTGTCATTTAACAAGAAAAGTTGTTATGACAACATTTGACAACTTTTGACAACTTTTGACAATGTTTTCATTTTTTCAACCAAATGACACCAAACCTTCATCAATGACTCTAGATGACTTAAAAAATAAATAAAATTCCTCACAACTCAAAATTCCATTCACTTGACAACTTTCATAAAATTATTCATCTCCAAGAATGATTAAGTGCATTCTAGATCACAGTGTAATCATTCTCATAACAACCCACAATTCAATGTAATAAATAGTCATTAATAAATTCTACGAAAAGAAAGATAAAGCCAATAACTTCAGTAAGATTTCAAATAACATAATTCCAGACCTCCCTTCCAATTTTTATGAAGATCCAACGGTGGAAAATAAAGTTATTGCATTTTCCCCAAAACTGCAAACCCTAGGCAGTGTTCAAAACTGCCATCACCAAAATTGTCATAACTTACTCAATTTTTAATTAAACTTGATGAGACTTGAAGAAAATGAAACTAGATTCACATAAATAAAATTTAAAAAAGGTTTAACATCATTATTTTATCTTCACAATACATGCCATTCTCTGCAACATCCTGCAACTTTTAGAGAGAACAATCCCAAAGGGTTGCCAATGGTAAAATGATCATAACTTTCTCCAAACTCAATAAAAAACCACCAAACCAATTGAAAATTAAAGCTAGTTCATTCCTCTACCAATAAAAGTCAATTTTAGATCTTTAAAACTTCATACAAAAGTGTACCATATAAAATAACAGGGCAGAACATTGAAAATTGCAGAAAAATTCATGCCTTCCTTCATAAATCCTTATTCAAAACTATATTCCACCCCCCATTTCGACTTGGAGGCCCATTTTTATACTTGAAAAATCAAGTTATTCTCCAACCAACCTACAACTACCATTTAACAACTTTTAACAAACTTTTAAAAAGTTTTCATTTAACAAGAAAAGTTGTTATGACAACATTTGACAACTTTTGACAATGTTTTCATTTTTTCAACCAAATGACACCAAACCTTCATCAATGAATCCAAATGACTTAAAAAATAAATAAAATTCCTCACAAATAAACATTCCATTCACTTGAAAACTTTCATAAAATTATTCATCTCCAAGAATGATTAAGTGCATTCTAGATCACAGTGTAATCATTCTCATAACAACCCACAATTCAATGTAATGAACAATCATTAATAACTTCTACAAAACAAAAGATAAAGCCGATCGCTTTAGTGATATTTCACATAACATAATTTAAGACCTCCCTTCCAATTTTTATGAAGATCCAACGGTAGAAAATAAAGTTATTGCATTTTTTCCAAAACTGCAAACCCTAGGCAGTGTTCAAAACTGCCATCACCAAAATTGTCATAACTTACTCAATTTTTAATTAAACTTGATGAGACTTGAAGAAAATGAAACTAGATTCACATACCTAAAATTTACAAAAGGTTTAACATCATTATTTTATCTTCACAATACATTCCATTCTCTGCAACATCCTACAACTTTTAGAGAGAACAATCCCAAAGGGTTGCCAATGGTAAAATGATCATAAATTTCTCCAAACTCAATAAAAAACCACCAAACCAATAAAAATCAATTTCAGATCTGTAAAAATTCACACAAAACCATACCATATAAAATAACAGGGCAAAACATTGAAAATTGCAGAAAAATTCATGCCTTCCTTCATAAATCCTTGTTCAAAACTATATTCCACCCCCATTTCGACTTGGAGGCCCATTTTTATACTTGAAAAATCAAATTATTCTCCAACCAACCTAAAAATACCATTTAACAACTTGTAAAAAACTTTTAAAAAGTTGTCATTTAATAAGAAAAGTTGTTATGACAACATTTGACAACTTTTGACAACTTTTGACAATGTTTTCATTTTTTCAACCAAATGACACCAAACCTTCATCAATGACTCCAAATGACTTAAAAATAAATAAAAATCCTCACAACTCAATATTCCATTCACTTGACAACTTTCATAAAATTATTCATCTCGAAGAATGATTAAGTGCATTCTAGATCACAGTGTAATCATTCTCATAACAACCCACAATTCAATGTAATGAACAGTCATTAATAACTTGTACAAAATGAATGATAAAGACAATCGCTTCTATGAGATTTCACATAAAATAATTAAAGACTTTCCTTCCAATTTTTATGAAAATCCAACGGTGGAAAATAAATTTATTGCATTTTCCCTAAAACTGCAAACCCTAGGTAGTGTTCGAAACTGCCATCACCAAAATTGTCATAACTTACTCAATTTTTAATTAAACTTGACGAGACTTGAAGAAAATGAAACTAGATTCACATAAATAAAATTTACAAAAGGTTTAACATCATTATTTTATCTTCACAATTTGTGCCATTCTCTGCAACATCCTGCAACTTTTAGAGAGAATAATCCCAAAGGGTTGCCAATGGTAAAATGATCATAACTTTCTCCAAACTCAATAAAAAACCACCAAACCAATTGAAAATTAAATCTATTTCATTTGTCTACCAATAAAAATCAATTTTAGATCTGTAAAATTTCATACAAAACCGTACCATATAAAATAACAAGGCAGAGCATTGAAAATTGCAGAAAAATTCATGCCTTCCTTCATAAATCCTTGTTCAAAACTATATTCCACCCCCCATTTCGACTTGGAGGCCCATTTTTATACTTGAAATATCAAGTTATTCTCCAACCAACCTACAAATACCATTTAAAAACTTTTAAAAAACTTTTAAAAAGTTTTCATTTAACAAGAAAAGTTGTTATGACAACATTTGACAACTTTTGACAACTTTTGACAATGTTTTCATTTTTTCAACCAAATGACACCAAACCTTCATCAATGACTCCAAATGACTTAAAAAATAAGTAAAATTGATCATTCAAACTTATTACATGATTAAAAAACCTAATTTAATAAATTTATACAATATGGCCTCATGGAGGCTTGAAGGAAAATAGGTGCTCCTGCACCAGAGGGACACCATCTACAACAAATGAATATGGGCAGACACCATCTACTGCAAGCGAATATGGAGGGACACCATCTACCACAAGTGAATATTGTTGGACACCATCCAACACATATCAATTTGATATTACATCATCACTCAAATTTGATGAAGAAGGTATGCCATCATCCCCACGTGAACCTCAAGGTATGTCTTCTTCTCCACCCTTGATCGAAGGTACACAATCTAGCCCACCTCAACTAAATATTGATTAAATTCCTAATGTTGAGATGTATGTACCTAGGAGAACACCACCTAGAACTTTGCGTAGAAAGCCAAATTATTTGATTAATATTGATGATGAGATTTTGCAGCACATGGAAGGTAAGATTTCAACACACTTGTAGAAGATATGTTGATAAGATTTGGAAATGATTCTTTGAAAGGCTAAATGAGACCGCAAGATGTGAACTATTTGTTGAAATGATGCGGGGTGTAAATTATAGGAACATCATGAAGACTCTTGGGTTGATAACATCAAATTCATTGAGTGAAGACACTATTGTGAAGAATCTAATGGATGTTTATGAGAGTGTGGGTAAGACCTCACGCTCAAAGAATAGTAATGTCACTTAATGTGTCATTACATCAACTTTGGTAAGTTGTCAAAAAAAAAAGAGCTCGCCTCATTAGAAAGACAAGTGAACAAATGGGAATTAGTAGAAAAACTTTATCAAGAGCCATTTGACGGCGGCAAAGAATTGAGGGCACTAATTCAAATGAATTATGGGCATTCGCAAGGATATTGTCACAAAAAGATGAAGAATTTTTTGAAGCCTTGAGAACACTAACTGATGAGTAAATAACACAAGGCCATCTATGAATCAAAGGGATGTGGTAAGAAGGAGAATCAGTCGTGGGAATCATGAGCCACATCCAAAGCATTTTTTGGTTATGACTCAAACCTAATTTTTTCGTAAATTTGAAAATGATTATCCTCAAATTAGTATTTCTCAAAGATTTTTTGAAATTCTTAAACCCTTTTATGTCAAGATAAATCACACACACACTACTTCTTGTTGTAGACTACATATTGAACTCTCTAACCATTATGATGTTTATCATTCTATATGTTTAGATTTGCATACTAATGATGTTTTGTAGGATTGTGGCATATAAGCCCCATCAAAATCTTCAAGAGAGTTCTTATAAAAAAAATTAAATGTGAAATAGAGGATGGCTAGATATTCTATAGGACAACATGTTTGGATGGTTCATGCGATCGTTGTGGTGGCTTCCAGCATATGCCAATATGTCAACATATGGAAGGAATAGATGAGGTGGGACAAAAACTAGTAGAGTTCGGGAAGTATAAAATAGTGGAATATGCTACAAACAATGGGTCTCACGCAAAAAGATGTGATTTGGTTATTGAGAAGATTCTAATGTACCAGTTTATGTCCATGTTTCATGATAATATACTAAGTATGCAATGCATACCCATAGAGCCCGATGGTTGGACACACAATTCAAGCTATGCAAGGACACCTTTCCAATTGGAAACATAGTATCAGTGGTTGAATTTGTGAAAAACTACACTATACAACCACAACATGAGGTGTAGTCACAGTATTACAACTCCACACAAGTTTTGATATTTGTGCACATAGCATTCATTCATGTATCTGATAGTACAAATGACCAAAGGAAGGTATTGAGGGAGTACCACTTTTATATTAGTGATGATCGCACACATTCTCCAGAGTTTGTGCAAGGTTTCTTCTAGATGTTCTACAATGGTTTGCCTCAGAGGGGCATAACATACAGCTGGCATATAATATGGTTGGATAAATATGCAACACAGTTCAAGAACTCTCACATTTTCTATTGGTTGTGTAGGATGCATGTCATTATAGGTGTTCAACATATGTGGAACTTTTGTGAGGCCAAACATGGAAATGGGGAGCATGATGGTGCAGGAGCATGTGTGAAAAGAGAATTAGCATGAGAAGAGTTAAAGTATAAAGACAGTGCAAAGTTGACAAATGCAAAATCAATTGTCGAGTGGTGTAATGCTTCAATGGGTCCAGGTAATGAAGGTATGTCTTCAATTCATAGATTTTTTTGGTTGATGCATGATACTAACATTGCACCATATGAGGATATTTTTACACTAACAATATCGAGTGAGGTACACTCTTTCCTTAGCTCAAATGTAGGTTCATGGAGTATAAATACGCGAAAGGTGGCATGCATTTGTTCTTCATGTACAATGCAAGCCTATAATGATTGTGAGTTAGGGGAGTGGTTTGACAAATGGTTCAAAAGTTATCTTAGCCCACTTCACACGTATCGCCCTCTGATGGCATTGGAGCTGACATAGATGGAATCATTGGTTGAATTTGACCACGTATCAGATCTAGTTCAACCAGGTGATATATCTACTTGCTCAGTTGTTGTAATTCCATATCATTATCTTACTTTGTAATATATTACTAATGTTGACTAATTTCAAGAGATTTTCTGCACATATCAATGTAGGGCATGTTTATGCAATTATTGCAGATGAAGACAGTGAAGAGGGAATAGATTATTACTTGTGTCATTGTGTTGAGGCCAAAAATAAATTGGAGGCCCTAGTTATAGATGGAGAAAACATCGAATACCCTATAGGCTTAGTTGTGGTTACTGGAACGTGGCTTAGAAGGTACCCACATTTGAGTGTTAAACATTATTTGTTTCAAGACTTTGACACACATCATAAGATTCTTCATTACTCGAACCTTGTCATGGAATCCAATGTTCATTTGGCCAAATATGGAGGTAGACCTTTGAACAAGACCTTGTGGAAGGTCTATGAGTCTGACCATGAGGCAATACTTGACACAATAAAGAGTAGAGCAGACTCAGATGGTTTTTTGGATCAATTTGTAAGTATATGCACATTGGTTCTTATTAATTTATACTTGTATGCACACTATTTTTTTTGATGCCAATGCTATCATCTTCTTTTAATTTTCTGATTTGTAAGTAACCTACTAAATAGTGATTGGTTTCCCCTTGCAAAAAATGCAGATATATGATCCATCCAAGAGAATGTCAGCCAGAAAAGCAATGCTACATCCTTATTTTGATGATATTGACAAATCTCAATCATGATTTTAAGCCATTAGAAAAATGTGTGCAAATATTGGTAAGGTAATTTAAAGTTATTCATTTGAATTTAACCTTATCATGATTAGCTATGATGTAGACATTATAAGAGCATCTCAAATTTCAACTTAATCTATTCATGAGAGGTGTTGTGTGCAATAGGTATGTTGGAATTCCCAATGAAGATGTATGACCAGGAGTGACTAAGTTGTGAGACCTGCATGCCTATCTGTAAGTGCTTTCCATCTATTTTTATTTCATTTCCATTTTGGATTCTCTTTCTTTTTCTCTATTAATTTGCGTATTTGTAAGTAAACTACTAAAAATTGATTGATCTCTCATTGCAAAAAATGTTGATTTATGAGCCATCAAAGAGAATCTCAGCCAAAAAAGCAATGCAAAATCCTTGTTTTTATGATCTTGACAAATCTCAATTCTGATTTCAAGCCATTATAAAAGAGTGTGTGAAGCTTAGTGAGGGAATCTCAAGTTACTCAATTGAAGTTAACCTCATAATGAGCACCTATGATGTAGACATTTAAAGAGAATCTCAAATGTATGAGTGACATTGTAAAAGATCTATGAGAATGAAGTACCTAAGGCATTGTAATGAGATTTACTTGTACTGATATTTACTCAAACACTAAAATTTTGGAGTTCATATTTGGTGTAGTAGCACCTTGTTCTGTAAATTCCTTCAATAGGAAAATTTGCAAAATTTGAATTTTGAAATGTAAAAAATGTGAAAAAGGTCATATGTAATGTATTCAAAGTATCAAATAGGTCATTAGGTTACTAGAGAAGTGATATAAAGCATGTAAGGTTGAGAAAAATAAAGATCTTTTGTATTCTTCAATATTTAAAATCAATAAAATCCCTATTTATTGATTTTATGAGTTTTTCCAATTTTTCATTAACTTGTACGGCCTGTACAGTAGTTTAAGGCCTTGAATATTGTTGTTTAAGGTTGAATAGTGAAGTATATTTCATTTTAATCTATTTAGTAGGGTATCCATTGAGTTTATCATTAGTTTGAACTAATTTTTCTCAACTTGATCTATAAACCCTCAAGATTGGGGCTTTGAGAGTCTAGATAACCAATAATGACTACTCCACCGAATTTGATAGTTTAGATTAGTGGATTAAGTTAGTATTAGGATTTTTTAGGTGTGTGTGTGTTTATTTGTGCAGAGAATTCAAGAAACAAAGGTGGAGTTGCTGCTAAAGGGTTTTGTGATGAATTTTCAAGTGAAAACAGTGGCTCCAAGTGGTGTTTTGAGGAAAAATTCTCAAAATAATTCACAAAAAAATGATTGATCTAGATAGCTATTATTGAGTTACAATATATACTTCAAAATCAATAGTGACTACCTTGGAACATGTGCATCAAAATGACCACCTTCGCTGTCCTCATTAGGCTAACTAGGCCTAATTTACAAAGGAACATACCTTTAAAAATTCAACAACCCCCTTAACTTGTTGGGGAAGTAATTTTCATGTATCCAAACCCTCATATCTACATTTTTTCTCAGGAAAAAATCCCTCCACCATGCCAAACCAAAACCCTTATTTTATGTTAGTATAAGGAGGGTTTATTGAAAAGAATGGTTCCATAGCTTACTAGAACATGCCACCACCTCAGACCTTATTAAAATCACCTGAATAAACTTAATAAAATCACCCAACCTCTACATGCAATATTTTATCAAACCCTAGGGTGAAACCTCATTTTTAATGCCCTTTTCCATCAAAATCTAGGGGCAGCAACACAAACCCCATAAAAGTTATTCCCTTTCACTTAGAAAATTATCATCTGATCCTACAAGATCAAATTGGCCCCCTCTACAAAAACCTCTCTCGGTTTTGGCTATCTCAGAGTGGTTTTCCCATGGCTGTAGATTTTTATTTGATGGAAAAAGTGTCAAATGCAAGTAGTGCAAAGTTGCAAAGTGGTGCAACTTTCATTCTGCAACTAGTGTGACCAAGTAGACTATTCCAACGCATATGAATAGGTATGTTTACACTAGGCATGGTCCTCTTTTTCACCCAAACATGCGGAATCACTCCGAGCTACATTCAATCAGATCAATCCCTTAAGAGTCCAAAGTGCTAAATGGCTTAAAACTTTAGCATGTTGTTACTCAGATATCATGATGCTTAGAAACTTCTCATCTAATACAATAGGATTGTGTTGGGCCCCTCTATAAAAAAATCTCTCGGTTTTGGCTATCTCGGAGTGGTTTTCCCATGGCGGTACATTTTCATTTGATGGAAAAAATGTCAACGACAAGTAGTGCGAAGTTGCAAAGTGGTGCAACTTTTGGTTTGTAACTTGTGTGACCAAGTGAACTATTCAAACACATATGAATAGGTATGTTTATACTAGGCATGGTCCTCTTTCACACCCAAACATGTGGAATCGCTCTGAGGTATGTTCAACCGGATTGATCCCTTAAGGGTCCAAAGTGCTAAATGGCTGCAAACTTTAGCATGTTATTAATTAGATACCATAACACATAGAAAATTTTCATCTGATCCTACAAGATCATGTTGGGCCCCTCTACAAAAACCTCTCTCGTTTTTGGTTATCTTAGAGTGGTTTCCCCATGGCGGCGGATTTTCACTTGATGGAAAAAGTGTCAAATGCAAGTTGTACAAAGTTGCAAAGTTGTGCAACTTTCACTCTAAAAATTTTGTGACCAAGCAGACTGTTCCAATGTTTCTGAATAGGTATTTTTACACTAGGCATGGTCCTCTTTCATACCCAAACACATGGAATCACTCTGAGCTACGCTCAAATGAATCGATCCCTTAAGGGTCAAAAGTGCAAAATGGATGCAAACATCAACATGCTATTATTCAGATACCGTGATGCTTAGAAACTTTTCATCTAATCTTACAAAATTGCGTTGATCCTCTCTAAAAAAACCTCTCTCAATTTTGGCTATCTCGAAGTGGTTTTCCCGTGGCGGTGGATTTTCGTCAAATACAAGTGTAAAGTTGCAAAGTGGTGCAACTTTTGTTCTATAACTCATGTGACCAAGAAGACTGTTCCAACACATCTAAATAGGTATTTTTAAGCTAGGTGTGATCCTCTTTCGCACCCAAACACACGGAATCGCTCTGAGGTACATTCAACCGGATCAATCCCTTAAGGGTCCAAAGTGCTAAATGGCTGCAAACTTTAGCATGGTATTACTTGGATATTGTGATGCTTAGAAACTTCTCATATGATCCTACAAGATCATGTTGGGTCCCTCTACAAAATATTCTCTCGGTTTTGGCTATCTCAGAGTGGTTTTCCCGCTTCGACAACTTTTCACTTGATGGAAAAAGTGTCGAATGCAAGTTGTGCAAAGTTGCAAAGTGGTGCAACTTTCACTCTCCAACTCATGCGACCAAGTTTACTATTCCAACACATCTGAATATGTATGTTTATGCTAGGCATGGTCCTATTTTGCACCCAAACACATGGAATCGCTCCGAGCTACATTCAACCGGATCAATCCCTTAAGGGTCCAAAGTGCAAAATGGCTGCAAACTTCAACATGCTATTATTCAGATACCATGATGCTTAGAAACTTCTTGTCTATCTCAGAGTGGTTTTCCTGTGGTGGTGGATTTTTAATTGATGGAAAAAGCATCAAATGCAAGCATTGCAAAGTTGCAAAGCGGTGCAACTTTTTTTCTACAACTCGTGTGACCAAGAAAAATATTCAAATGCATATGAATGGGTATTTTTATGCTAGGCATGGTCCTCTTTCACACCCAAACACGTAGAATTGCTTTGAACTACATTCAACCATATCAATCCCTTAAGAGTCCAAAGTGCTAAATGACTGCAAAATTTATTACGTTGTTACTCAGGTACCGCGATGCTTAGAAACTTCTTTTTTGATCCTACAAGATCGTTTTGGGCCGCTCTACAAAAACCTCTCTCAGTTTTGGCTATCTCAAAGTGGTTTTCCCATGGCGAAAGATTTTCACTCAATGGAAAAAGTGTCAAATGAAAGTAGTGTAAAGTTGCAAAGTGGTGCAACTTTCATTTTGCAATTAGTGTGACCAAACTAACTGATCCTAATAAATCTCAAAAATTCAAGTTTGAACCACAAGAGTTTTCCAAGCTCTTGACATTTTTTTGGCTAACGTACAAGGGCAATTAATGTGTTTGAACCTTCTACTCTTTAGGCTTTGCTAAACCTAGGCAGGTGTACCTATGTAAATGGTGTAGATTTGAACTATGTTTTCTATTTGATCAATCTATCCACAATGGAAATTATATAGTGGAGAGATGTGATCCTAATTGGGTATAAATTGTATAAGCAATATCAAATTGCAATTCAATATGTTTAGTTAACAAATGTAGAATTCTGAAAAAATATTTGATGAAATTAAATAGAATAAAAATGGGCGAGACCAGTGCCTTGTTGGGTAAAATAGAGTCAAATGAAGACCTATACAATGTGACTAGTAATGGAAATAACTCAAACTATTCAACACACTATTGTGGTTTTATAACTTGTATAAACGTGCAGGTAATTAGTTGAAAAACTCTACTCGAGACAAATGGAAAACCCTAATTATATGGCTCTTCTTATTGATCTGATTAACACTCCATTATTGTGATTCACCAAAAGGATTTAATATTTACTTGAAAGAACCAATTAATAATATCACACAAGTACAAAAAATGTGTATTGATAAACTGAGTATTGTTAGAAATCTTGAATAAGATTAATAACCAGGAACACCTGCAAAAACAATGATAAATCTTCCATAAGAGGATATGCAAGAATGAGCTTGCTTGATATTAAGACCTCTCAAATGATGAGGTAAAAAGGATATTACAAATGATATAATAACCCTCCTTATATAGGAAAGGGTGAGATACAAGATGCATTAAGATGTTGCCATGTGTCTTGATCTAACAACACGTGACAACAAGGAAACCCTAACAACATTATTAAAAGATTAAATGCAACCTAGGACTAATATGACCTAAGCTAACTTATGCTAGTGTAATAAATAATATATTACACTAACACCCCCCCATAAGTGCAACTTAGGGAGGAAATGAAAATGCAATGATTATGCATGATGATGATGGGTCCCGACTAATGGCCATATTAGGTACCCATGTACATAGGATGAAAATGCAACTAATCTCCCACTAAATGGAGAAAAGGGGAAAACCCAGTGGGAAGAAAACCCCTCTCCGAAAAAAGGAGAGGAAATGTAGAAAGGTGATGATTGGAGGACTCAACATCATCCCCCCAAGGACAACAATCATCACATGGATACAATACAATCAATGGCCCCCCCATAGGAGAGAAATAGAGAGATAATATAGCCCCCCCAAAATATGTGATCACCTGAAAAAAAGGTAAGTGTATGTAGATAAAACATGATCCAATTTCGACAAACAACTTGTCTCCCTTTCGGAAGAAACAAAACTAGGTGCAAGTGTAGAGATGCTTCCCATTCCGGATAGGAATTGAAGGAAGGATGGATGTATGTGAATGCTGAGGATGTCTATGAAAGCTACTCATGTGTCTCCTTGCCTGATGAAGATGAAGATGCAACAACCCACTCAGGTACATAACCAATCAATGTAGAAGGTGACAAATCAGGACGATGCTGAAATAGATGCTGAACAAAAACTAAAGACAACAATGTGATGGTCCTTTCATCGAAGGAATAGATGGAGACTTGATTGCCCCCCCATAATGAAGTGTCCTCAAAAACACTGAGAGAAGACTGAAGCCAATCCAATGGTAGATGCAGAAGAAACTCCGATGAAGATGGAGGAAGTATCATCTATGAAATCTTTGAAGAGAAACCAAGTGCCCCCAAGATAGTCTCAGGATTCCCGATTAAGGTTGAGACAATGAAATGTGGAGACTCAAGAGAATTCTCCATAGTGGGATCTGAATAGAGGAGTGATATTCCCTCAAGAATGTCCTGATGAATGATGATTATGATGGAAGCCTCAATCAATGACTCTAGACAAGGAATCACTGAATGTGAAGGGATACCAATAGTCTCTGATGGAGAAGAAGGATAATATGCAAGCCCCATAATGGACAAACAAATTTCTCCAAAAGTACAAAGACAATGATCTTCAACAACAAATAGAAACTTCCAAAGTGATATGCAACTAAAGTGATGCCACTCAAAACAAGACCTTTTCCCAAGCTTCGGGATATCCAAGTTATTGAACAAATGCACCAAATTTGAACAAAACCAATGCAAGAGTAAATGGAGCTGAAACTGATAAAAATGACTGGATGGATGAAAAGAGCTCTGAATCACCTTCCTGATGCCACTGGAATCACTGAATTTCGATCAATGGTTGCGAATATATGAGCCTTTATGTCCAAAATGAAGGGTTGACTTCAGTTGACTGTAGAATTTTTTGGAAGAAAAAATTCCTAGAATGGATGTCACCACTAGAAAGAGCACTGAATTACCTTTCCGACGGTATCTCATTTTCTGAGTTTCAATACCCTGGTGAAAATTTATGGCGATTTGAAAAAATTTGCCCTATTAGGGCCTATAGGCTAACTAGGAGCAAAACATTAAGCCCCTCGGGTGCTAGCTCTCGGTCGCTGATGTGACCGCAGGCTGAAGACCTACAAAAAAGAAGGTGCCCCCAGATCGGGTGGCGTCAGAGCGGTGTTGTGGAGGTGGAGCGGGCGGCGCGGCCGGGCAGGAGGAAGGCGCCACTGAGAAGGCGGAGCCCTCGGTGCTGTGGATGACCTGGGGCTCAGGCGGTGGGGCCAGTCAGAGGCCAAGCGGAGCACTCACCGGTAGCGGTTAGTGAAGTGAAGGTTAGAATAGTCGATGGTCGGTAGATGGGACAGCCGGTGACGTCAGTGGATGGGACGGCGGTCGGTGAAGCGATCAGGAGAAATGCAGAAGCTGGCGAATGAGGTGGCCAATGGGGAAAAAAGCGGTGGCCAGTGGGAAATAAAAATTTAAAATAATTTTTTATTTTGCACGATCGTACTCAGACCTGGGTGGGCCATACGGCCGCCCATGAAAATTTTTTTGCTTCACGAACAACTGATGCCAAATATGGGCGTGTTATATGTCAATTTTCGTCTCTTGGGCTCTTTGGATCTGATGGCGAGGTCGATTTGAGGTGAAAATGCTCCTAAAGGTCTGCAATCTCCAAATATTACAAAACTTCAAACCCTCATAACTTTGGCATAAAATGTTGGATTTTGGCAAAAAAAAAGTCGATCCTGACCTTTTCAACAGCCCTGGACTCGGATATGAGCTCAAATTTCCTCCAACATGCACCAAAAGTGACCTTCCAAGAAAACCCTAATATGGAGACAACCTCAAAGAAGATCTTACAGCCATAGCTCAATCCTCAGATTTGGGAAGAGCCTTGCAGGAAGGGCTCTGATACCATGTTAGAAATCTTGAATAAGATTAATAACCAGGAACACCTACAAAAACAAGGATAAATCTTCCACAAGAGGATATGCAAGAATGAGCCTGCTTGATATTAAGACCTCTCAAATGATGAGGTAAAAAGGATATTACAAATGATATAATAACCCTCCTTATATAAGAAAGGGTGAGATACAAGATGCATTAAGATGTTGCTATGTGTCTTGATCTAACAACACGTGACAACAAGGAAACCCTAACAACATTATTAAAATATTAAATGCAACCTAGGACTAATATGACCTAAGTTAACTTATGCTAGTGTAATAAATAATATATTACACTAACAAGTATATACTTTATATATCAATTTAAATAATAGAGAAGCATTAAAGTGGAGACACCCAAATAATTGAATAATTCCAACAAACAATTGATACCAAAATTATGCCACAAAATTAGATATCTTCATTGAAGTCTTCAAAATATATACATGTAGCATGGTCTTCACTGTGCAAAAAACCATCTAAAAATTATCTATACTAACTCCCTATTCTCTATCAATATTCTCCTTTTATATCCTCCCAGATCTCCCATTCCTTTTGGTCTTTGTCTTCTCAAATTTTCATGAGAGGCAACAAGCTTAAGACCTTCGGTCATGCCATTTGATAACAAAGCAGGAAATTAAATAAAAATGTAACAAAATTTGATAATAATAACAAATCTGTTAATTCTTGAACAAAAGTTGTCACTCTTTTCATTCCTAGTTTCTCCTTTCACAGCTTCACCTTTAGTTATGAAATCATTTGCATCCTATCTGAGGCTTTGCATGTGGTGTTCTATTGGAATTTTCCTATGGGACACTACTTTTCTTTTCAACCAGGCTCTATTTACATGTCATGTGGTGCTATATCACACATCTCGTAGGTTTTAACTAGTGAGCACCTTGGGGGTGCGAACCAACAAGCAAGAGTGGGGATCGAGTTGAATCTTCATCTTTACTTCTAATTCATTGATCCTATCTCCTTTAGTATTATCTTCATGTGGGGCTTCTCCATTTACTTGTGGGCTCCACTCATATACAGTTGTAGAGTGTGCATGGTAGCTTCCGCAATATCATGATCCATAAAGTGTGCTCATCTTCCATTCATGATATGGCAGGGAGCGATGGTGATCATTCCCCATGCTCTAATTGGTACCATTGATCTTCAGGCTCTAGGTGCTGGGGTGGGATAGAGCAGGTGGGTCCTCTGTTGGCATCGACATCCACGTGTTAGTATTCCACACACCGCTCAAATTTTTTGTGAAAACCTTGCAAGGTCAGCCTGAAATGGTCTAGATTTGACTATTTCATCATCATTTGATGGTTAGAAAGCCTGGAAATGTGATAATTGTTAATCACAAAAGGGGGACTAGCTAGGCGGATGGGGAAATGACCCTCGAGGCTGAAATTTTAGACATTTATCAATCTGATACACAGATAAAGTTTAAGCATAGTCCCAACAAATAAAACCCGATAGGGCGGGTAAAAAGGGATCGGTAACACAAAATACTAACAAGGCTTAGATCACAACTTATGCAACCAACAACCCATAATAGCGGGTCAATGCATGAATAGCCATCCAGAGCAACCAAAAGCCAAAATTTATGGCTAAAACCCAAAACCCCAAGACTGGAAAATTGTAAAGGCTCCAACAGTGGCTCCTATTGGGGATGAGTGATTTACCAATCACTACAAGAATCCAAAATATCTCTGAGAGAAAACCAAGACTTCAAATGATATAGAAAATGAAGGGAGACAAAAAATAGAGAAAATGGAAATGAACCTATACTACTGTACATGGAAAGAAAAATTTGTTTCCAATGAGGGATCTGGGATTGTCCATGTACTAGCAAGTCCTAAGCCCCTTTAAATTCCTAGACTACTGTGCATAGAAAATGATGTTTAAAGAGGTTTGTTAAGAATTGTCCATGCACTAGTAACCCTTAATCCTTTGGTACTCCTTAACATAAGAAATGCTTTAGGAACTGCCCATGTACTATAAATTACTGCTCCTATCCAGACATTTTTTGCAAATAATAAGAATCCTTCCCTCCTTTTCCAATGATCACAAAAGGACCCAACCACAGGGCTTCAAACTTTCCATTTTTTCCTTTCTCCTGACATCGAGCATTCCACATTAGCAAAAAATCATTCTCCTCAAATTTTTGATATTTTTCCTTTTTGTCAAAACTATATTTCACCTGTGATTGCAACTTCATATTTTTCTTTTGATAAATTCTCCTTATCTCATCAAGTTCTACAAGTTGTTCCATTCTTTCCTCCATTGGTTCAGAAATATCCAAATCCTCTTGCAGAATAAAATTATAAACTTGTAAAAGGTTTTGTAGTGGCATCTTGGCTTGTGTTCCATACACCAGTTCAAACAGAGACTCTCCAATTGTTTTTTTCACTGTAATCCTATCCACCCATACAACCATTCTCAAATTTGAGTCTCATGCCTTTTTATTTGTACCTAACATCCTCCTTATTATCTTTAGAAGACTTTTGTTACTGGATTCTACCTAACCATTTTCAATTACTCTTACTGGTGTGCCAAATCTAGTTATGATGTTTTCCATTAGTAATTTTATCACCACCTTAGTTGTCGCTTGTTTAGTTGGGATAACCTCCACCCACTTAGTAAAATAATCAGTGGCTACTAGTATCCATTTATGTCCTCCAATTGAATTTTCTTGTATTTCTCCAATGAAATCAATTCCCCATTAGTGGAAAGGGGCTTCTACCTAAAAATTTCTAAGTGGTAGGGCTCCATGATATTTCAATTTCCCCGAGAACTTCTAACAAGATTCACATTTCGTTACATATGCAAAAGAGTCACTAAAAAATTTAGGCCAGTAATAGAAAGCCCTGAGGATCTTATGTGTAGTGGTTTTGGAAAAATAATAACCTCCACACACCCCTTCATGCATCTCCCTCAAGACATGTTTTTCTCGTGATTCATCTAGATAAAATAGTAGCATTCCATCCCTATTCTTCCAAAATAGGTCCCCTTCTATAAATACATACTTAGACGCTTTCAACTTCAAAGTTCTCTTTTGATTATCATTCAACCCCTCAGGGAATTTCATGTGCCTAAGATAATACATTATGTTTGTGTACCAAGGAGTATGTTTGATACTTGCAACTGCATTCTCCTTGCCTTCTATATTGCAGATTTGGTTTGCTTCAATGTTCATTTCTGCCATTAGCCTAGCCAAACCCTATCCCCTTTACTAGCTTGGTAATCTAAATTTCCATATTGAATTCTTGGATTTTATTAATCTATCTGCATCTTTTCCTTGTCACCTCTATCTGTATGAGAATATATTTCACTGCTACATGTGAGACATAAGAAATTACTTTAGCTTCGCCAAGATATGGTCTGAAAGTTTTTATTTATTTGACCAATGCAAAGGCTTGTTTTTCCATAATATCATATTTCAATTCTGACCCTTGCAAAGACTTTCTGAAAAAAGATACAGGTTGTTCATTACCTTCATCATTATTTTGTAGCATAACAACGGCTATGGTGTGAAATGAGGCAAAAAAATATATTTTGAAAAGGTTTGGTAAAATCAAGGGACTTTAGGATGGGGGGCTCCTTGATATCTCTTCTGATAGATATAAAGGCTTACATGGATTTTGCAGTCCAATCTATCTTTTCTTCCCTTTTCAACATCTTGGATATAGGTTTAACAATTCTAGCAAAATTTGATACAAATCTCCTAACAAAGTTAATTTGACCAAAGAATGATTGGATTGCTTTGATATTTTTGTGAATGGGAATTTTATCTATGGCTTCTACTCTCTCATGGTCTATTCTAATCAAATATTTTAATACAATATATCCCAAAATCTTACCTTCTGTAATAGAAAAATGACATTTTTTAGGATTAAGACTAATACCATATTCCAGAGCTTTAATAAATATCTTCTCCAAGTGCCCCACATGATCTTTTTCCCTTTTGGAATAAGCAGTAAGATCGTCTTGATACAGTATCATTATGGAAATAATTAAATCTGCAAACTCCACATCCATGGCCCTTTGAAAAGTGGCCCCTGCATTTGTGAGACTGAATGACATTCTAACATAAACACATGTTCCCCATGGTGCAGTAAATGTTGTCTTATATTTCACATACTCTTTGACTTTTACTTGGTTATATCCATAAAATCCATCCATCATTGATAGTAACTCACACCCTGTTACTTTATGCAATACTACCTCCATATTTGGGAGAGGATAATTATCTTTAAGGGAAGCAACATTCATATTTCTTAAATCTACACATAGTATAATATCCTTATTCTTTTTTCTTACTGGAACCAGGTTTGAGACCCATGTTGAATGTCTAATGGGTTTAATAATACCTCCATCTCTTAATTTTTCCAATTCCTCCTACATTTTAGGTTTCAATGTTGGGTTAATAGGCCTCTGCTTTTGTCCGAATGGCTTTGTATCTGGTTTAAATGGAATCTCATGCTGGAAAATATCTTCTCTATACACCTTGAGATCCTCATAAGACCAAGAAGACACATGTTTTTATTTTCTCAATAAGGAAATCAACATTCCCCTGATGGTCGGACTTATCTTCTTCCCAATGTAGACCTTTTTTGGTGCTAACTCAGTTCCCAGATTTATTTCTTCAATATCTTCTCTCTTAACTGGTGTCTCCTTTATGAGAGATAAATCATTCCCATAATACACTATTTCTAGTGCCACAAGCCCTTTGGGGAGCTTGTTGGTTTTAAGCTGCAAGATTTCCTTCCCAAATATAGTTTGTTTCCCATCCACTTCTTCCACAAAATCATTGAAGTCAATCTCATGAGCCTCATATTGATCTATGCAATGAAGAAAATTTAGGAGATATGTAACATCATTGAAAAATTTCCAACTAGATATGTTATCAAGGATAGCAAGTCTTGTTTTGAATTCAACTTGAGATATTCTAGCCAAAGTAATATCATCTCTTTTTAGGGCCACATTAGCTAGAAATTCTGCCATTAATTTTTCTAATCTGTTTATCCAATCAATTGAGAAACCATCAAATAACTCAATTGTATGCCACACAAAATTTCTATATTATTTTGAAATATTTTATTATTTGTAGCATATCTTGATCTGATCTATGAGACAACTAGTTCAGAGTCTCCCAAGACAGTTATCAATTTGATCTTGTGCTTGACAACCATATTTAAACCAATCAACAAGGCCTCATATTCTTCCACATTGTTTGTACACTCAAAGGTTAGTAAAAATGAATATTTGAATGTAATACATTCAGGTGATATAAACACTACCCCAACTCTATTTTCTTCTTGGATGCATGCTCCATCAAAAGACATTTTCCACATGCCCTACTGATCTTTAGAAACATTCTTATTAATTGGGTCAGTATTTGCTAATTCAGGTTGAGATAGTTCCACTCTGAAACTCCCTAAATCCACATCACACAAAAAATTGAGTTGTCCTTGAGGAACACAATCAACAATCTGATTCATCCTTGGTTCTCTATACAATTTGACTTCTTCACCATTGACTAGTATTGTGGCATATGATAAATCAAACTATAAATTTCCTCCAACTATTGTAGTCCATTATCTTGACAAAAGAATTCAAAATTGATGAGGTGTGTCAATCAGAGTTATATCAATATTATAAGTTGCGTGTGGGTAAGTATCCAATCTCAATTCCACATATTTCATAATTCCCGCAATCGGGATAGGTCTACTATCCATGTAATAACATTTACCACCTTCAACATCTACCCACATACCAAGTTGTTTCATCACCCCTACTGGCATGATGTTCCTAGAAGCACCTGAATCTATCATATAGTTTCTTACCAGCTTGTCATTTATGAGTAGGGTAGTAAAGAATGGATCAATTTGTGGTGGATTCATCAATGCATCACTTAGATAAACCTGTGGAACTTTTATCTTTTCCTTCTTATTACTACTTTCAGGAATCTCCTTATTTTCAAGGTTTGTACTTTTATTACTTCCACTAGACATTAATTGAATATCACTTTCCCTATATTCTTTAATATTTATCATTTCAAGTAATGGGAATTTTTTTTTTACTTGGGACAAAGCTTTCATGAAATCAAAAGAGGCACCTTTTGTTCTAATCATCCTCTTTCTCTCTTTTGACTCTCCTCTATTCTCCTCTTTCTCCTTTTTGTTTGTCTGATCTGACTTTTGTTGGTCCTTGAGAAATTATTTGTTCTCCTCCTTATGAACATACTTTTGTTCTTTTTATCAAGCTGCTTATCATCTATCCTTTTTGAAACTTCCTAGGGCATTTTCTTATCCTTCAAAAATATTCCTCTTGGAACACTTTCATTCTCATTTACTATTCTATTTCTGAACTAGTATCTGCTTTTGGCCTGCTCAACTGTTGCAATAGTTAACCTTTTAATTTCTTCCTTAGTCAATATTCTCATATTGCATTTATTTGTTTGATATGATGTACTAGGAGGACATTGTTCATCATCACTTTCTTCATGATAAAAAAAAACTTGTTGTTCTACCATATGGACATTGTACTTTTGGTGATCAACATCATATTCATACCCTCCTTATGAAGATGAATATCCTTTCTCATCAGAGTGAAGAGTGTGGGAAGTTAAATAGATATTATGGTCCTCTTCATTGTTGTCTTTTGGTATGTATTTTCCTCGTATCGACTAAGCTACAATATAATGATCTAGGGAATGTGGCAAGTCATAAACTAAGCACCAAGGAATTTTATTTACCATATACACCCCTCTTTTATTTAAGGGATCAAGTGTCTCTTTATTCATTGGCCTATTGGTGCAGGAGCACCTACACCTCAACCTTCATTTTGGATCATTTGATGGTGAATAGGTTAGGAAGAGTATTTTTGAGTCTTTTGAGTGATTTTATCTTCAATAAGGTCTAACAAGACCATTGAGTAAGATCTAGGGTGAATCTTTAAGTTTTGGAGTCAAAATGTAGAAAATTGCAATCTTGCAAAAATGTAGTCATGTAGCCTTGAGAAGGCAAAATCCTAAATTTGTAATTGGATATGCAAGATTGAGGTCTTAAGGATGTAATAAGGATATTTTTAGTCCATTAGAATGGTTTTAGAAGTCATAGGTCTTTAGGATTAAAAAGTTACTTCAAAATTGCATAATTGCCATAATGTGATTTAATGTAATTTCAACATTAAGGATGTAATCACACTTTCCAACGGTTCCCTCCTTCAAAAATCAGTTGAGGGTCATTGGTAATGATGTGGAAAAGTTTAAATAGCCTCCTTTTGGTCGAGGCAGGTTGTTGGATGAAGTTTTGAAGCATTAAATATAATAAAAAACTCAGTTTTCCTGTTTTTTCCAGCGTTTTTCACTGTTCCCGTGCTTGGTACGGTCTGGTACAGAATTGTACGGACTCCCAATTGGAATGGTTTGAAAGAGGGCAGAGTCTACTTTATTTTGGTGGTGATTTGGATTGTTTTCATTAAGTATTGAGTAAGTTACATCAATTTTAGTGAAAGTGGGTCTGAAACCTTGCAAAACAAGGGTTTGGTCACCAAAATGGATGTAATTCCCATTTCCACCATGGGAAAAATCTGAAAATTGGTGGAATGATAGATTTAGGGATCATATTCATGTTCCAATTTGTTTTAGAATAAAATATGGAGTTTTGCAAAATTTATGTGATGCCCTAGGTCTGGTTTTTGCTTTATACAGTCCAAAATGTGATCATTTGAATAGAGTATTTGTTGTTTTTTGAGTATTTGAGAAAATATAATGGATGGAAAGCATGGAACAGGTCTTGGGGAACCTTTTGGATTCTTTTAAAGGCATTAGGGGTGTTGGGGTGTGCCTTGACAAGTTGGAAGCTTCCTTGTACAGGCCAAGTTAAGCCTTGTGTATGGCTTGTAAATCAATTTTCTGATACATTTGTTTTGGGTGTTTGATCCTATGCTTTTGGGAACTTGTAGAGGATGGTGTTAGGAGTCTAAAACCATGTCTTATGGTCTGTTTAATGCTTTTAATCAGATTTTATTTTGACTGTCCTAATGGTGAATGTTACAAAGTTGCATGGGCTTGTGTAGGGGCAATGGAAGAATGGATGTTTTTGGGTGCAAGGTCTGTTTGTTTGGTCATGTTGTGCTGTGTGAAGAGTATTTACATCATCCCCAAGTCTTTTTGAGATGTCCGGTTGTGTGAGTCAAGTTGAGTGGTCAAGTTGCTTGTTGGAAGGAATAGTGAAGTTCATTTGTGCATTGAGAGAAGCTTTTAAAAAAAAAAGGTGTTGCTTCCTCTGCCACTCTGCATCACCTATCCATCACTAGCTTTCCATCCTTCCAATTTGTATTATATTGCATTTCATGCAACCTTGGCCTTTCATTTTTGTATGTATTTTCTTGCCTATTTGGAGAAATATATTGGGGAACCCTAGGATTACCCCTCTTGTCAATCATTCCTATAACTTTCCTAGTATTTTCAATAGTTAGTGCTATCTTTTGAGCTTTAGCTAAATTCATGGGACACCTGTTCCTGAGCTCATATCCTATCTTAGGATCAAAATATTTTAAATAGATACTTAATGTAGCAGGATCAACTAATTTGGATCCAGGAGGTATCTTATTATGTAATTTAGAAAACCTCTAGTTGAATTCATAAGATGGATCATTCTAATGTTTCTAAATAGTTACCAATTCATGCAGGGAAAACTCTGGTGCACATTGCTTCCCATACTGCTCAAGGAACTGTTCATAAAACTTCTGAATGGAGTCAATAGAAGCTGTTGGAAAACTATTAAACCAATCTCTAGCATCTTCAATTAATGAAATCATAAACAATCTCATTTGCACATCCTCATATTTCATATCCAACTCTTTAATAAATGCATTAAATCTCCTTAAGTTTTCTTCGGTTGTGACTACACTACTTCCTATGAATTTTGGGATAAGGATATATTTGAAATCCCGCCAAATAAAATTATTTCATCATCGTTGTGTATGGTGGAGGAGGTGGATTTTGAGGATGATGGTACTGGTACAATGGATTGTTGTGAGGTGGTGGCATATATTGTTGACCTTGTGGAGGCATGTGTTGTTGACCATGTGGGGGCATATATTGTTGGTGAGGGGGTGGCTGGGAATTTTGATGTTGTGGTGGAACATTTGGGGGTCTATGCTGATTCCTTGACTGATTTTGTTGTGCTTTTGGGGGATTTGAAGGTCCTGCATTATTATTCCCCTACCTGTGAGATGGCACATATTTAGGTAAGTTAGCCATCTGAGCATTGATCTGGGCTTTTGTAACTTCAATTCTTGAAGCTCTTTTATTTCCTGGAGCCTCTTCTCATACTCCATTCTTGTCTTTCATGTTCCAATCATGCATTTATATCATCTCGAGCCATGTGTTCATAGTTCTCTTCAGAGGCTACTTCATAGCCGATTCCATCTTGATTTTATTCAAGTAACACCATTTTTTTGATCATATTCATGTTGTCTCCTCTCCCTTTTAGCCTCAAGTCCTGCCATGAACTCCTCAACTTTCTTGGGGTCTGGTTGATAGAAGGGATTCCTCTTTTTCTCAAGAGTGTGAGGTTATGTAGATGGGTTTTTTTTAGTTGTCAGTGTACCATAGGAATTATATGTCTCCAAGTGTTCTTTTGATGTTTTGACTTTATTCATTGGGCCCATGTCATCGGACACCTTCTTTCCCTTATCATTCTTTTGAGTCCATTTACTTTTGTAATTATTTGGATCCTCCTTATACAAAGACCTTCTGCCATACATGTTGTGAGTAATTTTGATATTCTGAACTCTAGGATGGTTCCTTTCTGATGTATACTTCACTTTATTAGTTTTAATGCACTTGTTCATTTATAGTCACCACTCACTTTCCAAAAGGTGAGAAAATTTTGTAGTTACTTGTTCCCAGCAGAGTCTTCTATAAGATATTGACTCTATGATGAAGGCTTGGGCTCCGTTCAAATCCCTAGCGGAGTTTCCAAACTGTTAGGTCTCAAAAATGTAGGTTTGAACCACAAGAGTTCGCCAAGATCTTGACACATTTTTGGCTAATGTACTAGGCCAATCAATGTGTTTGAACCTTCTACTCTTTAGGCTCTCCTAAACCTAAGTAGGTATACCTATGTAAATGGTGCAGATTTGAACTATGTTTCCTATTCGATCAATATATCTACAATGGAAATTTGACAGTGGAGAGATGTGATACTAATTTGGTATAAATTGTATAAGAAATATCAAAGTGCAATTCAATATGTTCAGTTAATAGATGCAAAATTATGAAAAAATGTTTGATGAAACTAAATAAAATAAAAATGGGTGAGACCAGTGCCTTGTTGGGTAAAATGGAGTACAATGAAAACCTAGAAAATCTGACCTGTAAAGACAATAACTCAAACTATTCAACACAGTATTGTGGTTTTATAACTTGTATAAACATGCAAACAATTAGTTGACAAACTCTACTTGAGACATATTGACAACCCTAATTATATGGCTCTTCTTATTGATCCAATTAACATTCCTAAATTACTGTGATTGGCCAAAAGGATTTAATCTTTACTTGAAAGAACCAATTAATCATATCACACAAGTACAACAAATATGCATTGATAAGTTGAGTATATACTTGATATATCAATCTAAATAATAGAGAAGCATTAAAGTGGAGACACCCAAATAATTGAATAATTCCAACAAACAGTTGATACAAAAATTAGGCCACAAAATCAGATATCTTCATTGACTTCTTCAGAATTTATACATGCATCATAGTCTTCACTGTGTAAAAAACCCTCTGAAAATTATCTGTATTAACCCCTTATTCTCTATCAAATCTTCTCCTTTTATATCCTCCTAAAAAATTCCCTACACTTTTTGGTCTTGGTCTTCTCGCATTTTCATGAGAGGTGACAAGATTTAGACCAATGGCTGCATTGCTTGATAACAAAGCAAGAAATTAAATAAAAATGTAACAAAAGCTGATAATAATAACAAAACCATTAATTCTCGAGAAAAAGTTGTCACTCTTTTCATTTGTGGTTTCTCCTTTCATGGCTTCACCTTTAGTTATAACATCATCTACATCTTGTCTGGGGATTTCCATGTGGCATTTTTTTAGGATTTTCCTACGCGATGTTGCTTTTCTTTTTAGCCAGGGTCTAATTGCATGTCGCGCTATATCGCACATCTTGTAGGTTTTAACTAGTGAGCACTTTGTGGGTGTGAACCAGCGAGAAAGAGTGGGAATTGAGCTGAATCTTCATCTTTACTTATGAGTCGTTAATCCTGTCCTATCTCCTTTAGTATTAGCCTCATTTGGGGCTTCTCCATGTACTTGTGAGCTCCACTCATCTGCAGTTGTAGAGTGTATGTGGCAGCTTCTCGTGATATCATGATCCATAAAGTGTGCTCATCTTTCATTCACGATATGGAAGGGAATGGTGGTGATCATTACCCATGCTCTGATTGGTACTGTTGATCTTCAAGCTCTAGGTCATGGGGTTGGATAGAGTAGGTGGGCCCTCTCTTAGCATTGACATCCATGTGTCAGTATTTCGCACACTGCTCAACTATTTTTTGAAAACCTTGCGAGGTCAGCCTGGAATGGTCTAGATTTTACTATTTTATTTTCATCTGACGATTAAAAATCCTACACATGCAATAATTGTTAATCACAAAAGGGGGACTAGCTAGGTAGGTGGGGAAATGACCCTCGAGGCTGAAATTTTAGACATTTATCAACCCGATACATAGATAAATTTTAAACACAGTCCCAACAAATAAAAACCGATAGGGTGGGTAAAAAGGGGTCGATAACACAAACAACTAACAAGTCTCAGATCACAACTTATGCAACCAAAATACCAAAAGCCAAAATTTGTGGCTAAAATCCAAAACCCCAAGACTGGAAAATTGGAAAGGCTCCAACAACTCCAACACGTCCCAGTAGGTAGGTTTATGCTAGGCATGGTCCTCCTTCACATGCAAACACGCAGAATTGATTTGAGTTGTGTTCAACCAGCTTGATCCCTTATGATGGATTGCAAAAAAATGGAAAAGAGAAACATACAAATGATAGTTGAGAATTTGGATTATTCCACACAACAAGTGTATGATCATTGGTGCAGAGCACCTTGTTCCTCCGTTTGATAAAGAAGGTCTAGTTCAGTGGTTTTAGTGATTATCTAATGGTGAATAGGTTGGTCAATAGGTTTTTGTGGGTATTTTGAGAATTCTTTGTCTTGAATAAGGTCAATTAATACCATTAGGTATGTTTTAGGGTGAGTTTTGGGTCTAGTGATCAAAAATATGAAAATTTCAATCTTGTACTAGAAGTTGTCTTTGTAGCCTTTGAAGGAAAATTTGTGAATTTGTATATGAGTGTGAAAGAATGGAGTTTTTTTGATGTAATATGGCTATTTATAGGCCATTTTTGTGGTTTTAGAGGTCATTAGTTGTAGTCATTAGGTTGGAGGAGTCTAAAGTTGCAAATTTGTAAGTTGCTTAAAGCAACAAATTTGAAATGCAACAGTTACTTGTTTTGAAAGTTTTTTTTTAGTTAGTTGAGGGCATGGATCAATTAAAGAAGGGTGTAAAATACTATGTAAAGCCTTGAGAGGCTTGACTGGAGGTTCTTGTTGAACTTTTGGAGAAGATCTAATAAGAATTATTCACATTGATCTCTATTTTTCATATTTTTGATACAAACTTGTTGATCCCATACTTGGTACGATTTGTAGCTTTCATGTATGCTCCCAAGGCTGAAATGTATTGAAAGAGGGCTAAGTTGGCTTTATTTTTGTGGTGGTTTTGTGCAAAAAAATAAAGTAATAGGAGATTTCTTATATTTTTCTGCAAGTGGTCTAAAACCCTCAAAAACTAGGGTTTTGAGTGAAATTCCCTCATATCTTCCATCTCCACCATGTGCTAAGGCTAGATCTAGGTGGAATGGAAGAGTACCATGTATATTTTGATTAAATGTTGGTTTTAGAGAATGGATTGAAGGTAGGAGAGATATCTTTGGCATTCTAAGCCTGACATCTCTATGTGACAGGCTTGATTTTGTGTAAAATCTAATTTTTGATTGTTTTCATAAGTGTTTTGTCACAAGGGTGCTTGAGAAAATTTTATTTGTGTTGGAAAAGGTTGTAAGAACCTGTTTGTGGCTGAGGGGTTTTGGGGTGAGCCAAGGTACTTGATTCCTTGTGTGGAGTAGCCTAATTAGGCTTACCTTGTAGCATTCTATTTTGGCCTGTCATGGATTTGTCTTTTGTTGTCAAGACATGGTCCTTTGAGGACTTGTGGGAATTGGTATAAGATGTTGAGAACTGGTGTCCTTGGTTTGGTTAATGCCTTTTTAGTGGTTCTTGTGTTGACTATCCTAGTTGGTTAGGCTGCAAGGAATAGGAGGCCTAGTTTGGAAGCGATATGTTAGACGTGGTTCCCAAGAATAAGGTGAGTTGTGTTGAGTTGGGTTGGTCATGTTGAGAGGTTTCCAAGTCTGCTCCAAGTTCTGGTCATGTCTAGTTTGATAGATTCCATGGTTGGGTAGTTGAGTTACCTTGTTGAGTCAAGTGAATGTTGGAGTCTTAGTGGGAATATTTGAGAGAATTTGTGTCAAATCACAACTTGGTTGAGCCACTTTGAATCACCAATGGTGCTTTTCAATTGGAAGAGTGATTGAGAGTGTGTTTCTTTGTTAAATAGACCTATTCGGGGGTCTAGAATAGTGTTGAGTCCATTTATTATTTGTATTATAAATTATAACTTGTTTTCTCCCGAGTCCATTTTGTATACAAAAAATAATATTGAAAAAAGTTGACATATAAATATTTCAATGTGTCTATATGGTGACACATCAAGAACATATTGGAATATTTTTATGAATCATTTCATGAAATACCAATTGAAAACGTGTTTTTTATTTTAGATAAATTTGTTTAGCATCAATCAAATAATATTCAAGACAAACCATGAAGGACAACAATGATCAATGCTAGGGCTAACCAATTAATAATTATATACATGAATAAGTCAAGCATGTACATGTCAATAAGGGAAGCACAAGTACTAAAAAAATGTAAGCCTCAAGAAGTATAGACACGAATACATAGTATAGACAAATTAATACAAAGTATATGCACGGGTATGAGGTATAGACATGAAAACATGTAAGCCACAAAGTATACATTGGAACACACATAAGTCACAAAATATACACATAAGTTGTAAAGTAGACACTTGAATACATGTAACTCATATCTATTGAACCATCAATTTAGAATGCAAATATGGACACCATCAATAAAATATATTTGTATTAACCAAATAGCCATGTAGGCATACATTAATATATGTTGATATAAGTATGAAATATATGTAAAAAATAGCCATATAGGCTTATGAGAATGCCATATAGGCATACAATGTCAAATATGCCCAATATAAAATATGTACAAAACTACCATGTAGGCATACAAAAGAGGGCTCTAGAATCAAAAGTCATTACTCTCCATGCTCTAGAAATAAATTATTTCCTTTTTCTTTTCGATCCGATGGCAATAGGTTTGTCACTCATTTTTGTTGTGCTTGAGGAGTGCTCCTACTGCTCCTCATAGTGTTTAGTTCATGGTAAAGTTTTAACTATTACAATAAGAAGTAAATACATGAATATATAGAAATTACATTATAAAAAGTGATATATTTGACAAAATAATCACTTACCACCATCTCATGATCTCTCTCCATGAGGGATATATTCTCACGCCCATGCTCATGCTTTCTCAAGCCCTGTATAAACCTTAAAAATAGAATTTAAACTACGTGAATCAATAATGGTTTGATTTTTCACTAACTAACATCTATAACAACAAATGTAAATTGAAATTTACTAATTTTCCTCATACCTCCCCTATCAGATCCATCGAGGATTGTATAGTAGATGAAACACCAATCTCCATTGCCCTCGTCACATTCAGAGGTGTTTTAGCTTGCAAAAACTGAAAAATAAAACAACAAAATTTTCAACGTAATCAACGTTGTGCATATAAAATACATAGATATATTAAGTAAAATTCATTAGTTAAACTTTTTATTCTATTACCTCCGTGTAGGTTTGAGTAAATCCACCGCCATTGGGAAGTGTAATAAATTTATAATTGTTTACTAGTTACATACCCCAGTGATAGGTGTACTACATAAATCGCATATTAGCTTGTTCAACATCCAAAATCGCATATTAAATTACCAATTGTAAAACAATGCTATTAACATGTAATAAATTTATAATTGTTTACTAGTTACATACCCCAGTGATAGGTGTACTACATAAATAAGTAGGTGGGAGGCTGGTGTATCAGTCTCAACACTGTGACCTTGCAATTTTATTAAAATCATAAAAAAAAATTAGTTAATCTTGCATTTCAAAATTAAAATTTAATAAATTAAATTCAATGAACATGATAATTTTTACCTGAATATCAATTCCATATGCCTCATGCAAAATGCTAGCTACCCTCTCCATCTCCGTAGCTGCAGACAGATCCTACGTAGCAGCCTCCTGAGTGTTGGTGGGGTCATATCAACAAGTCGCCCCACAAGATTGACACACATGGGGTCAAAGGCCACCACTTGAAGAATCCCCTGGATGGCATTGAAGAATAGGGCTAGTATGATGGATGACACTCTGGGTCAAAGTGTTGATCTCTTGCAATGTCTCTACATCAACACTTTCCTTCGTGATGAAATACATAACAACGTGCTCATAAGGTGGCCTAGCGAGAGCTCATCTACCTTTTCATGTAGGATACGGCTTTGCACCAGGTCTATCTTGAGCTAACCCCCCACCTCCCCCTAGAAATCCCTCATATCAAAATAATTTAGGATTTTGTTCAATATGAACTCATTGTGTAGATTCCTAAGGAAATATTGTAGGACTTTGCAATTGTTGGACGATGGGTAATCGAAGACCATGTACCACTTATCATAAAACTGGTTCCTATTATGTTGGTGGTGGCACCAATGGATAAGAAACCTCTTTGCATTGAGGGTAATATTTTGATTTGTGCATGGGTCGGTGAATAATGAGCACAAATCACCTTTTGTAATTTTAAAATCCTTTACATCTTTGTATGATAGTTTATTTGCATAATAATCCCTAGCCACCTGCCTCCTATCTTGCCATGCAGTTATTTGTTTGCTAATTGAATCTACATTTGTTAACATATCTTTCAATGAATTTTCTAGGGCCATTCTTTATATGATTGAACCATTTGGATCACTCAACCTACTGATTAAATCCTCAATTTTCTTTTTGTTTTTCTCAATTTCACTCATTAAAAATTTTGTTGAGTGCTAGGAGGGGGTTGAGTGATTGGTGGAGGAGGTTGTTGTTGTGGTTGATTTTGATCTTGAGGATTTTTTTCTTGAGGATTTGGTTGCTCTTCCTATTGAGGATCTTGAGGGTTTATAGGTTGATTTGTATCTCCTAAAAATTCAAAAAATAATAATATCAAATTCAACCTAAATCTAACTAATTCAAAACAAAAAGCACACAATCCTTACCTCTCACACCTCCTCCTCATCGTGGTGCCATCGTTGTGAAGAAATAAAAATTGTTGCTGAAGAATTTTTCTGCATGGCTCCTCCTAGAATGCAAGCACAAAAAATGGGGGTTTTGGCCGCAGGGAGAAGAAAAAACAATCGAAATGAAAATGACAACATTTCACTTTTTTTTTTCTTTTAACAAGCAATAACGCAAGTGCGAAATAATGCGCTTGCATTATGACTTTTCAAAAAAAAAATTAAGTTGGCCACAAATTGGCTACCCATTTCCATGCACCCGCCCATGTATTTTTTAATGAAACCCTAGTTATTTAGTTTAAAAAGAAATGTAATATAGTTGTGAAGTTGGTGGCCTTGAGGGTTTGAATTCAAACTTTTACTACAAAAATTTGGAGACTTGAGAAAATATTGTCTTGAGATAAATAGTAAAATCAATACCCATAAAGATGAGTCACTCTTCCAAATCATTTTTTTATTGTTTGATAAAACTATTTCAAGCTTTTTAGAATCCTTATTCTCTCATTCTTTAGTTGAGTTTGGGGATTTGTCAATATTATAGGAGGTTGTAGGTTTTTTCCCTTGCAAAGGGAGGAATTATCTTTAGAGGAATATGAAGTAATATTTGTAAAAAATCCTTAGCAAGAGGAAATGAATGATGTTATTCTAAATGAGACCTTTTTGGCTATTGTGACATATATTCTAGACTAGTTAGATTTATTGGAGAAGAAGCTTAAGAATAAAAGCCTATAAACCTATTGTCTTATATTGATCATTAAACAACTTGTAGACTATGCTACCTTGGAAATGAAATAAATTGACATAATACAACATAAAGTTCTTAAGACATCAAAATTCACATTGTATTCCTATAAAAATTCAAAGTTATTTATATATTTGAAATCCCAAAATTTGGAAAACTTGTGCTAGATACACATCAGAAAAACTAATGTGGACTTGACCTAAAATTGATGTGACTATTTTATGCATTAACATAAATTTAATAATATTTTCACATAGGGTATTGGGTCATATTAATGTTACAATAGCATGAAAACATCAAAAATATTTATTTCTAAAAAATATATTACAATTATTTTTGCATATTTTTTTTATTGGTAACACAAGAATTTTCATCCTAGCCCAAGTTAGGTGAGGAAAAAAGGGGGGGAAACCATCTCTAGTATGAACACATTGAATTAACATGAATATTATAAACTTGCAATCATTATAGCCCAACAAGGGCACAAATCTTGTGAGTACACCAACCTAGAGAGGGTTTAGAGTATAAAGACATGAGCATGAACACCAACAATGTCAACACAAAGGTTCAAGCTTGCAAGCATACTAGATCATCAAGGGCACAATACTCATGATCACAATGACCAAAAAAAGGTTTGAACTTTGGTGAATGCAACAACAATACCACGATATAACCATCACACAAATCCATGAACAATATTTTTTACATAAATATTAAAATCACATTTATTTTGTGGCATTATATTAGAGATTATAGCATATTATATCATATAAATTACTATTATATTATATATTATAATATTCTACTACATATTACTCATTATATATTTATAGGAAACAACACTTTACAAGAATTATGTTACTTTTAGAAAATTGGTTTATTTTGGATGAAAATATTGCTATTTTAATATTTATAATACAAAAATGGAGGGGGAGAAAAAAGTGAGCTCCCTTTGAATATAGAATCAATATAAGGAATAAATACAAGTCATCCTCATCCTCCATAGTAGTGTCCTACATCTTAATGTTCGATGTGTGAATAAACTCAACATCAAAATTAGGATCATTATCATCATCCTCTAGAAAATATGGACCCTCCACTAGAAAAGATGGATAATTTATTTATCAATACAAAAAGTGTTGTCATAAGAGATTTCTGTAAGTGTAAAATATTGAATTAATTTAAGCAATAAGAATCCAAAAAAAGAAACCAAAAGCACAAGATATGGGAGGACCACTTACCAATGAGATCAAGATTGTTTAAAAAAATAAATTTAAAGACAAAAGTTAGATCAATAAATAAATAAAAATGAATTCACAAGCATTAAACACTCTTACCAATCCCATTGTTGAGTAACTTTAGTTGAAAGGTATGTCAGATTGCTTCAACTAAAATCCTCCATGATAGTTTGCAAAAACTTCAATACGTGATGACCTAGATGCTATGATAAATAATTCTCAATTGCTCAAGAATCAAATGGACAAGGCTTCTCTATGAAAGTTCTAGGTAATCAATGAGAATGATGAAGGGTTATTTTATAGAGTTTTAGAAATTAGATCAACAATCTTGATTAAGAGATGCTGATTTGAGATCAAAGGTTGAGAATTAATGAGAGGAATTGATTTCCTAGCTAACTGATTGCATGATTCCAGTTAATTGGTTGCATGAGATATTGATTGAAGTGTTAAGAGAAGTGATTGATCATAAGAGTGGTCAATCAATATCAGTTGACTGAAAGAGAGTTTCAGTTAAGATTTGAGGGAATAATGTATCATATACTTAATTAAATAATTAAATAATTATTGGAGGAATGTGCAAGATAAGATTGAGATAGAAGATGAGTTTTCTTTTTGCATGATAAGATAATTAATTAAAGTAATTAATTAATTGAGGAATTGCAAAGATAAGATTGATTAATAAATAAATATTTATTTATTAATGGATGATGTTTCAGATAAGTTAAGATATTTTGAGGGAAACTAGGATAATTAAATAACTAAAGATAATTATTTAATTTATGTTGTAGACACTAAAAAATTGTCCTAGGCATGCAACCCTTAACTTCATAATTATTTCATAATCATTTCTCATAAGAATCGAATAACATTAATTATTTATTATTTTCTAAAGTCACATGTCCTCTATTACATGAACACCCACAGGAACTATGGGTGGGAGGGAATTTAAGTTGTGGGTGCTCATGTGGATTAGCCGTTGGGGGGTAATAGGATTGTCGAATAGGACGGGGCCCTCAAGCACACCCGAGGTAGTTGATAGTTGGGGGGAGATAGTTGTAGGGAGCGGGTTCTATGATTAAATAACTTTAATTATTTAATTAATTCATTCTTACCTTTATTCTTTCTTGATTAATTAATTAAATATTATTATTTAATTATGTCACTAATTAAATCTATCTTCTATTAAATCATCATTTTTAATTATCTAATTAATTCCTATCACACTTTCAACTATAATTAAATAATCAATTTAATTATTTAATTATTCCTTAGCCTTTTCTCCCTTTAATTAAATAAATCTTTATTTATTTAATTTAATCCCAAAATCTTGAATGTTGAATTAAATTACTATTAAATTCATACAAGAATTTATCCATAGCATATTCTTCTATAATTAGATAATCTCTTTGTTATATAATTAATCATTTATCACTTATGTCTAGATATAATTTTATCATTCAGTTATCTGATGAGATAATATCTGATTGTCTCTATCGAACAGTCTTTCTATCATGCAATCTTTATTCTTTTGTGTCTCAACTAGTTTCCACTAGTGATTAAATTATTATTTAATTTAATCCCCATCATTTATGCTTTATCACTTAAACTAATTTAACCCTAATCCTATTGTAGACACATAAAAATGGCCTAGACCCCCAAAACATATTTTTCTATATCATGCTTCATCTCAACATAATTAAAATATTTAATTATGTCTTATAGTCAAATGTCAACTATTAATTAAATAATTCTTAATTATTTGATTAATTCACGTCTTTTATTCCTCTTGGCTATTTAAATAAATAAATTACATTTATTATTTAAATACATCGCTAATTGCTTATGTCACTCTATAATTAAATAAATTCCTAAATTTATTTAATTATTACTTCTTCATGATTATTAAATAAATAGATCCTATTTATTTATTTAATACGTCATTAATTATTTATGTCTTCTCATAATTAAATAAATTCTTATTATTTATTTAATTATTATCCTCTCCAACTTTCTTTATAATTTTAAATAAAATCATTTATTTAAAATTACCCACTTTCTAATTTTCCTCCACAATTGAATACTTTTAATTATTAAATTATCTTATTGATTTTCTTTCTAAATTTAAATAAAAGCATTTTATTTAAATTGGCAACTTTCCTCTTTCCAAGTAAATAATTTTAAATTATTATTATTTACTATCACATGAATTCATCATTTTGGAATTAATTTAAAATATTAATTTCAAAATAGCATTTCTCTTCACAAAGTAAGTTATTTCTAAAATAATTTGATTTTCTAAATATCTTCTTCTTGTTCAATCTTTATTTTCTTGATTTTACTAATTTTCATCTAACTGTCACATTTATTCTCCATCATTGATTTAACTTCCTAAATTAAATCTTGTCCACACATTTGGGGATTTCTACCCTAACCCTAATTGAGAGTTGTCATTATGAATCTTAACCATTGATTCTAGGGCATTTCTCAATCTCTCATCTCATCCGTCCATTCAAGATTGCATTTTCTATAAAATGACAATCTTGTTCTCATTTTTGACATCTCTTATCAATCTTATCTCTCTTTCTTATCTTTTTCATTTATCACTTTAGCTACTTACATGCTAGAATTAATTTCTATTTGCATTTAGTTCATACAAATCCTTCAAATTTTTGCTTAGGACTAGTCAAATATAGAGTTTTCTCACACAAATTTGAGGGCACATTCTTCAACATAGCAAACCAAGGAGATGCAATGGAAATCGGCCATGGGGGAGAGAAGAATGGGTGAGCTTGTTCCAATTTTCCTTTCCTTTTCTCATTTTTCTCCTTTGTATTCTATTGATTGTTTGGATTTAATTAATATTGCATGCATTATATGACTAACCAATCTATTTTGAAGAAATCCATCATTACATTGGTGAACACAACCCCTTAACACGTTTTTGCAGGTTCTTGTACGGTGTCATTTTTATTTTGTAGGTACAAGAGTATGCAACAACGCAATTGATAGCCGTTGCGATGCAAATGCTCTGTTGCACCGAATTCTCCTTCGCAAGAGATGCATTTGATCTGTCGCAATGCATTTGAGCTATCAAGCGATGCATTCGAGCTGTCACAATGCACTTGATCTCCCGAGTGATGCAATCGACCTGTTGCGCTACATTTAAAATTTTGCGACGCAAAAAGATTGGTAACTTTTTTCTTTCGGTTTCAGTTATTTTCTCTTTTTTGTTTCTAGGTTAGAGATTTCTTGTGTTACTATTTTTTTTTTTGTGATAGCATGTATTCGGCTAGATTTAATTAATTTGATTTGTTATTTCTTTCAAAAATATTGCATTTTACATGCATTGGTTAAAAAGAATAGACATGCAAATACATATTGGTTAAAAAGAACAACAAACTTTGTTTTTCATTGTGTTTAAAATTCAATCTTAGATAGAAAATACTACAAATGGATAAAATGAACCTTGTGCATTCTCTGTTTGTACACATTTTTTTTTTGGTTTAAAAAGAATACCATGAGAGTGTGATCTGAAATACTCATGTGCTCTCTCTTTGTTTTTAAACAAAGATCGATTGAACTATGAATATTTTGGTTCCCTTTTGTTGAACTTTAGAAAAGTGGGCCTACTTTGGTGGGAAAAAGTACTCACCCCAAAGTGACACAAATCGGCAACGAAGCTCTTTAGCCAAGCTACTTTCGACTGGTATATAAATGTGAATCCTAAGGGAAAGCCTAGGATAACGAGTGCAGATATGTCATACAGACCAAGTAGTACTCCCCAAAACTTTGTTGAGCTTAAACTCTGCAGGCTGGAGTGCCTCCTTAATGGAGCTTAATCTTGGCCCCATGTTTGACCACTCGAATGAATGTTCAAATTAAATCCTTTGTTATAGAAAGCCAAAAACCTTCTATTCTTTGGTGCAACAACGATAGTTGCCAAGGCACCCACACCTACACAGTTGTTATTAGAAATGATCAATCTTCCATGGGAGTTTCAAGGAGGTTGGAAGCTTGGTTTCCCTTAGAAGTGAGTGCACTGTAAGGGGGAGCCTGTGGGGCCAAGCTTGTGATTTCATTCGCTAAGGATATGCAGTTAGTGGGATCCAAAAGAATATTGTCCTTGCAACCATAAGATTTTTTGTAAAATGACTTTGTATACACCTGAAATTAGTCTGTAGCATTTGATTAATTAAATACGAATTATTGATTAATTATCCTAATTTCCTCTACTATTGAATAAATAGAAATATTTATTTATATAGTTCACATTTAAATTCATCTTAATTAAATAAACAAAATTAAATACTTTGTTCGATTTAATTATCAAATCCCTATTTCAATCTATCACATCCATCTAAAATTAATTAAATAAAGATCAAAACACTTTATTAATTAATTGCCATATTCTTCTATCTAATTTAATAAACAACTATCCTACAGTTTGTTTTATTAAATTATTTATCTTTCTTTTGCTAATTTAAATAAATCAAAATATTTGAATTAAAGCACAAAGAATATTCCATCTATATTCTCTCAAAAATGAATTAGATATCCTATGTCTAATTTATGTCAAAATCATGTCAAAATTAATTGATTGAAACTTCACGGGAATTTTTGGAGACAAATTGGAGACAAATTTGGAATTTGATCTCTTAATCCTCCTCCATCAATTCTTCCTCTTCTCTTGCCTCGTGTTTTCATGGGTAGAGACAATCTCCATCTTTCTCTCAATCTCCTCCATCTCTCACCATTCAATTCTCCAGATTGAATCCAAGCCTCTCAAAGCTTTCCCTATGCATTCCTACAACTAAGAAATCTATAAATACAGCCTCATTGAACCAAGAAAGGATCCAGATAATCAAGTTTATGCACTCTTACTCTGCAGGAATTCAAGCATCAAGCATCAAGCATTCACACATCAAGCATCAAGCAATCAAGTTTTCAACCATGACTGCCTCCTGTAGCTGCAACTATCTGTTTCATATATGTTATTTTACATTGTTTATCATTTAGTATTGTTTTATCATCATCTCGTTCTTTGAATAGTTATTTTAACAATCATAGTGCACTCATGATTTGAGAGCAATCTTGATTTAATAAATCTTTGGAGATAGAGAGCAATATGACACTTTTGATAGATAATTCATTTGAATTGATTCATTTAGCTTGTTTATTGATATAATGTCATATTAAGAAGTGTTTTGTGCTTATTCACGTATTACACACTTACAATTTGGCACCCACCGTGGGGCATTAACCCCAATTTCTTCTCAATTTTTGCAAATTTTTTGGAAAGTATCACATAGGTTCTCAGCGTGTTTTTCTTGTAGCGCTTCCATTAAAAGTTTTAGCGCTTCTGGTCGTTGTTTTAGCGCTTTCAGTTTTAGCGCTTCCGGTCAGTGTTTCAACACTTCTGGTCACTATTTTAGCAGATCGGGTGATTTAGCACTTCCAAGGAAAACTTCGGCGCTTTGGGGTCCTGTTTCGATGCTTTCAGGTTTTAGCGCATCAGGTAACTGTTTTAGCACTTCAGGGGAATATTCCAGCGCTTTTGTAAAATCAGTCTAGATCTGACGCATCCGCGGCCATATTTTATTTTTATTTATAGTTGGACTAAAATTGATCAATCTAGGATAGTCACTTCAAAGTTCCTAAAATATATCAATCCTAGAATAGTCACTTTCTTGTTTTTCTTAAAGAAAATTTATCAATCCTAGGATAGTCATCACATTCTTATAGTAGAAGTTAAAAAGAACATCATGATTTATGTGAAGTAACACCTTCACATAGATTATAAAATTTCTTTTGGGCTTAAAATGAGACAAACTTATATGTTGTGCTTGTGGTGATTAGGCTTATGCTCTCCCCTTAACTGGGTGACCAAAGTGCCAAATTCACTTTTACTTCATGTCATTTACACTTTATTAAATCCTTTAGTAGGCCTGTTGTAGTGGGAAAAAGTACTCACCCTATTGGAACGACCTAAGTGGGAACAACCAAAGCCAAGTTTTCCAACCCACTATAATAAAAATGCAAGTTGTTGATGAAAGTATAACTTGACGGTACTGAGCAAGATAACCATCCCCAAAATCTTTGTTCTAAATATTGGAAAGTCTCTTGAGGGAGTTTATCTATTTGCCGCACCGAATGGAAACCCTATCTATGAACCATAGAGTAGTTTCTTGCCAAGTCAGTATCCATACATTTTCATAATCACGGTGCAAGGGGAGGGAAGAATCTACCCCCAAGATACTCACCATATAATTACCAAGGACCACTTGCTCAAGGGATTCAGTATCCACTTCCGTCACTTTGAGTACGTGCCTGGCAATGACAAAAACATGGGTGCCCTCTAGGGGGTGACACGGCTATGTGAGTCAACATAATTCAAGATGTGGGCTGTGAGTATAATGATGACCTACTTGTCCTTAAGTGTGAGTCTGTTTGATTTGTGTACAATTGTTAAAATGACCCATCAAAATCAATAAGAATCATTCGTGGTTCTTGAACATTCACGATCTATTCAGTTAAAAATATTCATAATTGCTTGTTGTGTTTTCACAAATTCATTAAAATCAGATTTAAATCATCTTGAAAACCAACAAAGTCAAACTATATCAGAAAATCCATGCTGCGAAAGTGGAAGTCCACCACATTTGTCAAGAGAAAAATCAAAGTCACAAGGCCCAAGAAACCTCTCGGTTATAGAAATAAATTGAGAAAACAACATTTTCTATATCAAAATCGGAAACTCTTCTTACAACACAGAACATTTATTCACCGATATCATGAATTTTGCTAGGGGTCACACATTAGATTACGTGGTAGAACTGCTCTATTCATGATCCTTCTTTCAAAGAAGAGCTCTCACTCAATATCACAACCATAGTTAGCGCATACATCCTTTTTATCTTCCACAATCCTTGATACAGTATGCCACAAGGCCAGATCATATTTTACAATAGAGAATCTTAAACTTCTGTTTTTAAGTGTTCTGGAAACCTGTTTCAATGCTTCTGGTCACTGTTTTAGCGCTTCTGGGAAATAGTGCTTTCGAGCACTGTTTCAGTGCTTCTAGTCTATATTTCATCACTTTTAGTAAAATAGCACTTCCATCAAATTTTATAGCACTTTCGGGCACTGTTTCAGTGTTTTCAGTAGAATAGCGCTTTCATCAAATTCTACAGTGCTTCTGGCCACTGTTTTAGTGTTTTTTGTCAATTAGCGCTTTTGTCACCTATGTCAGTACTTCGGCACTCTGTTCTAGTGCTTCTAGGAAATAACACTTTTGTCCTTTGTTTTAGTGCTTTCAAAACAGAGAGTTCAAATTTTTTACTAGTCAATCAGTCTGTCATTTTATCCACAATTTTCATCAAAATTAAATTTCTTTTTATCAGAATCACCATCTAGAGACCGAAAACAGATAGGTTTATACAAACTTTCAATCTTATCAACTGGAAATAGATCTTGCAAATCACAAGTGTCAAAATCAATACAAAAATGATTACTACGCTAAAGTTTCATCATTAGGATATTATCATCCTTCATCACGAAACTAAGTATAGCAATCAAATTTTTAACATAGTCTCATCAATAAGATCTGTCATCTTATTTGACTTTGTTAAAAGTTTCAATTGACATTTTCAACATAGAAGATCAACATTTTAGAAGAAAGGGTTAAATTTTGTATGCCAATCTTCACTAGGTCCCAAAAGCAAAGATTCTTAGAACAAGAAATTTTAAAATCCCAAGCAATGGCAGAGGAAAATCCTTGGAACAATCTGAACTGAAACGATAAAAATGACATAACGCTAGAGGACATCCAAGCAGCTCAACAAGATCCTAAGTTCCATATATTTATGGAAAAGATTCTAGAACAAGAAATGGAGAAATATCTTTTGATGTTGGCTAAATCAGGTGCCAAACTTCCCAAAGACTTTGATGTAAACCGTCTAAAGGAAGCACCTACCACAAGTGAGGCTGAATTTTGCACCCAACACAAACAATAGATGTAGTTGTTGCTTTAACATCTCAAATGCAATTGTTACAATAGCAAATACAAGATATGACAAAAGGGACTACCAAGAGATATGCGATACAGGACATTTGTCCTTATCCTTTCGACGCAACAGTTGGCTTGATACCTTTTCCAAGACATTGTGAGATCCCAAAATACGATAAGTATAATGGTAGAACGGATCCAATTGATCACATTAGAGAATTCAAAACGAGTCTTGAGTTTTCCCAAGAGGAGACATATTTAATGAGACTATTCCCAAGGAGTTTGGGATGATCATGCATGGAGTGGTTTTTGAAGTTAAAGCCCAGTATCAAAAATTTTGAGGAACTCGTCAACAGATTTATCTCTCAATACTCCTTCAACATCCAACACGATGTAACAATCAAGGATCTTTATAATCTAAAGCAAAACAAGGGGGAAACATTCTTATCTTTTCTCCAAAGATGGCGACGCTTGTTCGCTAGATATCCTAGATCAATTCTGGAGGAAGAAAAGATGGAGTTATTTATTGACAACTTAACAAAAGAAATGAGTTATAGAATAGAACTACAATGCCCTCCCACATTTGAGAAAGTCATTGAAAACGGTCTCAAAATTGAGGAAGCATTGGTCAAAAGGGGAGTTATCAAACATTTTAATGATAAATCAAACAACACAAGTAACTCCTCAAATCAATACTCAAGTAGTGATAAGCCAAAATTTTGGCAAAAGAATCGCAACACGACTATCAATGAAACAACAAATGATTCCTCAAATGTCAAACCGGTTTTTAACTTGACATCATCTACATCAAAGAATCAAAACAATGATCAACTTGTCAAGCCAAATATCATACATAACAATGAGATCGTCAAGGTGCAACCATATCAGAAACCATCAAATCGATGAAGGTTCACACCTTTAGGCCAATCGATAGAATCCACAATGAAAGAACTAGTCGCTAGTGGTCTTATCACTGCAAGAGAAGCCCAATTCTAGGATCCTAAGGTCAAACCACCATGGTGGAATGATGTTGATTATTGCAACTTCCATAACAACAAGGGTCACAAAACTAATGACTGTATGGAGTTAAAACACACAATACAAGATTTGATTGACAACAATAAAGCATAAATTGAAACACCGCAAAACAACAATGATCACTCAGCTTTCAAAGACCCTTTGCCAAACTATGACAAAGGAGCATCTTCATCTTCAAAGAACAAAGGGAAGAATATCAACCATATCTTTGACACAAGAATCCTTTGTCTATCTGGAATAGAGAGTGATCATATAGTTGGCCACAACATTGACGAACCCAAAATCAACAACTCTACTCCCAAACATATCAAACTTTGATAATCAAATCAATGTCATAAAAATCAGAGAACATCAAGAGCATCAACCAGTAAATGTAGCAACTAGGGGGCAAGCCAAGTTCATGTTAAAAGGAATTGGGTCTACACACGCGGTTCCACCTCCATCACACTATAACATTGTTGATCAATTGCAAATGATTCTTGCTCAAATATCCATACTAGAGCTCCTTAAAATATCACCATCACATAAGGAGGTTCTCGAACAAGCTTTAGTTGCCACTACAGTACCAAAGAATATAGATGTGTGTCAATTTCAAGCTATGGTTGGACATTTGACTACCCCACATTGTCTATCATTCTCTGAATAGGATGATATTTCGTTGAACCATCCCCATAATACGGTACTCAATATTGAGGTCTTAATCCACAATCATTGCGTCAAGAGAGTCTTAATAGATGGGGGAGATAGTCTGAATATTTGCACTCTCAAGCTAATCTGTGCACTAGGATATTCAGATGATGCTATTGATTCTCACAGAAAAATGACTATTAAAGCATATGACGAAGAAGAGAGATTGTCTAAAGGCTTGATTGTATTAGCCATCCAAGTGGGGCCCATGATGAAATATATTGCATGTCAAGTATTGGAGAAAGAATTAACATACAACATTCTCTTGGGTTGACCATGGATCCATGAAATGCAAGTTGTACCTTCGACATATCATCAATGTTTGAAGTTCCCAGTAAATGGATGAGAGGTGACTATATCTGCTGATTACAATCACCCTCAATGTTGTGACATCCTTAGGATCTCTCAAGATACCTTCATACCACACAATAGGAAATCATCATCATCCAAAGATGAACAACGTCCAAGCATCACTACTAAATGGGTAGAAAAGAAAGGTAAAGAAAAAGAGACAAATCCTGTTGAAATTCAATCAACAGATCAACAAACTTCTTTATCACACAAGTTCCAAGAACAAATCCAATTAAAAGAAAAAGGGATGGGCACATATTCAATGGAGCAATCACTTAACCTATCACAATTAATGCCATCTCCTAGAACATATGGTCAACCATCTATGATCAAGTCTCAAACATCATTACCAGTTACAGCTCTAGATGAAAGGTTTGTCCAAAAGGGTACAATAGAGGATGAAACAAGCAACAAAGCAATCCTGGATTGGCTATACAAAGATGAGGATCCCTCTACATTAGATGTCAGTATAAAAAATGTCACCATCAACACCAATAAATATGGAAAAGGAAAGGCTATATTAGAAAAAAATGGGATATGAAGGACAAGGACCCATTGGATTAAGAAAGGATGGAATCAGAGAGCCTATTTCACCCCTCACTCTCCACACAAAAGAGAAGCCAGGACTAGGATATTCTAATGTAGAAAAGCAGGAACTAACAAAGACAGTTGTAGAAAATATCCTTCAATTTCGGGATGGCTCCGAAATAGACTCAAATGAATATGAGTGGGCATTATATTCTGATTTATTTTTCATTGATATTCAAGTAGATGTAATCCAAAAATATGCACCTACATGTGAGGAGGGCCAAGGTTCACTAGATATCGATGATTCAAGTGGGAACGAGCAGACTTCAAGTGGACTAGATGATCTGGAAGAAAGTACCATCATGGACTTCGACATTCAAGTAAACGATTATGAAGAAATGGTTGTCCACACCCTTACAACCATCACCTTGCAAAAATATGATAACCAAATGCCATTAATCCATCCTAAAATCATTGAATGGGAACCTATCAAACCTTTGAATATACCCATATTTACAAATGATGATGCCATCATAAACTTCCTATGTCATGCCGAGCCTGGTACAACTTCTATCTGTAATACTCATAACAACGCAACTCGGCAGGAGGGTGTCAAATCTTCCAGTTGCAAAAATAACAACAAGGAAAATAGATCTAATGGTGAAAACCATTCAATGGCAACATTAGATCTAGAAAAAGTAAAACTAAAGAATGCATCTAACAGTGAAAACCTTTATGAGGCACTAAAGGATGGAATATTTGACACTCTTCCAGAACACTATCATGAAAGATCATCATTCCTAGTAGAACCAACATAGTCTGTGAATATTGGCACTGGAGATAAGGCACAAATCCTACATCTGGTAGAATCCATGATAGAACAAGAAAGACCGAAATTCATCCAATTCTTTAAATAAAGAATCATCAAATTCGCTTGGTCATATTTCGATATGCCAGGCTTAGACTCAAATCTGCTTATGCATCACTTGTCTTTGCCCATAGGAATCAAGCCTGTCAAGCAAAAGTTAAGAAAAATGCATCCTCACATTGCATTGATGGTCAAAACAAACCTAAAGAAATTATTGGATGCTAGATTCATATGGTCTATAGATTATGCCGAATGGATATCGAATCTTGTACCTATTTCAAAACTAGACAATAGTATCAAAATATGCACAAATTTCAGAGACCTGAATAAAGCATGTCTGAAGGATGATTTTCCACTACCAAACATAGACCTCATCGTAGAATTGACAGCTGGGCATTCCATGTTGTCAATCATGGATGGTTTCTTAGGATACAATCAGATAAAAATACCTCCCAAAGATCAGGAAAAAATAGCTTTCACATGCCCATGGGGAACCTTCTACTGGAATGTCATGCCATTTGGCCTAAAGAACACAGGAGCCACTTATCAAAGAGCAATGATGACAATATTCCATGATATGATGCACACCTTCATGGAGGATTACGTGGATGACATCTTGGAAAAATATACTACTAGGGAAGGACATCTGCATATCCTAGACAAAATCTTCACACGGATGGAAAAATCCAATGTCAGGTTAAACCCCAAGAAATGTGTCTTCAGGGTCACATCAGCAAAACTGCTAGGATACATTATCTTGGAAAAAGGTATAGAAGTGGATCCAGAAAAAGTCAAAGCAATAATGGAAATGCAACCTCCTAGGAACATAAGTCAACTCAGATCACTACAGGGGAGGCTCCAATCAATCAGAAGATTCATCTCCCAGCTGGTGGATAAAAATCATCCTTTCAATCATCTATTGCATAAGAACATTGTTTTCAAATGGGACGAAGGGTGTGAATCAACATTCAATCAAATCAAGTAGTATCTCATGTCACCACCCATTCTCATGCCACCCACAGAAGTATGGCCACTCATACTATACATTGCTATGACATATATCTCATTAGGGGCACTTTTAGTGCAAGAGGATAATGAAGGAAAAGAACATGCTATCTACTATATGAGCCAGACATTGAATGGATATGAAATCAATTATACTTTCATAGAGAAATCATGCTTGATGGTGGTATTCGATACTCAATAGCTAAGACACTACATGTTAACTCATACCATCAAGTTAATAGCAAAGATCGGTCCTTTAAAGTATCTACTTAGTAAAGCTTCCCTAATAGGTAGACTGGCAAAGTGGGTCATGCTATTAAGTGAATGTGACATTCAGTATGTAGAGAGAAAGGAAATCAAGGGATAGGAAATCATTGAACAATTAGCAGAGGCTCCTCTACTAGATGATCAACCAATGACAATGGAGTTTCTAGATGCAGATATTATGACAATAATGCCCCAACAATGGGTATTGTATTTTGATGGATCATATACATAGCGAGGATCAGGAGCAAGAATCTTGTTCATTTCTCCACAAGGACACACAATTCCAAAGTCATTTCGATTAATTTTCCAGTGTACAAATAATGTGGCAGAATATGAAGCATTAATGATTGGGGTCAAAACAGCTATTCAATGGAAAATCATGGACTTATAGGTATATGGGGACTCTCAACTAGTTATTTATCAAGTGAATGATGAATATCAAACTAAAGATGAAAAGTTAAAGCCCTACAAACAAAAAATAGATAATCTAAAACAATCCTTTGTTAGTATCAAGTTTGATCAAATTCCAAGAGTTGAGAACAAAGTTGTCGACGCTATGGGTACAATTGCTTCATTACTACAATTGCCTGAGAAACGTGTTTGTTATGAGTTTATGGTAGAACAAGTATCATGTCCTTCCCATAATAATCAAGAGTCCACTACCATCTGCCATATTGAAACCGCAGACACCTCCATCTATGAAACAATCTATGCCTATCTGAAAAACAATGTCCTTCCTCCTGACTTATCCAGGAACCAAAAATGAAACTTCATCTGCCAATCCGCACGACACACTTTAATAGCCGATATACTTTATCATCGAGGTCTTGATGGTACTTTACTTCGATGTCTAGAACACATCGAATCTAAAATGACCCTACGAGAGGTTCATGAGGGTATTTGTGGTACTCACTCGAGTGGGATGACCCTAGCTAAGAAACTCCTCCGTTTGGGATATTATTGGCCATGCATGGAGAAAGAATCATATCAGTTTGTTAAGAAATGCCAAAATTGTCAGATTCATAGCAATTTGATTCATGCACCAACACAAGAACTACATCCCTTCACATCAACATGGCCTTTTCATCAATGGGGTCTTGATCTAGTCGAGAAAATCAATCCATCTTCATCTAATGGACACAAGTTCATTATAAAAACAACATAATATTTCACAAAATGGATTGAAGCAGTACCTCTTACTATAATCAATGGGAAATAGATCTCCTCCTTCATTTTGAACTACATCATATGTCGGTATGGAATTCCTCAATCCATTATCACTAATAATGGATGACCGTTCAAGAATCAAGATGTCCAAGAGCTATGTGATAAATTTCATATCCAACATTGGTTTTCAACACCGTACTATCCACAAGGGAATGGCCAAGCAGAGGCCTCAAACAAGATAATACTCAAAATTCTCAAAAAGATAGTTAACGATGTTGGACATGACTGGCATGTTCAACTCAATCCTGCACTATGGGCCTATAGAACAAGCATCAAAACACCAACATGAGCTACACCATATGCCTTGGTATATGGGTTAGAAGCCATATTACTAATTGAAGTTGAGATTCCATCCCTTCGTGTATCACTCAGAGGTATCATATCAGATGAAGACTATAGGGTCTCTAGATTGTAGGAACTGGAATTGTTGGATGAGCATCATCAACAAGCTGTTAATCATCTAATGACTTATCAATAGAGGATGTCAAGAAGTTACAACCACAGGGTAAAGCCAAGGATCTTTCAAGTAGAAGATTTAGTACTCAAAGAGAATCCTAGGAATTAGCAAGACAGAGAGAAGAAAGGAAAATTTGAGCCTAACTGGCTTGGTCCCTTTGTCGTCACATCAGTATATGGATCAGGAGCATATCATCTATCAACATCTGAAGGGGATTTATTTGATGAACCTATCAACACTATTCATCTCCAAAAATTCTATGCTTGGATTTCCTAGTGCATAGGTCATACTTCTAAATATTATTTCCTTGATGAAAACCTAGCAAACAAGCATCTTGGCAACATAAAAATACAAAAAAAATATATATCACTACAAAAAAAGAAAGAAAAGAAAAAAATGAGAAAATACAAAAACACAAAGAGTGTCACAAGCATATGGTAAAAACCTGGAAACAGGATTCGTATGCGATTCTAAGATCAACTTTCCCATCTATTTTGATATATATTAGGATCATTAGTCTGGCAGTCAGTACCGTTTCATATCATGTTAGTCATCTTGCCACTTTGCATCCATATCAAAATCATTCATATAGTCAAGTATCACTCCAAAGCTTGGGGGCAACATCTAGATATCACTAGGGGCAACAATAACATTGCTTTCACCAAAGGGCAAACAATAGTGTAATAGAAAAATGAAAACAAAGATTAGAGCGCAATGTCAGTCATCATTAGAAGGACATCAACCATCCATATCATTATCAAAAATCCAAAAACATGTCGAAAAGTTAAGTCTAAAAAAATTAAAACCCCAAAAAATAGGTCTGTGTCAATCAAACTACGCGGTCTCTGCGTGTGTAACATAGGCAAGGCTAATCTAAAATCAGCCCCCAAGACCCCTATGATAGGTTACTAGGTTAAGTCTTTGGTCCAAAATCTTGAAAATCTAAAAACGTTGGAAAAATTGGGATGGATGATCTAAAATTTGAATAATGAATGAAACACTTTAAGTAAACATTAGATAAATAACTTTTGATTATCATTTCTTTGGAGTTTCTCAATGATGTATTGAACTAGAGGAACAAGGAAAAAGAATGATGTTTTTATTATCTGCTGTCTGTAAGTTAATCATATAAATGTATGAATTGTCAGGGGATGTGCTATGCAAATGTATCAAGAATTCACACATTGAAATGATTAACCACTACCTGTTTACGCAATGAATGCTCAGGTCATCTTGGTTAAATTATACCTAGATGCTTGTGGTCACTTGCAATATCAAAATCATGAAAGAAGTATTCAGGTCATCATTGGTCTATCATATACCATTAACGCTTGTATTCACTTTCAACATCCAATAAAGCTCTATGATGACAAAAAGCACAAAGATATTGTTAAAATGACTATCGTTTTGCATATAGTTGCATGTTAAAATTAGATTGCATTCCTCATTTCACATTATCTACAGAGTATTTGTTGCATAAATGTGTCAAATAAATGATTATCTAATCCATGAATCAAAATGAGTATACTTGACATAAAATCCAAAAATCATCAAAGACATGTAGGAATCATCATCTCATCATTTTGTTTTATCATTACATCATCCATTTTATCATTCATGCATCAAATAAATTATGAATTACATCATGCCATAGGGTACATCATATTAATTTTTACCTTTACATCATTACATTATCATCTATCCAACACAAATATGCATACATTATTTACCATCCATACATAAAATAAATAAATTAAAATCATGTCATTATTATCATTACATCCATTACATTATCATTCATCATAAAATCATCATTTTTATCATCATCATGTTAACATTTATCCATCCATTCATACATATTATAACATTTTCGGCATCCATATAGATCATCATTAAGAGACTCATACATCACATCATACATCCATATATCATCTAGTCTACACATACATTTATCCTTACACCATTACATCAAAATAAACTCATTGCATATTGCATCCATCACTTAAATATCAAAAACCATCATCATATCATATAAACTGCATCTCATATATATATCAAGTGTCAAGTATACAATGAAGTCTAATCTAAAAATACATCATCAACAAAAAATTACATCGTAATATACATCATAGAAGCTCACAATAGCATCTACGATCTACTACTCCCAGAATGTGTGGGCCCAACATGACCTGTACCACCACCACAAACCCCGAAAGAACCAGGATCTCTAGGATCTTTGCATGGAGGCTGTGTCACCCCCTCGCTCACTGTCCATGTATGAGTCCACCCAGATCTCGACAAGGTGTAGCTGACTCTGCACTCTCTAGGTACTGCATCATGATATCGGCCTCTGTAGAACTCTGCCTCTTGGCTAGCCTACAAGACCTCTCTCATATACTTTGTGACCGAAGTGCCATCAACCACTCTCTAGAGATTCTTCGCTATCTCCTATGCCCTCTCAGTAATCTGCCAAGCACTGTCTCTCTCGGCTATCAGAGTAGCCACCTACATCTGTATGACAGTCAACTGTCCCTGCACCTGTAATAGAGCCTAGGCATGAGCTTGTGCCTATGCCTGCATCTGAGTTTGGGTCTACACAAGCAAACCTTGAGCCTATACCAGCTGCCCCTGCAAAGTCTGCACCTATGCTTGGAGCCCAGCTATCTGTTTCTACTGATCCATTGTAGGCACTGTCACTGCTTTCCTCTTGCGAGGCCTACTAGAAGATGGCACACTGCTAATGGCTGGCCCTGCCCCTCTGTCTCCTCCACTGCTGCCATCACTATCATCACTATTGTTGTCAAAATTGCTACTGCTCTTTGAGCTACTACCTGATGAAGAATCCTCTCCACCCCCACTATCTGCAAGACCCTTTTCCAAATCCTCTTGCACAGGTAAAGGTACCGGCTCATCAAGAATGGTGATACGCGCATGTGGAACCAAGGCCAGGAATGCGGAATAATCCTTAGTAATCAACGCCTCTGCAATATCCCTCCGCATGTCCCAGGGTGATGGATGTAGTGCTCGATATCCCTCTACTACAACATCATAAGACAAACATGGACCCCAATTAGGAATATCCATCTGCCACCTTGCATAGTGAGCAACTCCTTGTAGCATACACTATACAATGCCATACTATCCGTACACTCGGCACAGCAAAAATTTCTTGAGAATAAATGGTGTACGACCAATGAGATACATGGAATCACAAAGGAATCCCAATACTGCACCATCCTCATCCCACTCCTCACAGTCAAGGTATGGGTGCCAAGTAATGGTCTTTGTATCATCAAACACCCACCTCCAATGCTCTAACTTGCCCATTCAAGCTTGTGTAAACCGACCACTATATCGAAAAGTGTACGGTCTACCGGCTGGTCTGTCTACAACTGGAAAAGGCCGAGCAATAGCAAAGTGCTCCCATGCCCACACCTATAACAGGGTCATCCCTGCTGATAAACTCCTCGCTCCAAGATACATGACCAAGTGTAGATCATGATAAAGATGTGCCAACATGCACATCCCCCACACATATCTGGTATCATGTACCACCATTCTCTCAAGAGTCCTACCCCAGCCAACAAGGAATCCCTTTGACCTGTGATCAGGGCAAAGAAAACCTCCAATGAATCCAGCTAGCACTGCTAGTAGCGTAGCATAAGAGTCGGAAATCCTCCTCCATCAAACGCTCGGACCTGCAATGTCCTGATCCTGAAACACTCTACAAAGAGCATCTCTACTACCAGTCCCGTGAGAATCATATACAACTATCTCACCCATAAACGGAATACGCAAAATCCACCACACATCCTTGAGTGTGACTGTCATCTCACCAATAGGTAGGTGAAAGGTATTGTGGTCACTATGCTAGCTCTCAGCCAATGCAGTCAACAGACCCCGATTAATCCTAATCTGGGGCATATCAAGCAGGCTAGTAAGGCCACATCGACCTATCACCTGAAGCTCATCTGGTGTCAGATGAGGTATCAAGTCTATAGTCTATGGAAACCTCTCTCGCATCTGGAGAGTACCTAGATGCTCCTATCATCACAATGAAAAATCAATAAATCTATTCCAAAATTTTGATATGAATTTTTGATCAAAATTCATGGGAAAATATCAACAAACCTTATCTATCATAAGGTTTATCAAAACAATATCTAATCTCGCCTATCATGAGATTTATCGGATATTGAATCATCTCCTCGCCTATCATGAGGATCATCACAAATAGGATTTTCTTCTCGCCTATCATGAGAAGTTAGACTTATTTAAAGCATCCATCCTACACATCACGAATTTGGATTATCAATCATACCACTCCAAAGATTGGACATGATCAAAATTAGCAAAATGAGGGTTCACTGAGTCAAAATTTTCAAATCTGACATGGAAGCGCTAAAACAGGCTTCCAAAGCGCTAACATCCAAAAGTGCTACTTTATCGGTTCAAAGCCCTAAAATAGGGACCCAAAGCGCTAAATCTCAAAAGCGCTATTTCAGCACTCCAGAGCGCTAAATCAGGCATCCAAAGCGCTAAAAGTCCCGAAGCGCTATTTTTTTGCGTCAAAGCACTAAAACAGTCCGTCAAAGCGTCCCTTTACCAGAAGCGCTAGAATAGACCTTGAAAGCACTAATCCACCGAATCGAAGCACTAAAAGTCTCAAAGCGCTAAAATCCGACATCAAAGCGCTATTTCTAGACTCCTAAGTGCTAAATTACCGAAAGCGCTACATTACAAACTGGAAGCGCTAGAGTTTTTAATGCAAATGCTAAAACTCAAAGCGCTAATTGACCTACTAGAAGCACTACATCGAACTATAAGCACTACAACGCAACTTGAAAGCGCTAAAATAGCTAAAAAACACCTAATGGTCTAAAAATCATAAAAAACAAAAAAACATGAATTACGATGAGGTCAAGGGGTACATACCGGAGGTCCATACATGGTCGGTCATCGGTGATGTCAAACACACTCAAATCGGTGAGTGTAGAAGGGGATAGGCATTTTGCTCTAGCTGGCAGAAAACTCACTATCAAAAAGGTTTTCTTAAATCAAATAATGAAAATGAATTGGAAAATGACCTTTTGGAGTATTTATAATTTTTGGAAATGTATTTTGGTTGTTTTTTATTATCTTTTAATTAATTTTATCCAGTAAATTAATTAGAAACTTGTCTACAGGGTAGATTTCTTCATTTTTTGTCACGAGATAAATTATTTCAATATCAAAACATCATAAAATCATCAGAAAATCATATATTTTCGAAAAAATTCTAAAAATCATCAAATCATTAATTTATCTCCTGAGGGGGCATATTATCATCAAATCATCTGAAAATAAAAATCTGGGGCATGTCTGGGGCACACGAAATTATTTTTTATTATCATCGATCCTGGCAGTAGCAGCAAAATTTTCTTCGAAGCAACATGTAAACACATCACTTCGAAGAGGGGCAAAATGTATACACCTAAAATTGGTCTGGAGCATCCAATTAATTAAATACGAATTATTGATTAATTATCCTAATTTCCTCTACTATTGAATAAATAGAAATATTTATTTATATAGTTCACATTTAAATTCATCTTAATTAAATAAACAAAATTAAATACTTTGTTCAATTTAATTATCAAATCCCTATTTCAATCTATCACATCCATCTAAAATTAATTAAATAAAGATCAAAACACTTTATTAATTAATTGCCATATTCTTTTGTCTAATTTAATAAACACCTATCCTATAGTTTGTTTTATTAAATTATTTATCTTTCTTTTGCTAATTTAAATAAATAAAAATATTTGAATTAAAATTCTCTCAAAAATGAATTAGATATCCTATGTCTAATTTATGTCAAAATCATGTCAAAATTAATTGATTGAAACTTCACGGGAAGTTTTGGAGACAAATTGGAGACAAATTTGGAATTTGATCTCTTAATCCTCCTCCATCAATTCTTCCTCTTCTCTTGCCTCGTGTTTTCATGGGTAGAGACAATCTCCATCTTTCTCTCAATATCCTCCATCTCTCACCATTCAATTCTCCAGATTGAATCCAAGCCTCTCAAAGCATTCCCTGTGCATTTCTACAGCTAGGAAATCTATAAATACAACCTCATTGAACCAAGAAAGGATCCAGATAATCAATTTTATGCACTCTTACTCTGTAGGAATTCAAGCATCAAGCATCAAGCATTCACACATCAAGCATCAAGCAATCAAATTTTCAACCATGGCTGCCTCCTGTAGCTACAATTATCTGTTTCATATATCCTAGTTTACATTGTTTATCATTTAGTATTGCATTATTATCATCTCGTTCTTTGAATAGTCATTTTAACAATCATAGTGCACTCACGATATGAGAGAAATCTTGATTTAATAAATCTTTGGAGATAGAGAGCAATATGATGCTTTTGATAGATAATTCATTTGAATTGATTCATTTAACTTGTCTATTGATATAATGTTGTATTAAGAACTATTTTGTGCTTATTCACTTATTACACACTTACAAACTTCTATGTTGTTGATTTTCATTTTTACAACATCATGTGTTTGCCAGCTATTTTTTTAAACAAATGAGCAATAAACTTGTCCAAATTTGAATCAACATTGCCAAACTAAAACAAAATCTTTGCAATTTTCTTGAAATTTTTTCAAAACGCTTTTCACGACGCATTCATCATATTGCACCACAATTTCCTAATCCTGAGTCGCATCTACTATGTCAAACCACAATTGACAATTTAAACACCACAATTTCTTTGTCAGACCACATTTGAAATCCTAAAGGCCACATTTTCCATTTTCTGCAACACCTGCTAAACCGTGCAACACATCTAATATATTGCAACACATTTTCCAAACTCTATAACACATATGCCTTCCTAAAACACAATTTCTTCTAATAATGACGCATTTGACATTGCAATGCATTTGAAACTTGAAGCGACACATTTTCCTGTCAATTGGGAAAACATTACTCTTGTTAGAAACCGAGGCCAAACATTTGCAACCAAAATTTCCTGGCATCTTTTTCTAGTAGCCTCTATCCAAAACTAGGAAAAACACTTGTCCAAGTCATCCATCTTTGCATTTATCTTGCAATCCATCATCATCTTCATAGGAAAATTCTTAAGTCCTCAAAAAATTTGCACACCTGTAGGATAGGCAAACTTTCCTTACTTTTTCAAACCTTTGTCTCAAAAGTAAGTTGTCATTGGACCAAGTCAAACAAATCAGTCCTTGGTCATTGTCCTTTAGTGAGCTATTTTCAACTCATAATTCTAGTGTGGAAATCTCACCTTGTCATTTTGTCATCTTGTCCTTCAAACCAGTCCATTGACAAATAAAAATTGAGACATTGGCCAAACTTTGAATGGTTAGAAATTTTTTCCTAAAAGTCTTTTGACAGAAGACACTCATTTTAGTCTTCATTACCACTGCATTTGACATTCCTTTGTTTTCCTCATTATCACTTTTCATATTCTTAGTCTCATTACATCCACCATCATATCTTCAAGTCACTATGACATACTTGCTAGTCGAATTGAATGCCAATTTAGTAGTAATGGTCAAGCACAACTTGCTAGGGACTTTAAAACACTATACCTCCAATCCAAGTCCAAATTCACCTCAACCTCTAGTCCTCCATCCATCTATCCATCCATGAGTCCTAGTCCTCTATCTATCTACTATCAAGAGTCCCCTAGCACCATCCATGGAACTAAGTCACAAAAAACTTCCATTAGTCATACCCACCCTAACTTTGACAAGGGAAACTAACCCTCCATTAATCCATTCCAAGCCTCCACATCATATCTTAGTCCTTCATCTTATATTATTCCTCCATCCATGTCATATCCTAGTCCTCCGTGCACATCATATCCTAGTCCACCACCCATGTCATATCCTAATCCTCCATTCAAGTCATATCCTAGTCCTCCATCCACGACAAATCCTTTTCATGCATTCATGTCCTATTCTAGCCCATCATCCCTCAACCAACTCCAAAAATCCATGTCCTACCCTAGTCCAGCATACACCAATCCATTTCAAGACACTTCATTTGGTCATGAAAACATATCTAGTCATGGTCTCCAAAGTCCCACCTTCTTACCTACACTTGAGGATACATGTCAAGAGGAAAGTCCAAAGCACAACATTATAACATCACTGTCATGTCAAGATCAAAGTAGTCCATCCCATGACCCTATCTTTAAATCCATTCAAGAAGTTCTGCTAGAAAATCATCTCATACCAAAAAAACCTATCCTTGGTCAAGAGTCCATACACAACCATGTCATTCAAGATGACCCTATCCTTGGTCAAGATCCTATTTCCAATCATGATATTCAAGACAACCCCATCTTTGACCAAGACACTATCTTTGATCAAGAAGTCCAAAATGATCCACTCCTTGACCTATATTCCAGTCATGATCAAACACTTGAAGATGACCCTATCCAAATGTTGGATATTGACACTTTCAAAAGTGAGACACTTTCCTCCTTGGGATAGATAGATGGTCTACAACTAGAACAAGAGTCTCCTAGCATGGACGTATTTGCAAATGATCAAGCTATATCTGAATTCAGTGGAATTTATGACATTGACAATCAAGATGGTTTTGACATAGATTTGGAAGCACCAAAAAAATCATAGGAGTCTAACATGTCACCAAATCGAACTGAAGATATTAATCAAAAATATGTCCAACATGTCAGTGAAAATACAACATCCTATCAATTAGGATCATCTATCTTTTTCAGTGTAGGATTTCTTACCCATGAGAAGATTTCAAGGATTTAATTTCCATAATAAGGGTGGGTTAGCATCTTACTTCCAAAATAACAAGTATCCCATCACCAAAAAAATCTATCAGAACATGAATTATCAAGGAAAAGGACTAGGCCTATATGAGAAAGGAATTATTGAGTGAGTACAAGTTCAGGAAAATTACAAACATAAAGGTCTTGGCTATTCATTAGTCGAAAAATATAATGATGTTAGTGGTACCTCCTTGATATTGGGTACAAACATCAAAATGGGTGTCATGAGTAGTCCTTGTCATAAGATTGTTGTCAATACCCCTTCCCTCCACACCCCAACCCATCATTCCATCATGAATAAACCTTCCATTTGGAACCAACAAAAGTCCTACAAATCAAAAAATCAAAATCAAATGTCAAAGGCCATGGAATCAATCAAAAATAGAAGTGGACAAATGAAGCTAAAATGGATCCCAAAACGAAATGGATCAAGTCAAGAAAAGAATGAATTAGGCAAAGAAAATATGCCAAAACCAAAAGTTAATCAAAATGTGGAGCCACAAAACAAGAGGACTCCCACATATAATACATCTCCACCTCCGGCAAAAAGGCCATCAAAAAAGACATATAAAAATGTTGGTTCCAAACAACTTCCTAACCCGACACCTAAAGTTTGGAGAATAAAAGCCAATACATCCAAACATCCAACCAACCCATCCACGTCCACCATAGTCCATCATAATCCTACATCCTCCTTAAAATCCAAACATCACATGTCACAAATCTGTCACATCTTGGAAAAAAAATCTCTATCATAAGGACTCTCATGGCACTCTATCACGATGTGCGTATTTAGATAAGGAAAACTCTAGTATCAGCAAGGATTACAATGACATCAATCAGTTGTATGAAAGCGCTATCATCCTGATAAGGAAACTACTTCAGAGAGGTCATTATTGGCATGTCATGGCACTAGTCTCTACATAATCATCGTCAAAGGCTTCAACACAGTTAGTGGTCATCTAAAGCATCAAGGCTATTTGGAAAAAAATGCAAAAATACAAAAGAATCGTCCCTTGATAAACCTAGAAAATAGGCATCATGGTGACACCAAAAAAATCAAAAAATATCAAAAATAGTAAAGAGAAAAATTTCGTCCAACGGTGAAAACCTAGAAAATAGGTGCCTTGGATAAGTACCATGATGAAAACCTGGAAAACATGCGTCATGTGTAAATAAATTATCTGTGTGGACCATTAAACTTGGGGGCAAGTTGTCTCATCTCCCATTCTCTTCACATGAAATTTCCATCTATCAATCTAAACCTTATCACTTTCCATCCATTTTCCCACCAACTTTGATCTTGATAAGGACTAAAATACAGAAATAGACCATGCTTTGGGAAAACTCTTGACATGTCTATCTGTTGGTCATACCTTATTCATTGAAATATCATGTCATCACCTTCATAACAATATCCAAGTCCATACCTCGACAAAAATAAATTATCCTTATATGACATAAGCCATCCATGTCTCCTATCTTTTATCAAAGTCATCAATCTCTCCTGCCTTTTACCTATCACCCATCTTGGTTTCCCTTGTCAATGGAAAACCTGACACGTCCTCCAAAACATTCCTTGATTTTTTCCCTAGCCCTATTGCAGAATTTTATCCTCTTTTCATATCATTATCATTTTCATGTTGTTTCAGGATGTGTCCTTCCCATGTCAAACAACGTTGTCATTGTCATCGTCACCTATCTGTTGGTATTCAACTTGACTAGTAACAAAGTCATGGTTGTCCTGGGATTCATGTGCATCGGCATCATTCACATGCATTGGTCACAATTTCCATAAAAGATAAAAAAGGTCATAAAATTTTGAAAAAAGTCCTAAAAAAAAAGACCTAAAAATTGAAAAATGTCCTAAGAAAACACAAAAACATTCAAAAAGTGTCAAAATCCTAAGAATAGGGTAAAATTCAGTCATATCTTCTCAAGTCCATTGAGTCAATCAATCTGCATCCTAGTCCGAACTACACTGTCTATGCACATTTGCTACGTAGGTAAGATTCATCTTTGAATCCACAAGACATTAGGTCAGGCCTTCTAGGTTTGTCCAAATAAAAATCATAATTCAAACATGGTCACTTCGGTGGAGACAATCATTCAAAACTTTAATGTCAAATTTGATCAAAATCAGACAACATAGTCCAATCAATCATACAGTCAAAATTAGTCAACTTGCCAAAATATTAGTCGAAATTTTAATCTCATCACTTTTTGGTCCTCTTCAAGATGTGTCCTTCCTGACCTTAGGCACCGTCAAACCATAAAAACTATCAAACTATTAAACAATTAATCTTCGGCAAACAAACATTGGCAATACAATTAAATGGCTATTTTGTCTTATCTTTTTATTGACTTGTCTATTGGTCATGTTACTAGCTACCATGAGGATTTCCCATGAAGGATTTAGAGATGAAATTGCGTCTCATGACCTATTCTATTTTTTCTTTGACTGCTCTTTGTGGATTGTTTTGAAAAAAATACTAGGGCAAATTGGCCTCTAGTATGAGTTAGGACATTCCTTGTTTGTGACCGTTTGTCTTGCAAGTGGATGACCTTGCAAACCTTGGTCTATGTCATACCTTGGTTTTTTTTGTCCATTTGTGTCATTTTTACCACCCAATGATGATTCAAGCAACACTTATTAGTACCTTGGACAATATTGAAGGATTCTAACATGCATTTTGTCTTTTGCATTAACTTGCATCTCCTTCCCCATATCGGGATCCATGTCTTCTATCCAAAAATTCATCTTTTTCTCTCTAACATTTCTTCTAGTCCACATCATTATCATCCTTATCTATCTTTCCTATATACTTTTGTCTTTCATCTTCTAATCCTTCTCATCTATTTTGAGAGCACACTCATGTCCTCTTGAGGGGGCATACCACAACCCTCCTTGTCATTCTTCCTCATCTTATTTTTCACTGGGGCATATTTTTGACTTATTTTTTTTGCCACAATGCGACAAGCTGCATTATGACAAAGAGGGGCAAATGTAGACACATTAAAATGGCCTAGACCCGCAAACCACATTTTTCTATATCATGCTTCATCTCAACATAATTAAAGTATTTAATTATGTCCGAGAGTCCAATGTCAACTATTAATTAAATAATTCTTAATTATTTGATTAATTCACATCTTTTATTCCTCCTTGCTATTTAAATAAATAAATTACATTTATTATTTAAATACATCACTAATTTCTTATGTCACTCTATAATTAAATAAATTCCTAAATTTATTTAATGGTTAATTCCTCATGATTATTAAATAAATAGATCTTATTTATTTATTTAATACATCATTAATTATTTATGTCTTCTCATAATTAAATAAATTCTTATTATTTATTTAATTATTATCCTCTCCAACTTTCTTTCTAATTTTAAATAAAATCATTTATTTAAAATTACCCACTTTCTAACTTTCCTCCACAATTGAATAATTTTAATTATTAAATTGCCTTATTGATTTTCTTTCTAAATTTAAATAAAAGCATTTTATTTAAATTGACAACTTTCCTCTTTCCAAGTAAATAATTTTAAATTATTATTATTTACTATCACATGAATTCATCATTTTGGAATTAATTTACAATATTAATTTCAAAATAGCATTTATCTCCACAAAGTAAGTTATTTCTAAAATAACTTGATTTTCTAAATATCTTCTTCTTGTTCAATCTTTATTTTCTTGGTTTTACTAATTTTCATCTCGCTGTCACGTTTATTCTCCATCATTGATTTAATTTCCTAAATTAGATCTTGTCCACATATTTGGGGGTTTATACCCTAACCCTAATTGAGAGTTTTCATTTTGAATTTTAACCATTGATTCTAGGGCATTTCTCAATCTCTCATCTCATCCGTCCGTTCAAGATTGCATTTTCTATAAAATGATAATCTTGTTCTCATTTTCCACATCTCTTATCAATCTTGATTAATTTTATCTCTCTTTCTTATCTTTTTCATTTATCACTTTAGCTACTTGCATGCTAGAATTAATTTCTATTTGCATTTAGTTCGTACAAATCCTTCAAATTTTTGATTAGGACTAGTCAAATATAGAGTTTTCTCACACAAATATGAGGGTACATTCTTCAACACAGAAAACCAAGGAGGTGCAATGGAAATAAGCCATGGAGGAGAGAAGAATGGGTGAGCTTGTTCCAATTTTCCTTTCCTTTTCTCATTTTTCTCCTTTGCATTCTATTGATTGTTTGGATTTAATTAATATTGCATGCATTATATGACTAACCAATCTATCTTGCAGAAATCCATCATTACACCTATTACATTCACATCTTATAATTGTAATCATCGATTTATCTTTTAATCTGAGCCTATCATTTGAAAATCATATTTTCTATAAATTCGCTTTACCTCTATCATTATTACTCCTCCTGAAATCTTATGATTTTTTGAAGCAACTTTAGAATCTTCAATGTTTTGGTATTATCAATGTCATGAGGCCACAATTGCATGCTTAATTAAAATATGAGAGAAAGTTTCATACCATAGTGAAATGGAGAAGATTAATGGAGGTGATTCATGGAATTGCATGGATGTTTGATAATTTCATTTATTTATTTATTGTTTATATAGTTTTCCATTCTTTTTGATTATTAGATTAGGTTTAGTTTGAGTTTATGCTTGTATTGTTGGGTATGTGCAGGATCATGATGGGCCAAAAAGTGGCGATATGTAAGCCATATGATGGCCCATGTGGCTGACGACCTTTTTTTTACCCAAAATTGATGAATGAAAAGGGTTTTTAGAGGATATTCTAAGCTTTCCACCAATATAAATTATTCTTTACTTTGAATTTAATAAATTATTATTATTCATTTTCTATTAGAATTACGAATAAAGTCCTTATTGATAGGCTGATTGAAAAACATCTATAACTTTCAAACAATATCACATTTTTTGAATCTAAAACATGCGTCACATTCTATGCTTCACATAATATAGGATTAAAAAAAATAAAAATGAATTTCATGAATTTTTTACCAAGTTAAGGTGGTTAGATAGACGAGATTTTATATTTTTTTAAAGTTGTAATAAAAAAAACATAATTAATTATTTACTCAGAAAAAAATTATAAAAAAATATGCATCACATCGGGACATGAGTCCTCTACTTATATGGAAAATATTATAAAGATATGTTATCATTTTATTGTGGTTAGGGTGGCCAGACAGACACCTACTTCTTTTTTTTACCCTGAAATTTAAATACTACTGCATTGAAATTTTAAATTTTCACCAAATAGATTTATTTTTTAAAATAAAGGTTTAGTATTTTAGAAACTACATTCAATTTTCTACAGATTCTATTTTTACATTTTTTTTAAATAATATAGATAACTTATTCAAATTTTTATGTCCAGTTGTCTAACTCTGATTTTTTATCTTTTTATTGCCACTTAAGGGCCTATTTTTTCCATGATGATCCTGCACATACCCTGCTAATCCATGAATTTTCCTTCCACTTCATCTATTGAACCCGATATGAAGGAAAAAAATTCTATAAATTCTATACGATTTTCTATGTTTTACAATATTTATGTATGAATTCGATGCAATTGCCAAGACAAAGTGATGCATCCACTAGTTATTTCACCACAACTTCCAACAACATGAGCCTCATCTATTGTATCACACTATAGTGTTCTTTAATCAGCTCAATAACTAGGAATATGAATTCCTCTACTTAGGGATTGGACATCACAACCAGCATCCATAATTTGCTAAAGAACCCCATTTAATTATCAACCCGAGGACGTAAACTTGAAATGGATCAGCACAATATATGCACTAATCACCTTTCTAGACATGCATGATCTCCTAAAATGATAGAATTCTAAATACTGGAATTACTTTACTGAATAAATTGCTTTGGAAATAAAAACTGAAAGATGAAACTACTTTGTTTCTAGTGGTTACATGAATAGTTGACAGTTCTGTGTTTTTGTCAACTGTAGGAACAATCACATTAACTTCTAGAAAAAAAAGTACAACTATCCTAACCTACAAAATGAAAGTATAGACAATTCCCTAAGTGGGCCCCCTTAGGTCACACCAAAAGTAGACAATAGATTAGGCAAAAAAATTCATAAACTTTATTGATTCAAGGTAAAACAATACATAACATGCAATCTCTCTTGACTGTATTTCTAAAATTGAAAATGTGTTTTACAATAGTAATGGTTCAGCCCCTCTCTGAAGAAGAGTGAGCTATTTATTGAAAAACTAAATCTAACTACTAACTAACCTTCCCTTATAAATCAAGAGGTCTTTATTGCATTCAACTAGCTTAGAAAAATGATGGATAAAAATGAAAGGACCGAGTCAAATTAGTTTCAGTCTTAAAGTGCCATCATCTTGGATTCCTACGCCATCAAGACACCTGAGCTAGATTTTTGAAACACCCCTCTTGTATGGCAGATGAGTTGAAACTGACTCCCTTTTCTTCAGCTACAGAACTGGTCTTCTATCCACAAGTGGGAATTGAATTCCTTCCTCCAATCTTGGTACCTATAAAATATCCTGTTGGCTATTCCTGAGGTAGAGAGTTAGCTCAACACGTTCAACATTTAAGACGATTCATCATTTTATTCATTCATCTATTTAAGCATTAATCTAAAGCAAACATTATTCCAGGAGTGGCTATAGGAAGTTCAATAGTAGAGGTTACAGGAGGTTTGTCATCACACAAGGTTTACTAAGGCACTCATCAAACTACTAAAACATTTAAAGTAATAACCATGAAAGACTTAGTGTAATATACTCATTACATTTAGCATAAAAAGTTAGTGTTTTTATCCCATAATCAACACCAATTTTTTTTTTTAGTATAATGAAAAAGCATAAAAGTGTTTACAAAAGTATGATCTATATGTGACAAAAATTGGGCTCATCATTCCCCTCAATCAACTATTTGTTGGACCCTTCAGAAAATCTGGCATTTCTCCTCTTGGAAAATTCTCTTAAGTCAACATTCTGCTGCTGTCCACACTCTCCATGCTAGAAACTCCAGAAGTGAGCTCGCTTTGCCTCTAGCCTTTTCCATATGTTATCTTCAAAACTCATGTTATATATGTTGTTGTCCCCCTACATAGAAAGTAATGGCCATAGGAGAATATGTGGTTGCATAACCAAAGGCAACCAATTCTCCCTTTTTGTCCTGGAATTCCTCATATATCTCTCTGCCCTTTTGGTTGCTGCACACAAGTTATTGGGAGTGTGTGGTTTTGCTATTTTTAACTGGAATGGGAGATGTTTCCATCTTGTTTGAATGTGCAGGGTTGCAACCTCAAGAGCATTTTTTATTACCTAAGAATACTGAGAAAATATTTCTTGCCTCAAAGACTCAATCAATGGCTTAGCTCTTTCATCTCTCCATAATTTCTTCCAATCAAAATAGATACCCATTCCATTCTTTGATTCATTCCTTACTAATAACGGCATATTAACCTCATTATGTTGATGAATATCAAATTTTTCCCCTCTACTTATTTCATTGGTGATCCAGGAGATCAAGGCGCTGATATGAATATCGCCAACATAACATAAGGGGTTCCAATCTTTATCCTGAGGGACAACTAAATTATGTGGATAAAATTCACACAGAAGATTCCTGATGTGCAGAGGTGAATCCCTATATACCTCATAAAATTCTTCTGGGGTATCTAATGAAGTATTTTTACCTTTCCAAATTCTAATCAATTGGAAGTTTAAATATAACTCCTTGAGATACATTGCATAAATAGGAAAAGGTGCTCGACACTGCATCAAAAATGGAACAAGCTCTACAACCTGGTTGAGAGTGTCATTTAAATTAGCAATTTCCAGATTCTTGTTCTGGATTATTCTTTGTAATCTCTCAATTTCAAGTGCAATAGTAATTTGTTGATGATGGAGTTCTTCAAAACATGCCATCCCTTCAGCAAAGTTTGTCACATGGATTGGAGGTCTATGATTATAGCCTAATGAAAGTGATCCCTATATTTCTTCAGTTGCGTTCACCTTTCTTTTTTCCTCTTCTCCAATTACCCCAGTTTTATCTGATGGTTAAGAGTTTTCTTATCCAGAATTGCCTTCCTATTGCCAATCTTCCAGATCTTTCTGAGTAGCAGGAATCTCATCAGTCATGCCAATGTTGTCTCTCTCTTTTTCCAATGGAGTCACAGTTGATACCTTTTCCTTCTCAACATATCCTCCTTATTCCTGTATTATTCCCATCATACTTTCTTGCATCTAATCTGCAATGGTGGTCAATTCATCTAGGACCGCTTCTTCAAGTGTACCTATGGTTTCCACAACAATAGGTTCCTCCATTTCTAGTATAGGACTGGAAGGTTCCGAGGTTGGTGGTGCGGCAAGAGTAGCATTAAGTGATTGTCAAGCTTCCAAGTTCTAGTGTCTAGAACTCCTTCTTATGGGAGTAGGATTTGTCTGATGCCTCTTTGAGGGCTTTGCCGCAGGAACAGAGGGGTTTTCTTTTTGTTTCTTTTTTGCAGGCTTAGGGGTTGTCACAATAGGTGACTTCCCTTTCCTAACATTGGAAGAAGACTCTGGATTTTTGATAGGGGTTTTTTTAGAAAGAGGTATGTCATCCTATGAATCAGATGACTCTTATGTAGGGAACATAGTGGTAGAGGTCTGGCCTACGGACTAGGAGGTTCGACGCTTGAAGGTAAGAGGTTCCCCTCTAGGTCCAAAATTTTGAATTCTAGGATTAAAATTGACAGTAAACTCCTCCCAGGTCATCCCTAATGTATCTTGAACAAATTTTTCAACAAGCAGTTTAATAAGGTAGTGGTGGGATACAAAGTTAACCCTACCTTTTCTATATTCAGCAGCACTATTGGATAACAAGTTGTAAAGGAAGTCGGGAACATTCATCAACAAGGCATGGTGTAAATGAGACAAAATCTTAAAGTGATGAGAATGTAGGACTAAGAATCGACCTTCACAGGTTGTGTATTTGATTATATACCCAGTCTTGAGGCAGACTCATCCTTTGTGCACCTTACTTGTCTACCTATAGAGGAGGGTCATTTGGCCGAGTAAACTCTGCCCTGGTGCTCTTTGCATCCCTATCTGGTGGAAATGTTTCTTCGACTTGAGGTAACCCTGTTATCTCTGCAATTCTATCAACTAAAGCATTCACTTTTATTCCTCTAACTTTTGCTTCTCCTTCTTGAAATGTCCTTGTAAATTCCTCCGCAATGTCCACATCAAATTTTTCAAGCTTCAGGAAATAATTAAGCCACCCATATTGCCTGAATGGTGGCACATGAAGCACATCCTACAACAAAATATTTTGATCTGCAGGCTCATGTCGAATCGGTTGACCCCCCATTTTCTTAGTTTTTCTGCAATTAAACCCTTTAGATGATGATCACATAGCTTCTTTTTTTGAATTCACACAACTAGAACTTCCTGCAACCCCACTCTTAGCACTTCCCTCCCCTCAACTGAAACTTTTGAACTCCTCTTCAAAAGATACAGAAAATATAGAAAAAGGAATTCAAACATTCAATTTTCAGTGAAGGAGAAAGTAATCATAGATGAGTAAAATATTTTTAGGTTCATTATTGTAGGAGGTATGGCATTCAGTTCATTAATTGGATTTTTTTCAAATATCTAGAGCTCATGCCAAAAAGTCAATGACAAGGCTTTAAGGCAGCGGACACAATGATGTGGCACAAGGAGATAAAATGGAAAAACATGCCCAATTGTGTGAAAAGGATGAAAGGGATGACAACCAAATAGGAATGTAATTTGCATTAATTAATACCAAAATAAATATAATAAATAAAATAACTAAGCAATCTTAAAGTGAAGTGGAACTCACCTAGATGGAACTGCCGTAATTACCTGATGTGACTTCACTTCTTCATTGAAAAATGTGATCCGTAGAAACATGGATGGTATGGAGAATGACAATTGGATGAGGTGGTAGAAAGAGTATGAGTGAATGGATTACAGATGGAGTGAGTGAATGGAATGGGGATCTGAGTGGATGACCCCTTTATTATGATAGTTTTATGCACTTTTTATACATGGCATAGGGAATCGAGTGATAACTCTATCCCTTTGGCTGCGAGATCAACTGTTTCTTGCACAAACTCGAACTAGCTCAGAAATTCTTTCCTGTCAATGGGCTTATAGTAGAGTTTGAGATGATGACCATTGACTAGTAGCTTGAATCAGACCTCATCAATGGTCCTCAATTGAACAACACCATTTGTGAATGATTCCTCAATCTCATCTGGACCCAACCATATAATTTGTAGTTTTCCTTAATTGTCCTTATATCATGAGTCATATAATAGAGCCCAATCTCCTGCTTTAAATTTATTTTCTTTAATTTACTTATCATGCCATTTTATGCATTGGTTTTGTATTATCTCAGTGTGGTGCAGGGCATTCTTTCGGAGCTCATCCAAGGCATCGAGTTGCATGACTCTTTCCTTTTGTGCAGTTGTTAAGTCCATGTCCATTTCCAATGTTGTTATTAGAGTTTTATGTTCAAGCTCTATCAACATCACAACTGTTTTACCATACACCATTTCAAAAGGTGTGTATCCTATAGCAATTTTCCATGTAGTTCGGTAGGACCATATAGCTTCAGGTAATCTCGCAGCCCAATCCTTTCTATGCAAATCTACTGTCTTAGTCAGAATAGTCTCTATATCCCTGTTGGTGATCTCCACTTGGCCATTAGCCTATGGATGATAAGGATTTGATTCCATGTGCCTTATGTTATATTCATTAACTAAGGCTATAGTTACAGTAGAGGTAAACTGTGCCCCCTGATATGTCACTATTTCTATAGGGACACCAAATCTAGTGAATATTTCCTCATAGAGGAATTATGCTACCTTATTATCCCTAGCATGTTTCATAGGTTTAGCTTCTACCCACTTTGTCACATTATCTATACATACAAGGATATAAGACTTACCATTTGAAGGCGGATCAATTGGTCCTACAAAATCTAGTCCCCATTTGTCAAAGGGGGTAACAATCACTTGTGGAAATAGAGGCATCTCATCTAATTTGGTTGGCCTTCCCATCCTTTGGCATCTATCACATCTCCTAGTATATTTGGCTACATCTCTATGAAGAGTTGGCCAATAATAGCTAGTATTTAAGATTTTCATTGTTGTCCTTTTTGCATCAAAATTCCCACCACACGGCTCATCATGACTTGCATGTAGTATATCATGAATATCTTCCTCTCACACAAAACTTCTCATAACTTGATCTAGCCCTGTATAAAACATGCAATTTGCAATCTAGGAAAAGTTAAAAATTTTCTCTACCAATAATCACTTTTCCTTAGGGGAGAATTGAGGAGTTCTTCTTGTAGCAAGATAATTTTCTATATTTGCATACCATGGGTGAATAACCTTGATTGCAAATAAATGCTCATCGGGAAAGGAATCCTCAATAAGTGCAGAGTCATCTTGCCTTTGGATCCGAGATAGGAAATCAACAACCACATTGGCTTTACCTGGCTTGTCCACAATTCTAATGTCAAATTCCTGTATGAGCAACAACCACCTTGCTAGTCTTTCTGTTATTGAGATTTTGTTCATAAGATACCTGATTGCTGCATGATCGGTGTGGAAAAATATTTGATAGCCTGTTATATAATACCTGAATTTATCGAGGGCATAGATGATTTCTAACATTTCTTTTTCTGTAACAGTGTAGTTGACCTTAGCTCGCTATAAGTTCTTGATGATGTAATATAGTGCATGTTCAGTTGAACCACTCTTTTGTCCCAAGACAACACCAATAGCATAATCAGATGCATCATATGAATATGGAATGGAAGTGACCAATTAAGTGCCTTCAAAATAGGTGCTTGTGTAAGGGCAATTTTCAGATCAAGGAATGCTCTTTCACATTCCTCTATCCAAGAAAAATCTGCATCTTTCTTCAACAAACTATGTAGAGGGGCTGTTGTTTGACTAAAATATTTGATGAATCTTCTATAGTATCCAGCATGCCCCAAAAAGCTTCTCAGTTCCTTTTGCTTGGTAGGAAAAGGGATATTAGAGATGACTTCAATCTTAGAAGGATCAACCTATATCCCTACAACAGAAATATAGTGACCAAGCACTATTCCTTCTTGCATCATCATGAAGCACTTCTAACTATTTAGTGACAGGTTATGATCTTCACACCTCTGTAGTACCTTCTTCAAGTTGTCCTACACTTCCTCAAAGGTTGCACCATAAACTTTAAAATCATCCATGTATATCTCCATGCAATCATATGAAATATCTGAGAAAATAATTATTATGACTCTCTGGAAAGTTGTAGGTGCATTGTAGAGACCGAAATGTAAGACATAGTAGGAAAATTTCCCCCAAGGGCATGTAAACGTAGTATTTTCCTGATCCTCTGGAGCAATCTTGATTTGATTGTATCCACTGAACCCATGAAGTAAAGAGATACTTTTTCCCTAACAAATTATCCAGTACTTGATCAATGAAGGGAAGAGGAAAGTAATCCTTTTTTGTTGTAGAGTTGAGCTCCCTATAATCTACACACACTCTTCATTTTCCTCCTTTCTTAGGAATGATAACCAGTGGGGAGACCCATTGGCTATTTGAGATTGGGTAGATAAAGCCAACATTCAACATCTTCTGCAATTCCTCTTTAACAATTTCTCTCAAGGATGGGTTGATTCTTCTATGGGGTTGTCTAACAGGTTTAAACTCACTGTTAATGAAAATCCAGTGTGTACATAGCTTTGGATCAATTCCTTTTATGTCACTATAATCCCAAACAAAAGATGATTTATGGGTAACAAGCATTTTGACCATTGATTCCTATTGCTTGCTGGTAAGTTTATTGTTAATATTCAAGGTTTTTCCTACAACTACTTCTACTTGGGAAGTCAATTAAAGCATGGCTACTTCATGGGGCAATAATGTGTGCAAACAGTCAGTTGTTGCAAGATAATGAGCTGATGTAGGTGGAGGAAGAATGATCTACAAAGGGCATGGATTTTTTTCACAATGAGGGTATTCGGTACCATATTTATTCAGCAGGATATTGGACAGTATATCTTCCTCTTATTGTTGTGCAATGAAAGGCTCTCTAGTAATCATCATAAGACTAGCCACTGAGTTCACTTCCTCTTCTTCTCCCAAATCAGGTCAAATGACCTATCCAAACTCAAGTTGGGGCTGGGCTAGATAATAGAGAGTAAGTTGTTTTGTATTATACCCATCAGATATTGTCATGTTAGTAGTCCTACATCCAATATAAGCATCCAAAATGGCTAACCATGGCCTTCCTATAATTACAGGATAACCTCCTAATGATGCCTTTGGAGACAAAATCATAAAATCAGCAGGATATTCCCATGAATCTAGGATGATGACTAAGTCTTCCACTACTCCATCAGGTTTAACAGTTGAACTATCGGCAAGTTGCAAGACTGTAGGTGTAGGTCTTAGGTCATAAATATCTAGCTTTAGCACAAGGTCTTTGGTCATGACATTGATAGCAGCTCCAAGATCTACTAAAGAATTCTTAATTTGAACCTTGTTAATATTGATTTCAACAACAGGGCTACCAGGGTCTGAATAGTTTGGGATGGTAAGCTTCCCTAGCATCAAATCAAAGAGTTGGCCTAACACATGAATAGTCTAAGGGTCTTTCTTCTTCCTACCTGACTTTTTAAGACATGCTTCTTTGATAGCCTTGCTATAAATAGGTACTTCCTTAATTGCTTGAAAAAAAGGAATTTTGACACATATGTACTTTAGTTGGTCAAGAATATCAAAGGTAGGCTCTTCGTTCTTTTACACAATTTCACCTTCTAGCCTTTGTGGGAAGGGAGGTGATGGTGTATTGGTTACCTTATGTAATGGTGGAGTCTGTATTGGCTCATTAGGCTGGACTAGGCCATTGGAATCTTCTTCTTTCTCAATCTCCTCAGACAACAATTTTGAGATTATGGGAGGAGATGGTGTGGGCAACACAGTTCCTAAACGTAAGTTGATATTATTCAGGTTGAAAGCATAGGTGGGCTAATTATTAGGATCAAAAAAATAAACTTGTTGTGGCTGCTATTGCAGCTGATTATTTGGATTAGGTTCTTCTTGAGCAGGCAGTTGGGTTGGCTTTGGATTCTAGCTTTAATTGGCTACAGGAGGTGGCATAATTGACTGCTGCTAGGGTTGCTGCAGGAAACCAGTGGGTGGATTTGACCATTTTTGGCCTCCTCTCCACTGGTTAGACTGCTACCAATTCCCCTGTGGAGGTTGCCACTGATTTTGATGTGGTGACTGCCAGTTTCCTTATGGGGGTTTCCAATGGTTTTGTTGAGCATTTGGCCAAGGGTTATTCCATTGAGGTTGAGAATATGGGCCATAACTTGGAGGGTATTGGTTTTTCCACTAATTACTATATAAACCAAAATTTTGTAAGGGGTCCAACGGCATACCTTGTCTTGGGGCCTATGGCCTACACTGAGCAACAAAGAACACTTCTTCCTCTCCTTCAATGGCTTTGAACTCAGTAGGGAGTTGTTGCACCTCCAAATTAGCCACTGCTTTGCATCTAAAGTCCTTCTTTCTTTGTCTGTAGTGAGGGCAATATTCAGCCAACATCGCATCAGATTCTTCTTTCTTCCTTCTAGCTTGCATGGTGTCTAGCTGAGTAGCTACATCATTTATAATATCTTGCTTGAAGTCAGACAAATTATTAGAGAGTTCCCCTTTTGATACACCTAAACCACTTCCTTTTGCAATAGAGGGTCAGAACCCCCTGCCTTTCTTCACATTTTCCCTAGAGTAATTGAGACAAATTTTCTTAATGTCATCCTAATTACTTTGGGTGATATCTCCTCCAGCCATGAGGTCTAGTGCTTCCATACATGTATCATTGACTCCTCTTAGAAAGAGAAGTTTTTTAGACTCCTCATTTAGCCAGTGCTGAGTGTTTTTCTGCATAGTGAACAAAAACTTGGATACATAGTCCTCTAAGGTTTCATCCTCCTTTTGTGAAATCTTGAAGATTTCATCTTGTCTCATATCATTTCCCCTACAATACTCCTTATACTTTCCTAAGAACAACTCTTTCAACTCATCCCGAGTGGCCATTGCATTGCCCCCTAATCCCATGAACCTTTTTAAGGCTGACTCCTTTAGAGTAGAAGGAAATAATTTCATCTTATGGGCTTCAGTAGTATAATCATAACTCCTACATAGGATGTCAAACTCAAACAAGAAGGTATGAAGGTCCTCTATAATAAGGCCATAGAATTTTGGAAGCAATAAGGCAGGGATATTTTTGAGTTTATTATTGTCATGCAAGTCAGGGAGTGGAAACGGAAAGGAGGCCTTGCCATCCTTGGTGGTGGTCTTGGGTTAGCTCCTGGATGGTAGACGACAAGGGTGAGTGGTTGGTTATGGGGGTGCTAGTTATTGAAAGTGTCCAGGTAATTCAATTGTGGTGTAAGTAAATCAAGGTTATCAGGCTCATCAAACAGGTTCAAACTGATCTCTAAGGAAGATGAAGATGAAGTGACTAGGTCCTGACCAACATCCAAATATGCTTCTTCTGGGATGATTTCTGGGTCAATTTCTGGGTCATTTTCTTGGATATCAAAGCTTCTAGGAAGGAATCTTCCAAATTGGTCTCTTCTTCTAAGCATACAATAAGAAGTAAACCTAACTATGGAAAATGCTAGAATAGTGATTTTTAATCTAAAATCTAGGAATAAGCTTCAAGCTACTTACTAGCATGCCTACAATAGGTACTTAGTTTGACACCATCCCTGACAACAACGCCAAAAATGTAGTGTTCTTTAATTAGCTCAATAACTAGGAATGCGAATTCCTCTACTTAGGGATTGGACATCACAACCAGCATCCATAATCTGCTAAAGAGCCCCATTTAATTATCAACCTGAGGATGTAAACTTGAAATGGGTCAGCACAATATATGCACTAATCACCTTTCCAAACATGCATGATCTCCTAAAATTCTAGAACTCTAATTACTGGAATTAATTTATTGAATAACTTGCTTTGGAAATGAAAACTGAAAGATGAAACTACTTTGTTTCTAGTGGCTGCAGGAATAGTTGACAATTCTGTGTTTCTTTCAGCTGCAGGAATAGACACATTAACTTATAGAAAAGAAAGTATAGCTATCCTAACCTACAAAATGAAAGTACAGACAATTCCCTAAGTGGGCCCCCTTAGGTCATGCCAAAAGTAGACAATAGATTAGGCGAAAAACTTTATAAACTTTATTGATTCAAGGTAAAACAATACATAGCATGCAATCTCTCTTGACTGTATTTCTGAAACTGAAAATGTGTTTTACAATAGTAATGGTTCAACCCCTCTCTAAAGAAGAGTGAGCTATTTATTGAAAAACTAAATCTAACTACTAACTAACCTTCCCTTATAAATCAGGAGGTCTTTATTACATTCAACTAACTTAGAAAAGCGATGGATAGAAATGAAAGGACTGAGTCAAATTAGTTTTAGTCTTAAAGTGCCATCATCCTAGATTCATGTGCCATCAAGATGCCTAAGCTAGATTTCTGAAACACTCCTCTTGTATGGCGGATGAGTTGAAACTGACTCCCTATTCTTCAGCTGCAGAACCAGTCTTCATTGATTTGGTCTTCTATCCATAAGTGGGAATTGAATTCCTTCCTCCAATCATGGTACTTGTGAAATATCCTACCATCTATTCCTGAGGTAGAGAGTTAGCTCAACATGTTCAACATTTAAGATGATTCATCATTTTATTCATTCATCTATTTAGGCATTAATCTAAAGAAAACATTATTCCAAGAGTGGCTGCAAGAAGGTCAATAGTAGAGGTTACACGAGGTTTGTCATCACACAAGGTTTAGTAAGGCATTCATCAAACTACTAAAACATTTAAAGTAATAATCATGGAAGACTTAGTGTAATATACTCATTACATTAAGCATAAAAAGTTAGTGTTTTTATCCCATAATCAACACCAAATATTTGTTTTAGTATAATAAAAAAGCATAAAAGTGTTTGCAAAAGAATGATCTAGATGTGCCAAAACTTGGGCTCATCACACACCACAATTTTCATCCCATAAGCCATAATTGATCTTCCTATAATGCATCTGATCCATCCTATGCACCACAGCTGACATCCCATGATGCAACTGCCTAGTTTTGGGTTTGTTTTTAAATTTCTCCATTTTCAATTCAACAAGTTGGGATTTTATAGTTACTGATAATCTATTGAAAACGTGTGGCAAGAGAAATTTAATGCTTATTTTATAACTTCATTTGGCCAAGATCTAAAAGCTACAACTCTCATTTTTTGAAGGCTAAAATTGAAACTACTAATGAAATCTAATACAAGAAATTTTATCAAAGAATTGATTTTGAAACTGATTGTTTGATTAGCTTTGATCATATTTCATTTAGTGCTTAAAATAAACATTTGTCTACTATGTTTGGTGCATTTGCACACTTTGTTTAGATTAAAACCTGATTTAATAATAAAAGTATCCTCTCCCCTTACGTACTTGTGTGATCCTGGGTGTAAGATAATTTTTTATCAACTCTACATCTAGGCCTACCCTAGTGGGAAAAACTACTCACCCCAAGCTGACTCAAACTGATAATGAGATAAAGCCAAGCTTCTCCCGACTAGTATAAAAATTTTAATGCTAAAAAAATCTCAGCATTACAAAACTTCCTACATAAAAGCAAGTGATAGTGATTCCATCAGTACCCTCATGGTATGTTAAAATTTGTAGAGTGAAACCTCTATAGGCTAGGAAGCCTCCTTATCGGAGCTAATCTTGCCTCTTGTGTGGCCTCCTGAATGGATGTTCTTATTAAAAGCCATTTGTTTTTAGATTACTAAAATCCCTCTATTTGTTGGTATAGGAGGTTTGACCTCTGAAGCCATCCCACATACTTGTGGTTCTCAGTAGAGATGAAGAGTTTTTCATGGGAGATTCATGATAACTCAAAGCGTGTATGAATCGAAGAAGTGAGTGCCATGGAGGGGAGGCAATGTGGTCAAACTTATGATCATTTACTTTGAATAAGCATAGCTAGAGAAATCCAAGTGGGAACTCAACAAATATTATCCTGACCAGCCATAGGATCGTACTTTTTTGTTTGGATTTAAATGTTCTCACATCAAAATAAAACCAAAACTTTAGTGTTTTCTGGCTATCCTTTGTTTTTCCAAAATTTTCTAGAATCAAACTGAAACCTACAAATTTTTCCAAAAATTAAATAAAAATCAGATCCTATTTACAGTAAACTGCATCTTCCATTGAAAAATCACATATGTTAATTAGAACCACAACAGCTACTGAAAAACCACATCTTCCATTGAAAAACTGCAACCAACTGTCAAACAACACATTTGCTAAATTCGAACCACAATTGCTTGACAATCAGAAAAATTAATTTCACTGTCATAGCCTGAGGTCACATAGTCAAAACTTGTCTCTGGTTATCCTTTCATAGTGATCTCTAAACAAAAACTAGAAATATTTTCTCACACTTTTCATCATTACACCTTTTACTTTCATTTAGTCCTAGTTACATTTTAGAGTCCTCATTACCTTTAGATCAATCAATTTTTTTTTAGGACAATCACCTTTGCAGATTTCAAAATAGTCCAACTATCCATGCTTTGGATAATCCTTTCCTTCAATGAAAATTTTCATAGAACAAAGTCATTTATCACACCAGTTATCATTTGTCATTTTTCTGAGTCTTTTCCATCTTGCCAATCTAGTTTTGGAACTCACTTTGTCTCTCACAAAAGGTTATTTGAAAAACTAAATTGAAGCCTTGACTAAACTTTGCATGGTTGGTAACCTCTTCTCAAATCTCACAAAGTTTATTACCTTTGAAATCTTGCCTACACTTTAGCATACTTAGATATAGTCATTTTAGACACCATCATTTTAGACATTAATCAACATTTAACATCCCTTATTTCCCAAAAAAAGACCAAAAATATAATTGCATTAACATTCATTCCTAATATCCCAAAAACTCTAAAAACATAGACTAAAATCATATCACTCATAGATGTAGTTCTGCATCAGCTAATTTTGATCATATCTTACATGGTCAAAACAAGATCCAAAAAGAAACAAATATAAATGGCTAATCCACAAGACTATATCAATCCATTTTCAAACCCCCTATTAGGGACATCAAGACCTCACAAAACCTTATATGAAAAAATTGTCACTAGAGACCCATAAGGACACGTTTTAGTTGAAGACATAGACACTCCTATCCAAGATCCATAATTTTCCTCTTTTTTATATGAATGATTAGCAAATGATCCTCAACTATATCTAGAAAACTTGTTAGTAAAAGGTGCCACATTACCTCTTGGATTTTACATTCACACATTGTCAACTTCATCTACCCAAGGGACAAACACAATGACATCTAGTTGCTCTATCCCTCAAGTAAATGCAACTATACCATTTGGAGTACCTACCCAAAGTGCCCCAACAGTACATACATCACCATTTGGTACTTTGAGCATGATACAAGGCCTTAGTTTTTCTATAGGAGCATCATCATCAAATTCGTTTGGCACCAATACTAGAAGAAAAAGGCCTAGAGTTAGTATAAAAATGAAAAATTCTATACCAAACATCAATACCATTAGTGCCATTCCACAAATAGGGGTTTCAAAAATGGGATACATTCCTACACTGAATCAAAATCCATCACAAAAAATTGGGTTTCAAAACACTTACATAGACCCCAACAATGCAACCAACATGTCATTGACAGAAGTGGATGTTCTGCAAACACAAATGCAAGCCCTTCAACAATAAATGGACAACATGGCAATAACTAGCAAAAAGACTTTCAACAAAAGAATTATTTCCATTTCCCTTTGACAAAGCTTTATACATGACACCCTTCCCAAATGGATATGTTATACGAAACTTGCCTAAGTATAATGGGAAGTGTAATCATCTTGAACATATAAGGGAATTTTCCACAATGCGCATAGACGTTGCATATGACCCCACATATCTTATGAGACTTTCTATGTGAAGCCTTGTTGGAATAGCACTTGAATAGTTTTCTAAACTTCCATATGGCATAATTTCATGGGGTGAACTTGCTAAAAATATTATTGAACATTTCGCCTTTAACATTGACAAAAAAATTACGACCCCTCTAATGAAACACCCAACAATGCTGAGAAAAATTCGAATTTTGTCCAAAACATGCAACAACCATGAGCGGAAAGGAGGTTTCCAAAACATGAATTCACTCCCCTAGGGGAACCGATTGAATTAGTCTTCAAGGAACTGATAAAACACAAATTCATACAACTTTCTAAGCAAGACAATATGATCCTAGATAATTTAAACCCTCTTAGTGGGATGACAACACTTTTTGCGATTTCCACCAAATTAAGGGATACAATCTACCACAATATTGACAATTGAAGAACATTATATAGGATCTTATTGAAAACAAAACTATTGAAGTTAATGGACAAAAATAGGTTCTCAAACAACGACTACAAGGTCTTTACTGATCCATTACATGACCATGGAAAAGGGAAAGCCTCCAGTTTGGGAATAAGACCAATAATTCAGCCAACTATGCTAATGTCAAATATGACTATAACCATGACCCAATCATAAATCACATTCGAGCTACCAACGGACAGATCAACACTATTACCATAAAGAAAATTACCTAATGTGTTGTCAACAATCACCGAACTAAGATAACCATCCAAGGCCCTCCATCAAAATAAAAACCATAGTCCTCCAGGTTTGAGCACAATTTACTTGTCTAGTTGGGGAAGACCCCAACACAAATTTCTATCTTGGAACTATTGAGTATATCTCCCAATCATCGATCCATTTTAGACAAAGATTTGCAAAGCATGACCATCCCCACTAACCTAGATGTCAATTGTTTCCAAGAGATGGTAGGATACTTGACCAACTCTCATCATGCTACCTTCTCTAAAAAATATTAATCAAATGAGAAGATAGACCACAATGACCCATTGCACCTTGAATTTCTTGTTCATAGAAAAAATGTTAGATGAGTCTTGGTAGATGAAGGAGCAGGGTTGAATCTTTGCACCTTGAAACTAGTTAAGGTATTGGGATTCTTAGAGGCATGTGTGGAAACTAGTACGAGAATTTTCATTAAGGCATATGATGATGAATAACAATCATCTAAAGGATTTGTAGAGCTCCCAATCAGAATCGGTCCCGCAGTTATGGATACCAGTTTCCAAGTCTTGGATCTCATCATTCCATATAATCTTTTACTAGGAAGACCATGGATAGATGCTATGAAGGTTTCCCTCTCCACTTACGTGGAATACCCCAACAATAGGTGCCTATTAATCAGGAGTCTTCATCATCGAACTCATCCCATTATATCAATCCATCCACTCTTTCCAAGACATCTACTTCCCAAACACCACCTTCCACTCCTAAGGTTGAGATCCAAGATAAGGGTTGTGGAGAGTATCTTATGAAAAATCTTATTGTATCAACTAGTTAGTTCCTCCTAAATCATATGATCTACTAGTGGTAGATAGGAGAAAATCCATTGTAACATTACACGTCCCTCTCGCAATGACTTTTACAAAATAGGGGGAATTAAGTAGAGAAGCTATAAATTAAGATGTGACTTCTTGGATATACAAAGAAGATAATGAAGAACCTCCTCTAACCGCTCAAATACCTACAGATCAATATGGAAAAGGTTTTATGATAATTAAAAACAAAGGATATGATGGGCATAGTAGGCTAGGACTACATCAGAATGGAAGGACCGAACCCTTCATCATCTCTAAGAAACCAAAAGGCCTAGGGATGGGGTTTCAACTGATTAAGATTGGCATTCCTAGTACCTTGACACCATCACAAGAGAGAGTATGTGCTTCCAAAGATATCGAGACATTTGATGAGCCATTAGACCAATACTAATGTAATTCCCTAGACCCTAATGAATATGAGTGAGATTCCCTCTCCTCCACCACCTTCATGGACCTCAATAAACTATTTTAGGAGCTTGACCAAATGCTTAATCCCCTACAAAATCCACCTGATTCCCATCCTAAAATTTCTTTGACAAAAGAATAATGGCAAAAACATTACTATTGGGAATCCCTTGATCCTACCTCTTGGGAGCTTGACGAACCCGCTTCTGATGACCAAACCTTTATAGTGGGTCCACCTCAAAATCTACATGTTCCCAAGAAAAAGAATAAGGAGGATTTGGTAATAAAATTTTGTGATCATGTCAATAGGTCTATCCTCACCCTATTGGCCTCTACCTTTGATATTTATAATGATGACCTACACTTGGTATATCCCTAGCTTATCAATTGGGATCAACAAGACATCCCCATCTTAGATACCTTTGAGAATGACAAAGCAATAGCTGAGTTCATGGGACTATGAGAAGGAATACCTAGTGGTGACCATAAGGCTAGATTTACCATATACTTGGATAACATGGATTATTTTTGGGATTTTTTTTACCCCTCCAGTCGCAAAAGTACAAACAATAAGAAAAACAATGAAAAAAACAAATGATGAGTCCCTAGGTGAAAATTGAAACATACCTTTGGAGGATGAAAGAGTAAAAATAAAGGATGCATGCAAGGGAAAAAACCTCTCTGATGAACCCAAGGATGGAGGGTTGAACATTATCCTCATTGCTCAATAAAATTCACCAATGTTAGTTGAGGAATATGTGGATATCAACATAGGCACTAAAGATAATCCTTGGGTAATATATTTTGTAGCATCTTTGATAGAAATAGAGCAACTAGAATTTTGTAACTTCACTGAAAGATAGATAAAATTTGCATGGTCATATGCCAACATGCTTGGACTGGATCCTGACCTAGCATTACATCATTTTCCATTACAAGGTCTAGGTGTTAAACGTATGAAGCAAAAATTAAGGAAACTACAAATTGCTTTATTAGTCAAAGATGAACTAAAGAAATTGTTGGATGTTATTTTTATCAAATCAATTGACTATGCAAAATGGATTTCCAATCTTGTACCAGTAATGAAACCAATAGGGGGAATCCACATCTATATATAATTCAAATATATATAAACAAAGTTTGTCCTAAGGATGACTTTCATCTGCCAAATATTGACATGATTGTGGACCTAACAACGGGATATGAAATGTTATCCCTCATGGATGGTTTCTTGAGATACAATCAAATCATAAAATCACCTAAAGACCAACATAAGACAACTTTTATTTATCCATGGGGAAATTATTGTTGGAATGTCATACCTTTTGGACTTAAAAATTTCAGATCCACATACCAATGCACCATGACAACCATTTTCCATGATCATATACACAATCTCATGGAAGACTATGTGGATGATTTGATAGCTAAATCATTGACAAGGGCTAATCAATTACGTGTCCTAGATAATATTTTTCAAAGACTAGAATAATACAAAGTGAGGCTAAATCCAAAAAAATGTGTATTTAGCATGAAATCAGGAAAAATTCTAAGATACATTATTTCTCGACAAGGCATTGAACTGAACCCAACAAAAGTGAAAGCTATAATGTACATGCCCCCACTAGCCAATATAAGTCAACTATGGATAGTACAAGGGAGACTATAGTCTATCAAATGATTCATAGTGCAGTTAGCAGATAAATACATCCCTTCCAACATCTACTTAGGAAAGGGGTATCATTTGTATAGACAGATAAATTCCAAGAATCTTTTCAAAAGATCAAGGATTACATACTTACACCACTAGTGCTAATGCTACCTATTGGTGGATGACCTTTGATACTCTACATTTCAACAAACACATTAGTGCTAGGAGCCTTACTTGCATAGAATGATAATGAGGGCCATGAAAGGGAAATATATTATATTAGTCGTACTTTGGTGGGATATGAGTTAAATTATAGTCCAATAGAATGTGCTTGTCTTGCAGTAGTTTTGTTCTACTCAAAAACTTAGGCACTACATATTAAACCACCAATCAATGTTGGTTGCAAAGATAGATTCTTTGAAGTATCTCCTTAGCAAATTAGCATTAACATGATGATTGGATAAATGGGTAATGGTACTCAGTGAGTATGATATCCAATATACAGAAAGAAAAGCTATAAAAGGACAAGTTATTGCTAGCCAACTAGAAAATACACCAATTAAGGTAGATCATTCTCTAGTTGTAGATTGTTCTGATGAATTCATCTTCACCCTTGACATAGGAATGACATGGAAGTTTTATTTTGATGGGTCCCACACAAATCATGGTTTAGGGGTAGGCATATTATTTATCACACCACAGGGTGACACTATTCCTAAGTCATTCAAAATTGCTTTTCCATGCACTAATAATATAGTAGAATATGAGGCTCTTGTAATAGGATTATGAATGGAAGTCAAATGGAAGATTAAGCACAAAAAATTTTATGGAGATTCTCAGAGCTGGTAGTCCAACAAGTTAATGATGACTATGAAACCAAAGATGAGAAGCTCACCCATACAAGCGAATGTCAGATATTTTCAAATAATATTTTGAAAAAATAATCTTTGATAAAATACCTCACATTCAGAACATGGAAGAAGATTCCATGGCAACCATTGGTTCACTCTTGGACATACCTAGCAACATGCCTAAATTCAAGTTTTTGGTAGAACAACTTTTGGTCCCTACCTTTGACGTCCCAAATTTTGAGATGGTGTGTGAACTTGATGGTCCCAATTCCCTATGGTAAAAACACATATATGGCTACCTCCATGCTCAAATCCTACCCCTATACCTCTCAAACAACCAACATAGGACATTTATCCATAAGTCTTCCAAGTATACCATCATCAAAGACACCCTTTATAAACGTTCCCTAGACAACACCTTGTTGAGATGTCTCGATACTGAAGAAGCAAAAGTGACCTTACATGGGGTCGATGAGGGTATATGTGGATCCCACTCTACTGGTCCCACCTTAGCTAAAAATATTATGAGACCGGGCTATTATTGGCCTACGATGGAAAAGGACTCATACGTCTTTGTCAAGAAATGTTGATAATGCCAGATTCATAGAGACTTGATACATGCACCAACATAGGAGCTTTGTCTAATAACTTCACCATGGCCCTTTTCCCAATGTGGACTTGATCTCATCGGTAAGATACATCCTACATCCTCCAACAGTCATAAATTCATCATTACTATGACTGAATACTTTACCAAGTGGATTGCAACAAGTCTTATGACCTACATTACCGACATAAAAATTTCTAAGTTCATCCTAAACTACATAATTTTTTGGTATGGTGTTCCTCTATCCATAATCATAGATAATGGCCACCCATTTAAAAAACAAGAAGTTTGTCACCTTTTCCACAAATTCCATATCCAACACCACCTTTCTACACCATATGACCTAGGGGTTAATGACCAAGTTGAGGCATCTAACAAAAAAATCCTCAAAATCCTGAAAAATATTGTCAATGATGCTAGTTATGACTGATATTTATAGCTTAACCCTACCCTATGGGATTATTTTATAGGCATCCACACTCCCACCAAAACCACTCCATATTCCTTGGTATTTGGTTTTGAAGCCATCTTTCCTATTGAGGTAGAAATTCCTTCCTTAAGGGCATCTCTGAAAGCGCATATTAACAATGAAGAGTACAGTGTGCTGAGACTGAATGAGCTGGAGTTCTTGGATGAAAAAAGACAAAAGACACTAGATCACCTTCAATCATATCAAAACCATCTTTGTCACAACTACAACAAAAAATTATTGAGTCAACATTTTGACATTGGTGACCTAGTCTTAATGGAAAATCCAAAGAATCAAGCAAAATTTTTGAACCAAACTAGTTGGGGCCTTATATTTTCACAAAAGCCTTTGGATCAAGAGCATACTAGCTTTCTACACATAAAGGAGAACCACTATTAATTCCAATCAACAACCTTCATCTAAAGAGGCTCTATACATAGCTTTTGAGAGCCTTGTCTTAATCATGAAAAAATACAAAAAAATACAAAAAATAAAAACAATTATTACCTTGATGAAAACATGGCAAAAAGGTGTCTTCGTAACACCAAAAAAATGGAAAATAAATAAAATAGTAAAGAGAAATAATTCATCCAATAGTGAAAACCACTTCGGTGGTGCTTTGGATAAGTACCATGGTGAAAAAATGACAAACAGGTGCCATGTGTAATCAATTTTTCTCCTCCATCTACCATTATTCCAATTTGATGTCCCTTTCATACCACTTATCCTTCTTATCTACATACCTTATCATTAATCTATCACCGAAAATAAATGGTTGTCCTTTCCATAGCTTGGAGTGATTGACATCAAGTACACTCCACATCCCCATTCCATCCTATTGGTCTTTTACTAGACTGGGGGAAAATACTCAACCTATGTCATTTGTATCTTACACTTGCTATTCTGAGGTAGTAAAATGTCCCGAAAAATCCAAAATCATCATAAAATGTCTAAAAAAATCCAAAAAAATTGTAAAATATCCTGAAAAAATCCAAAAAATTCATAAAACCTCAAAAATACAAAAAAATCAAACCAAGTCAAAACCCAAAAATATTTAGATATCTTTCAAAAATCCCAAAATAGAGTCATAATCAGTTGTGTCAGACAATCATCATCATGTTGAACTACATTGCCTCTGCAACTAGACGTAGGCAAGGCCATCCATCAATGTGCCCCCAAGGCATTAGGTCAGTCTTTCTAGGTTTGTCAAGTATTACACAATAAAATCATGACGTAATCCTTGGTCAATAAGACAAAGTTATTGGTTGTGCCAAACTATGAGGTATCTAAATGTATAACATAGGCAAGGCTATCAATCGATGAGCCCCTAAGGCTACACTAGGTCAGTCCTTTAGGGTTCTTCACATTCACTATCACACACGTCAAATATCTTCAAATAAAAAAAATCTTTTTCAGCCAGCTTTGTTAGTCAATGGTCATGTCGAACTAAGAGGTCTCTGCGTGTATAACATAGGCAAGTCCATCAATCGATGAACCCCCAAGGCCGCAACTAAGTTAGTCCTTTAGGGTTCAACGTGTCAGTCAAAATAAGTCACCAAGGTCATCAAATTGAACAAATTTCTAAAACACTCAAATAACAAAAATAATCAACCTATGTCTTATACAAGATATGTCCTTGAAAACAAACATTATCATTTGATTAAGCATTATCATTGCCTTATATAGGTGGTCACATGATCAAAACCATACTCAACATCTTATATGATATGTGTCTTTCTAAAATCAGGATTTATCATTGCCTTATACATGTGGGCACATGATCAAAACAAGACTCAACATCTTATACGATATGTGTCATTCCCAAAATCAGAATTTATTAAACAAGCATCTTATCAATCTTCAATACAATTAAACAACAAATAGATCAAATTTTGGAAAATATTCTTACTGGTTGTTGACATTATGGCTTGTTTTATCTTAAATAATTAACACATCATCATAAAGAATTAACACATCATCATTTTCTACATAAATATAATAAATAGAATGTTGGAATCCATAACACATGTGTAAATAGAAAACTACATATAAAGAACAACATATCATATAATCACTACCAAAAATGATATATATATCACTCACAAAAAGTGTCACAGTACAATGTCATAATGTATCTAAAAATAAGAGCTCATAGGCTTGATGGACATAAAACACCAATGTCAAAATATCAGAGTAAAAATAATCCTATCTTGTACTCCCATGCTACCTAGAGCTCATGTTGCTACTCTCACCTCGACTAGATTTTCTATGAGACCGAGATCAACCACTGCTCAATGCCACAGAGGCATTGGGTGCCCTATGCTCAAGTGGGACTGCCGACTCATACAAATCTCTATAATACTACTCTCGCCTCCCTACTCTAAGAAGTGCTTGCATTGTGTCAACATTTGTGCTTGTACATCCGACCATAAAGTCAATGACCCTTTGATTTGCCTATTGAGTTTGGATCACTAAACTGTCCCTCTCTAATTATAGTGTGTCTCTCTCCATCTATATCTCATCTCTCTTTGCCCATAGAAACTATACCTCAGCCTCTAGTGCCTACACTCTGGCCTGTAATCTGGATAGATCCTCATCCTTTTCCCGAAAACTGCCCTTGATGGGCACATCCTCATAACCCTCCTCTCCAAAAATGATCCTCTCATGGAAGATGCACTCCTCACCCATCTCCTCATCCTCTGGCTACTCCTCATGTCCTCCCACATCTATATCCATTGTAGTTGTAATGGCTAATACCTTAAGCTCCTCTCTCTCGCCCTCATCTACCTCGCCCTCTACATCGGGCATATCCTCCTCTTGTCAAACCTCCTCATGTATCCCCTCCTCTCTCTCCTCATGTCTCTCCTCCTCCTCTCCCTCCTCTCAGATTGGAGAAAGTGATCTCCTCCTCCTCAATATCTGATGAACTCTCTGCCCATTACCTCTTCTCCACACCCACTATTTTCCTTGTAACCTATCAATGGCCTACTCTATTGTATCCACTACAATCATTGGCCCCCATGGTGTAACCTCCCTAGATGATCAAGCAAATACTGCTAACCCATGAGGCTCTCCCTACTTCTCTCCAAACTATCTAAGCACCTGATATGGAAAATATATCTCAATAATATGAACTAACTGAACAATCCTCCCAATCAAGTACCTCTCATGTCAACACCAAAGTAGATGCTCATGCTCATCTAGAAACCAATGGCAATCCATATATGGCCTCTAGAAAAAACTAACCAGTGTGTCAATACCATGTCTCCAATAAGCGATATTGCCCACATGTGTCTATGCTACTTCCCTTGTGTACATATATACATATGGTTTCGTGGTCTCCATATTTCAATCAACTAGTGGATGGAACACTGCAATGTGCTCCCAAGCCCAGACCATCAATAGAGTCACCCTACATCTCATCAGTTGTCCACATCTGTAGACTAGGTCATGTAGTTGAAAATAAACCATAGCCAATAAACATGGCCCCCATGCATACACTATCTCCCTAGCCAGTATACCAATAAGAATCTCCCCCCATCTAATTGAAAATTTGTGTCCTCAATGATCTGGGATCACTATCTCAGCTATCACAGTGCATTGAATACAGTCGAATCACTCATACCTAGCAAACAGTGTCTCCCATCTGATCTCGTATCTATCGATACCCAACTAAGCTATATCATCATATACATAAAAATATGCCAGTGCCCAATATCCTCCTCCAAGATCATATATAATTCTCTCTCCCTGAATCGGTAGGTGCAAAATATTGTAGACATCCTCGAAAGTAATGGTCACCTCCCCTATAGGTAGATGAAAGGAACATTTATCTGAATGCCAATGCTCATCCAATGCAATCAACATACCCTTGTTTTCTCTAATGATGGGCATGGACATTGCATGATATAAGCCAAGTCATCACAACCTATGCCTCTCAATGTTGGACATTTGATCCCTCAATTGATAGGTCTTAGGCGGGCAAGACTCTCTGGCATAAATTGGATCTAAATGAACCTATGATCAATGTCACAACCACTGTGTTAGTAAATTTTGCATATGCCATTTAAACATGTCAAATCAAACCTAGGTCAAAAATGTTGGTGGTCAATTGCATCGGTTAAATTAAAATGTGTCATTATTTCTACAATTGTGGTGCACATTTTCACATGCGTGTCAAGATATCACTTATGTCAAACCCCCAATTCAATTGTGGATCCCTATAACAATTGTGTCACTCATAAGAAATTTTGGTTAATCATTAAACGATTGTGCAAATAATAGAGAACTGTCTCACGCCTAGAAAAACATAGCTAACCAACCTACAAATGTGTCACATTTTAACAATTGCATCACAAAATTGAAAAAATCAACCCTACCCTAGGAAAGTTGACAACAATTGCATCCTTTCGCATGCAAATGCATACAATGCAATGATATTTGCAGCTTTTTCCATGTGACACAATCGACTGAAAAATTAAATGTTACCTAGAAATGCATGAAAATAAAATTTGACCACTTGTGGGTTCATGACTTACCAGATCTCCCACACCCTCTGGCTGCCTAAACATACAAGCTCTATAAGCCCTATGCTTACGGTAAGGAACATGCCCCATCTTTAGTCAGAGCTCTAAATCTCCAAGATTCAAAGAGCAAAATGAACTCATATTTTCCAAATTCTTATTTATACCCTCATCAAAATTAAGGTTTTGACCTAGGGTTATAATTGGATGCACTTTTTGTCATGTTTGAAAAAACTTCAGATTCCCTAAACTTAATGAAATTTGAAACCAATTTCATCATTCCTTTTCTAGCCATCAAATCGACATTTCAAAACAATTTTTATTTTTATTTTGGAATTTTCTGAAAAAATTGTAAAAAAAGTTTGAGGGGGCACAACCCTATCTTGTTGTCACTAGAGCATGTTTTGACTATTTTTCTTTGACACAATATGATAAACAACATTGTATTAAAGAGGGGCAAACTGTAGACACTTAAAATTGTCCTAGGCCTGTGACCATTAACTTCTTCATAATTCTTTCATAATCATTTCTCATAATGGAATAATATTAATTATCCAAATTCTTCTAAAGTCGTATGTCCTCTATTAATTAAATAAATTCAATTATTTAATTAATTCATTCTTACCTTTATTCTTTCTTGATTAATTAAATAAATTTAATTTATTTAATTACATTGCTAATTAAGTCTATCTTCTATTAAATAATAATTTTTAATTATCTAATTAATTTATGTCACACTTTCAACTATAAATAAATAATCACTTTGATTATTTAATTATTCCTTAGACTTTTCTCTCTTTAATTAAATAAATCTTTATTTATTTAATTTAATCCAAAAATATTGAATGTTGAATTCAATTATTATTTAATTCATAAAAGGATTTATTGATAGCATATTCTTCTATAATTATATAATCTCTTTGTTATCTAATTAGTCATTTATCACTTATGTCTAGATCTAATTTGATCATTCAATTATCTAGTGAGATAATATCTGATTATCTCTAATGAACAGTCTTTTTGTCATGCAATATTTATTCTTTTGTGTCTCAACTAGTTTCCACTAGTGATTAAATTATTATTTAATTTAATCCCCACAATTTATTCTTTATCCTTTACACTAATTTAACCCTAATACTATTGCACGTCACATCTTTTAATCTTAATCGTCGATTTATCTTTTAATCTGAGCCTGTCATTTGAAAATCATATTTTCTATAAATTGGCTTTACATTACCGAAATCTTATGAGTTTTGGAAGCAACTTTAGAATCTTCAATGTTTTTCTATTATCATTGTCATGAGGCCACACTTGCATGCTTAATTAAAATCTAAGGGAAAGTATCATACTATAGCAAAATGGAGAAGAGTAATGGAGGTGATTCATGAAATTGCATGGATTTTTGGTAAAATCATTCATTTATGTATTGTTTATATAGTTTTCCATTGTTGTTGATTATTAGCTTAGGTTTAGTTTGATTTTATGCTTGTATTGCTAGTTCGTGAATTTTCCATGTGCTACATATGCAATTATTTAATATAAGAAGGAGGCTTGATATTTAATTGAATAATTAAATGATAAATATTTAATTAAAGAAATAAAAATTTAAGTTAGCGACATAATTAAATAATTAATGTTTATTTAATTAATAAGGACGAATGAGGTCAAATTAGTGATTAAATAGTGAATTAATTAAATAATTCAATATTGTTTAATTAATAGAGGGAATAAAGTTAAATGATAGAAATGATGTTAAAAGGGGATTAATGATGTTGATGATGTGAAATGTTAATAAATTCAATAACGAGAATGGAAATGATGCCAATAATGGAAAAATGTAGTTTCAAGATGTGCGATATGCATTAGGCATTTTTACATGTCTACATTTTCCCCCTCTTTGACACAATGTACTTGTTGCATTGTTTCAAAGAATTCAATGCTTAGATTAAGGTTGAAAAATTTAATATGCTCCACTGTGCTTCGGTGGTTAGCGAAAGGTCAACTAGAAAAAATACCTTTTTAGGTCAGGCTTGCAACAAGTTTCAAGATTAGTTCTGATGAATAGATGATGAAAAATTAGGCCCTAGGGATCGTATTTAAGGCTCAAGATGATCCATGGGGCTCAAAATATAGTGTAGAAGGGTGGAGAGGGTAAAATCCTAGGCTTTAGAGGGGTTAAATAGGAAATTAGGGTTCATTCACCCCTCATTTTCACATTATGCTTTAGGTGATTTTATCTCTCTAATGATTTCTAGTTACAAACATGTATTGATGATGGCAAGAGTTCCAAGTGCACCACACTAAGTAGACATAGTCCATCAGTACTAGCAGCTACCTAGTATAGGGGTTGTAGTATGTATGCTTCTAGCTTTTTCTTTTGATTTTTCTTGTTTTTGCAATTAATGCTCAAAGTTGAATTAAACAATAGTGGTAGGATTAGGATTTTATCGCTATTGACATGATATGACCAGTATCATATTTTTTAAGAAGTTCACTAGTGTAAAACCTTATCACTATTGTAAAACATGACTATTATTGTTAAACATGACTACTATTAAAAATTCGCTCTTGTAAAACCTAACCGCATGGCAAAAAAATTTGGAATATGCTCGCTATTGTAAAATAGGACTACTATCATAGGTTAGACATGCTCGCTATTATAAAAACCATCTGCAATCATTTCAAAAAATGTTCACTATTGTTGAAAATAAATTATTTAGGTTCCTGACTTTATTTTCTTCCAAAAAATTTGACACTGTGGGATAAATTCTTATAGGCCAATCTTCGTCCTTTATATTCCAAAGAGTGCAGACCTAGGATCTTGGATAGGATAGTTGGGTTTCAAGAGCTAGAGAGATATTTCCTAGATTTCATGGGATTGAGATAACTTACATACATGCTTGATATTCAGGCACACAGAGCTATGATGACTACACTGATAGAGTGTTGGAGGTTTGAGATAGCCACATTCCACCTTCCTATAGGGGAGTGCACTGTCACACTAGAGGATGTTTGGAGGATCTTGTATATATTGATTCATGGCAATCTAGTCACCTATGATGTTAGGAGAGGTACACTAGAAATGTAGAGACTATTGGCTGTTCAACAGTTGACCATTATAGACTCTAATATTGATCTCACTCCATTCCTTGATGATACACACAAGATCATCATTGCCCTAGTAGGTCTGATTATGGGAGTGTTGATGCCAAATAGGATATATCAAAGATTCCTAGTTAGTTGGGGCATTGTTATTGAGATGATGATGGAGGATGAGGTTATTTCTGCATGGGAACCCTACATACTAGTGCATTTATATCATGACAAGCATGCAATTTACCATGGTGGTAGTGGCATATTGGTAGGTGTTACCTTACTTCATGTTTGGGCATGGGAGTGTATTGTCATCACTAGACTAGAGGGTATAAATCAGATGGATCTAGATGATCCCTATTCATACACATATTCTAACTATCTCTAATACACACAACCTATGATACTTCATCATTGGAGGGTAGTTTTCAATGATGTTACATAGTTTATATGGTGCCCCTATCGAGATTGTGAGGTGTAGGAAGAAGGCCAAGAGTAGCTTGTTTATTGTCGATGAGCTTGATATTTGATTGGTATAGTTGATATTATCCTAGAGTGATATCTTCTTGATAGAGTCCTTTGTCAATTTGGTGAGAGAAAAACTAGGCCCGAGGTTGACTACCATGCTCGTTATTATCACACAATAGGAGAGGTTGGTTCATGGGGACCTTGCATGGATTCATGGAGGGTACTTATAGATTTTTGAGGATTGTCTCCTTTTGGTTTGGGATGGGTAGTTCGACCATATGATCCTAGTATGAATTTTATGATACATAGTGGGATCATAGAAAACCATTGAGATTCACCATTCTCATTGGAGGTGTAGAAGTAAGAGGCCTAGTGATTGGCTAAAGGAGGAGAGGTGGAGTAGTCAGGTGTGGAGAGGATTGTTAGAGACTGAGGATCCCTCATGATTAGTATCTAAGATCTTAGGATCAGGATTAGGGGGATGGCCAAGGTGATAGAAAACATGATGGATAGGTTCCCCTAGGATTAGGGGGATGGTCAGGGATAGGGCTTGGGTCAGTAGTAGAGGATATAGGTGCAAGTACCATAGGAATCTCCTGCTCCACAAGGAGATATGGCTACTAGACTAGGACATGCTATAGTAGAGAGAGATTAGGATTGCATATTGAGACTGGGCTATTTAGGACTGAGATGCTCAAGAAAGAGAGAGACATAAAGATCACCCAAAGGTATTCTAGAGATGTGTAGATAGTTATTTTGACTACTGAGAGGGACCAAGCTAGGTCCGAGAGAGATTCACTATTCCAAGAGAGGGATAGTGAGTGGAGTTAGATGATGCAACTACAAATAGAATACATCCCCAAAGCTTAGTACTAGTAGGAGCTTGACCTAGATTCATAGTTGAGGTCAATTATTATAGGACACTACATGAGGCATAGGTTCCTAGGGCCCAAATATGATCTAGGTTTGGGGTTGCCAACACAAATACAGTTGGAGAGTCGAGCATACTAGTAGGGGGATTAATGCATAGGTATTCCCATTAAACACATAGGTCATCAAGGCATGATCAACATGATTAGAGGTCTCCACCTCTAGACGGGGAGCAGTAGGGTTGATAATATTCATGATCTTTTCATTGTGTTACATGGAATTGTTATAGACATGATTTTTGTATATACATTCATAGGAAATTGAGCCTCGTATATATGTATATTTTGATTCATATGATATTGTATCATACATATTTATTGATAATGACATTATACTGACATTTCTGTTTTCTCTGATAATTGAGATATACCATTTTTTGATGTGGATTATGATGTGCTATAGGTGGCTTATGATGTGCATTATGTTTTTGATATGATGGATTCATGATATGCTATGCGATGATGATGCATATATATATATATATATATATTTTGTATTTTTTGATGCTTCTTTATATGATATGTATGATGTGGATATTTATATGATGATGGATGTATACCATAGGTTATTTTGTATGATGCTCTATGATATGATGGATATGATATGAACTAATGAGTTTGTGGATGCAAGATGCAAGTGGTACTAATGATATTGTGATGTAGGATTCCAATTTTTAGTTAGAATAAATGTTAGTAGGATCAAAGGATAGAAGAAATTAGATGATTGATGACATGTAAAACATGATGATTTTGCTTTTGCTTCATGGATAGTAAGAGACTAAGTATAGAAATCCAAGTTATTAATGTAGAAAATAAACACAATGTGTCAGGATGTTAATGACCAAGATGGAATTTTATCTATTGCATGGAATTTGATTCCAAAAAAAAGGAGTTTTCTTTCTCATACCAGACATACAAAAAACTCTCTATGGGCGAGAAGTTTAACCTACTATATAGAGAGGTATATTGAGGAACCTAATATATGCAATGGTCAAAAAAGTCTCCAAAAATGAATTCCCCACAAACAAAGCAAGTATTTACCATGGTAGTATTACAAAACATATCCAAAAAATAGCATATGAAATTCATGATCAATGCCTCATTCCTTCTTCTCTAAATTCTTATGGACACCAATGAGAGATCTTGGGAATGAGCCAATAAGATGCATCAAAAGATAAGATCATAGAAGATAAGATCATAAAAGATAAAAAATACTGATGTATCACTTTCCAAGATATTTTGATGTTTCAAGTTGTTATCCATTGATTATGTCTACTATAGGAACTATTTATTTGTTAAGACACATGTCAGGGTGTTAATGATTATTTTCAAAAGGTAGGGTAGTTCTAACATAGGTATTGTTTTAGTTTGATAATTATCAATTCTTTACAAAAGAAATCTTGGAAGTTTTGGATTTTGATGTTTTCTTTGTCCAAGGGTGAAGGTGATGATTTTATTTTTATGGATGGAGAGTTTATTATGAATAGGAGATGGTGGAGATAGGATTTTTGAGGGTTTTTAATTTTTTTTTGGTACTTTTGAGGTTATTTGAGACTATTTTTTATATTTTTAGGATATCTAGATTTTTTTGGTGTTTTTGAGAGATTTAGAGACCAAGAGGGGAACCTAAGGGGATTGAACTAATGCCTTAGGGGCTCATAGATAATTTACTACATTATACACACAAAGACAATGTAGTTCAATTTATTGGACTAAAAGTGGCTCATGATTTTATATATGAGACTTGGACTAAGATAAAGATGTGATTTTGGTAGATCCCAAAGGACAAACCTAATGCCTCAGGGGCCCATCAATTGATGTCCTTTCCTATGTAAGCACAGAGACAAGGTAGTTTGATTGACCTTGTTTGACACTATTTTTTTCTTTTTTTGAATTTTCATGACTATTTTTTGGGATTTTCAAAGGATATTTGAATGTTTTTTGGGGTTTTGATAGTTTTATGATGTTTTTTGGATTTTGATAGTTTATGTGAATGATGGGATAAAGAAGGATCCTATCTGTCTACCAATTTCAAGAGGCTTCCCCCAGTTTGGAATAGAATTAATGGATAGGTGGGTAAAAACAAGTAGAAGATAATGTAACAAGTTTAAACTCTTAACTAGTTATCGAGCCATGGTTGGGTGCACATTTATTATGCAATGGATTGAAATGAAGCGAATGTGATAATCGAATGTATAGTTTATATAGATGATAGTGTAGTTTTATTCAAACGTAGTACACGTTTACTAGGTTTTCACTATGATACCTATCCTAGAAGCACCACAAGGTTGCTTTCACTAAAAGAATGATTTATTTCTCTTTACTATTTTTCTAGATTTTTTTTCTTTTTTTTTTTTTTTCTTTGGATAATTTGATGTGTTAGGTATAAAAAATTTTGAGATGGTTTTTTTTGAGTGGTTCTACTAGGGGTTCATCTCTTGGAGTAGCCAACTGATAAAAACCAGATTTGTAACTTGTTGTGATGACAAAAGGACCTAACTAATTCCACTCAAAATTTCCTTTACCATCCTAGTTAAGATGAATCTCTTGATTTTATTTCAAGACTAAGTCACCATATTGAAAGCTTCAGTTATTTATTATCTTGTTATAACTTCATTTGGGGTGGTTCAAATATGCTTGGAGATGGTTTAGAGAACTCAAATGTCTTTCATCTACCATTTCAAGTTCTTGGAGTCTAGATACTTGGTATTCTTAATTTATAACAAGATCTTTCAAGGATACCCTTAGGGATGGAATCTCAACCTCTATAGGAAAGATGGCTTTAGATCCATATACAAGGGGAAAGGGTGTTGCACCTATGGGTGTTTGAATGCTAGTTCTATCGACCCATAAAGAAAGGTTCAAATAAAGGTGTCAGTCATGACTGATGTCATTAATAGTCTTCTTAAGGATCTTGAGGATCATTTTTTTAGACGCTTCTACCTAATTGATTCCTTGGGGGTAGAATAGGGTAGAGAAATGATGTTGGATGGATAATCTATTACAAATTTCATGGACATATTGTTTTTTGAATGGATTTATATTGTCAGTAATGGTAGTTTAAGGGATACCATAATGAAAAATCAAATAGTTAAGGATAAAATTATCTATTTGTTTTCTAGTGATGTAGGTTAGGGGTATAACTTATATCCACTTTGTGAAATACTTTTTGGTAGTTATGATTTTTTTTTTTCCATTGGATGAAGTAAGGGATATATTTCCTATAAGGCTGAGTCCCAATTATGTGAAGGGACAATGTGGTATGATTGATTTAGCTCTTGTGCAACTGTATGAACAATATCATCATGTTGCTAACACTTAAGGAACTTATTTGCATAGTGTATAGTTTCTTGTTTCCTTGATGACTAGTAATATCCACTTTGTAGCAAGTTCTTGACTAGATTAGGCCCACTATAAGGAGACCCAAAAACACCTTCATGTACCTCTTGTAAGGAAGTTAGAGCTTCTTCCACATTGAGACATATCATAGTAATGTTCCATAAAAAATTTGATGGTATAAAGTATCTTCGAGGATAGTAAAGCATGTAGTTTGATAGATAAAAGTTTTCTTTTGGTTACTTTTAAGGTAAGGTGGTATGATTCCATGTTGGATAAAGGCATAGGTGTCTTAGTACCAATTTGAATCAAGACCAAAAACATCACACACAAGTATAAATTCCAAGATATTTAATGTTGGTATAAATAGTTGTTCCATGAGGAATTCAAACCTAAGAATTTTTTGTGGTATATCAAGAAGTGAACCAATGATTTTTGTGGCATATATAGCTTTTTTTTTTACTCTTGGTACTTGTTCAAAGAATATTACCTGAAAGTACTACTTAAAAATATCCACCATTCCCTTATAAGGCATTAGATTATCGTCCTTTATTTAGTATTTATTATTTACTTGTCTGATGACCAATTGTGAATATCCATAAACCTGTATCTCTTTGATTTTCCATTCAATGACCACTTTTAGCCTATTGATTAATGCTTCATATTCCACTATATTATTTGTGCAAGGAAAGGCAATTATATATGCTTTGGGTATACTATCTCCCTGAGGTGTGAGAAAAAGGATACTGACCCCTGATCCATGTTGAGTATGAGATCCATTAAAGTATAGTTTCTAATATTTTACGTGAGTTGTCATAAGGATACCCTCATCAGGAAATTTTGATATCAATGGATGATGATCTTATATAGGTGATTTAGCTAATCAATCTGATATTATTTGTCCTTTGATTGCTTTTTTGTCAACATATTCTATGTCAAATTCACTAATTATCATGACCCACTAAGGATCAATTTAGATATTATCTTGATATATCAATTCATCATGTAATTTGTATAAGCTTTTGAGATGCAAAGACAACTACTAAAAAATATATTTTAATAGGTGTATAGTTAAGTTCATAACCAACCAAGGTATGGTTGATGTAGTACACCACTCTTTCTCTATTATTCTCATCTAGTTAAGCTAACAAAGCTCCTAAAGATGTTGATGTCACTAATACATACAAGATCATCACTTTATCTTGTAAAAGAGGAATCAAAACGGAGGAGTTCCCAGATAGTCTTTGACCTAATGAAAATATTGTTCACATTTTCTATCTCATTTGAAGGTTATATTCTTATGGAGAAAGTGTGCAAAAGGATGAAATTTATCCGCTAACTAGGTGATGAATCTTTTGATTAACTACAGTCTTCCCTATAAGCTACACAACTATTTTAATGTCTTTTGGGGAGGAATATCCATGATAGCTTTGAAATTTTCCTAGGATCTACCTCGATGCCTCTCCTAGATATAATGTAACCCAATAATTTTCTTAATGCCACACCATACACACACTTATTTGGATTTAGGCATAGGTTGTACTCTTCTAATCTATCAAATATTTTAGCTAGATTACCTAGATGTCCTTGTCTTGTGATATATTATTCCAAAAAATCATCTACATAGTCCTCCATAGTTTTGTGAAATATATCATGAGTTATAGTAGTCATGGACCTTTGGTAGGTAGCTCTTATGTTCTTTAGGCCAAATTCCATGACATTCCAACAAAAATTTCCCCAAGGAAAAGTGAATGTTGTTTTATGTTGGTTGTTAGGTGCTATCTTGATTTGGTTGTATTTGAAGAATCTCTCCATAAGCGAAAGAGTTTCATGACAGACTATCAAATCCACTATAATGTAAATTTTTGGGAGGGGAAAATAATACTTCAAGCATGATTTGTTGAGGTCTCTAAAATCAGTGCAGATCCTTATGCCCCTAATGGGTTTTGATATTGATACCAAGGTTGACACCCACTTAGGATAATCAATAGGTCTAAGGAAGATGACATCAAGTGATTTCTAAAGTTCTACTTTGACTAGGAGCACTATCTAAGGGTTGATCTTGTGAATATTTTATTTCACTAGTTTAGCTCCAAGATAAATTGTAAGATAATGAACCATTAAAAATGGGTCTAAACCAAACATATTTGCATAAGTCTAGGAAAAATTGATCTTGCACTCTTGTATGAAAGCTGTGAAATTTTACCTTTCCTTTGGATCTAGAGTGGTTGCATGATAGGTTGTCTTTGGTGCCTCCATCATTCCCACATTTATGGGTTCAAATTCTTCAACCAAAACTACCAATCTTTCTGGATACCAAGTGATAGGGAGATTAAATCCTCTATCCTCAGGTGCTTCAAGGAGGTTTTCACCCTTAGAGACATCCTTTATTTTGTATTTTTGTGATCTGATAGTACCACATTATGGTTCTCACTAGGGGATATAATTTTTATTTTTTTAATTTTCACTTGCAATTTTGTGACTAGAGGATACAATCTCCCTACCAATATGCTTCTTATACCAACTCAACATCAAAGCCAATATTGTGGTCTCCAAGTGGCATATCATTTTGAGGTCCTATGAACTTAGTGATAGCTTCATAATTTTGGAATATTTCCACAACATGTGGTTGATGTTGCTAATCCCAATCGATTAATTATGGGTAAACAAGTTGGATTTCATGTTTTTGGGATGTAGGATTAAAGGAAAAGGTAGTAAGGGTATTTACTTCAAATAAGTTTGTGATGTACAAATTGTCATCAATAGGACCTTAATCATCTGATGTCTCAACCACAATAGAAGAAGAACCTTCCTCACAAGAGGCCTTTTTAGCATCAGGATTAATAGTATATAACAAACCATAGCCTAGCACTTGATTTTTCTAGCATTTTTCCACGATAATGCTATCATATACCTTTTTAATTAAAACCAAGGCCACCTTTTCTAGTGAATCCCATATATTTATCAAGCTAATAACCTTTCCTATCTAGATGTATAGGGATTGGAGGTTATTATTTTTCCCCTTTGTAAAGCCATGGAGAGAGATCTTCTTCAAACATATCTTCATCTTTCATGTCTCCCCATTTAGTGAATATGATAGGTTTGAAATTTTTATTGAATAGTTTATCTTTGTTTATTTCCTTCAGTCTTCCATAAGTTTTTAGTGATGGGGGTATCTTTCCAATGTAAAAGGATTAATTAAAGTGATAGTCTTTGCAACTATTGTTAAGTAATTGGATCTTGAGGTCAGATTGAGGTGGTTTAGATGATGAAGATTGAGTGGAGGATGATGGAGTTTGTGAAGATGATACAAGGGACAATGGATCAATGTAGGAAAATTAATGAAAGGATATATCATTATTAGGAACTTAGATGATTTTCTTGTATTGTTCTTCCAAGTTCCTACAATAGTGAAAGGGTTATGGGTTAGCATATATTGTAACTTCCGTTTCATTATAATTTTAAGCATTGATGGAACACATAAGGGACAACTTGCATAGCATGAATCCAAGGGTGTTCCAAGAGAAGGTTATAAGGTAGTTCAAGATCTAGTACTTGATAGGTTTTCTCTACTATAGTTGGTCCCACCTAAACAAGAAGTCTAATAGTACCTTCAAAATTTCTCTTGTTATCATCATGAGATCTTATAGTGATGCTTCTCCTTTTCTCAATAATGTCATCAAAATATCCCAATTGTTTTATTAATTTCAAGGTACAAATGTTTAAGCTTGCACCACCATCTATGAGGACTCTTTTTTATTTTATGCTTATGGACACTAACTTCAAGATATAAAGCTTGGTTATGGAATGATTTTTTAGGAAGGTCTCTTTCAAAAATGATAAGGTGATGTGTGGAGGAAATTTTCCCAACCATAGCTTGAAACTAATTTGTGTTGATATCATTAGGTACAAAAGACTCAAGGAGATCCTTCTCCAAAATCTCCTTATATGCAGGGGATAGCTTGAGAAGCTCAAGGGTAGAGATTTGGGCTGGAGTTTTCTTTAGTTGATCCACAAGATTATATTCATTAGAGGGTTTGATGGAAACTTTTAATTGAAGTAGGGATCCTTGAATGGTAACTTTCCCTCTTCATGTAGTAATGTTACTCTCAATATTATTACCAACTATTGTTACAACATGGATGCCATTATTGGTGTCATAGGTGTAAGTATCTTTTCAGTTATCCTTTACTTTACCTTTGTCATTCCCCTTAGAATGGTCAAGGATTGGATCCTTGTAAATAAAAATGTCATTATTTCTAGAGGGTCTAGGATGATGCTTGATGTCAACCTCTCCTTTTTCTATCAAGTATTGGATGAGATTCTTTAGCTTCATGCAATTTTTTCTCTTATGACCCTTGATTTGATGGAATTCTCATTGATCATTTTCATTGTACCATGGGGGTTTAAATTTTTGCTCTTCGTAATTTTTTTGATTGGATAGTTTGATGAGGTTTGTTTGAATTATCGTACACATGAAAGCCTCAATGGGTTCCCCCAATGGTGTGTACTTCCATTTTATTTGGTAGTCTCACCTTAGTGGCCCTCTTTAAGGTTTTTGTGTTTAATTGGTTTGTCAATTATTTTGAGGGTAAGTAAGTTGAGTGTTTGACACATTGTTTTGGGAATTGTTAGGAGATGGTTGTATGTCTTGAAAAAATTTAGTATCTACCACTCCATCACTTGTAACATTTTTTTATTTTCCCAAATTTGAAGTTTGTCATTGGAAATTGATGCTTGGTCTTTTTTGTTGTAAAGTTTTATGAATTTTTTTTCTATGAGTTCTCTTTTAATAATCAAAACCTTTTCAATGATTTTTTCAACACTGTTAGAACATAGCATAGTTAATTGATAAATTATGTCAGTCTAAATATTTGAGACAAATATTTCAACTAGTTACTTTTTAGGAACTAACCATTTACATTTACTAGATTTATGCCTCCATCTTTGCAAGTATGAGGAAAATGATTCCTCTTGGTTTTATTTTATTTTGTACAAATCATGAATTGTTATGTCTTGTTCAATGTTGTATGAAAAGTGGTTTATGAATTTATCTAATAGCCCATCAAAATTTCTAATGCCAGATGGTAGATGAGAGAACCATTCAATATCTATAGCTCCAAAACTTCTTGGGAAATTCTAATAAAGAAGAGTCATTGTTGGAAACCTCCAAGAAATCTACAAAACATTCTTGTGTGTGTTCGATTAGGTCTCCTCTTCCTTTGTATTTTAAAAATTTTGGATTTCAAAGTTCTTGGGAAATTGGATTATTGATATGGTGTGATCAAAATGATATGGACATATGTCTTGTAATGCGTAGCTCTTCTTGGGTTTTCCAAGTTGTATATCTGATATTTTTTGGTTAAGGTTTTGTATTTGTAATGTTAATTCACCAGTAGGTGTGTTTGTTTGAGGATTATGGATACTATAAACTTGTTTTCCTACCATCTATTGTGAGTTATATTGTGGTTTTTATGTGTATGAAGGTCCTTGAGCCATGGTGTGTGTGTATGATGAGGGATTGGGTCCTTGTTGTGTGTTGTATGGATTTTTTTGTTGAGGAACACCTTGATGTGGAGGGACACCTTATTTTAAAGGAATACCTTGTTGTTGAGGGACACCTTGTTGTTGAGGAGAAATTTGTTGTTAAGGAATATCTTGTTGTTGGGGGACACCTTGTTGTTGAGGAATCCCTTTTTGTTGAGTAATATCTTGTTGTTGAGGAACCCTTTGTTTTTTAGGAATACCTTATTGGTGGGGGACATCTTGTTGTTGAGGAACAATGGTTTGATGTTGAGGATGAGTGTATGTTTGTTGTTGATGGTTTTGAATATATGAAGATACATATTAAAATTGTGTGCTATATGAAGGATCAAAATATGAGGGTTGTTGTTGTATGTATTATTTTTGTATAGGTGGTAGGTTACCCATATTTTTCATGTTGAAATTTAGGTCTTTTTGTTGTGTGGAGACCATTTTTGTTGATTATGGAAGAATATTCTAAGCTAGCATGTGGTTTGGATTCACTAGACTTAGTTGAGAAACCACCACTTGTTCCACTTGGGATGGGTTCCTATATAATGGATTATCAACATGTTTTCCATAATATTAGTCATTGATTGGTGATTTTGACTTTGAAAAGATAGGTGGTATCTTTATCTCCACCCCCTATTTTGGGATTTTTCTAATAACCATTTGGTCATCCATGTGAATGAGAGATGGGTCTTTAAGAGGTTCAATTTTAAAGTTTGTGGGTAGTTTTACACCACCTTGTGCAAGCTTTAGGAAGTATGTGTTAGGATGAAATATAAGTGCTTTGTCTAGTAGCTTTTGCATTTTAGGATATTGGATGCGTTATAAAAGTTTTTCTTTAGTGATTTCATCATCACTATCCTCATCTTTTATGATCACATCAATAAGACTAGGTGGTTGGTTTTGTTGCTTATCAAACCTAGCTTGAAGTTGGAGGTTCAAATAGGTGTTATGTTGTGATAGGTTAAAATTTGGTCATTAACGAGCATTCAATGGTGGAGTTTGAGCAGTAAATATTGGTGCTTGTGTAGTTGGGGGTTGAGGGATTGAGCAAACTGGAGTTTCATTAGGATCATACCCCCATGGTTGGGCATCTTGAGTTTCCATATTGGTGGTAGTAGGTACACTAGTATTACTTGTGTTGGTTTCCATCATCTTCTTTTTATGTTGGGATCTAGTCATTTTCATAAACGTGCACAATAGATCTTGGTGAATGATGTTATGTTTTTGATACTCAACCCTATGATGAAAGTATGAGTGGTTTTTTTCTAGAAGATTTTTTCTAAAAAAGTGATGCTATGTTTTGGGTACTCAACCTTATGATGAATTTGTGAGTGTATTTTTGAAAATTTAAGGATAATACTAATCTAGGGACATAAGGATAGACAAGATTCAGTTGATTTTTTGTTGAGTCTCAAAATTGTTGATAAAGGATAGTTTGAATTTTCTACTTGAACTAGAATTATGAGTGCAAGTAAGAGAGGATGATAGTAATATAGAAATTTAGGGAGAGGATAATGCCCACTAAATTTGACAAGACCACAAGATATCCATCTAATTTGATAAAGACTTTAGTAGGATGATGAGGTTTGATATCTTGTGTTTGATGTGTGTCCAAAGCTAGTTTGATGTATGATGACAATGCAAAGGATGGTCTAAAAAGACTAATGATATCCAAGATTTTAGATAAGGTCTGATATGGATTTGATTGTGATGTTTTCATAACTAAGAAATGTTTTATGACAATGTTTTAGGTCAATTTTGATAAGTTTGGGATAAGAAATAATGTAATAGCACTAGCTATTTAAGACAATTACAATAGAATCTGAGACAATAGTGAGCTTTTATAGATGTAGTAGTGATATAAATGACATAAAAGTTTTTTTTACTGGAAGATGAATAGAATAAGCAATAGCGACCTGATTCACAACAACGACTAGATGTTAAGGAAATACTAACTAGATTCTAAACAATAGAAATTGTGTTTTGAGATAATAGCGACCTAATTCACAATAGCAACCCAATTTTTTGATAGGTGTGACTCTGTTTCTTGATTCATGACAATTTCTTTTAATAATTTCACAAGTTTTAAATTTTTTTTATTTGACGTTCAAAGTGATTTGCAACTAATACATGACAAAAAAAGTATGCAATAACTAACTCATATGGTAGGGGGGATATTAGGCAAACCTTCTTCAATAAGATTCATTGGTCTACCTCAAACAAGATCAATGATTTACAACCTAAGGATTAAAATTTACATTTCTTCATAGTAGGCTTACCTCACCCCCAAAAGAGTGATGTAATCCATTTCTAATGGAGGGATCAAATAGGATATACCAAGGTCATGTACCACCTTGATACTCCTATATTTTTGTAAGAGAATGAACTCTTAAGCCTTACACCTCAACCATAGACCAGATGTGGTAACTTCTAGGAACAATGTTATTCTCATGGAGTACTATGATGAATCATTTCAGAAAAACTTGGATTGGCCTCTAATTACAAGGTTTTTAATGACTTAGTTAACACCAAAGGTATACTTCAGATGTGGGACACTAAAATCTCTAGTCTAGTTCGAGTAGCCCATATGTTCATACTAAATTTTGACACACAAGGTATAACATCCCTAGATATGTGCTACTTTTTTTTTCATGCTTTATATAGCTTGTATGAACATGTGCTTTGAGGTTGCCTTGAGTTCTTCATTGTGAGATGTATCTCAAAGTAGGATCCTCTAATAAAAATAAAAAGAATGACTTGGATTATTTGTTGTAGTTAATTTTTTAAAACCCAGAGAAAAATGACATGTTCCAACACATTGTAAATTTTAATTGAGAAAAAAATGGTGATTTGTTGTTGTTCTTTTCAAAACCCAAAGAAAAATGACATGTTCCAAAACATTGTAAATTTTAATTGAGAAAGTAATGGTGATTTGTTGTTGTTCTTTTGAGATGCACCAAAACAAAATTGTGTGACATTCATGCCAATTTTAACTGAGAAAGAATGGTGATTTGTTGTTGTTATTTTTAAAGAACTAAAAGAAATGTGTAATTTTTTCTCCCAACACCACAAGCTACAAATCAGGGATTAGTAAGTAAAAAAGTCCTCAATCTATTGAAATAAGATTGTAAAAATTAAAAACAATTGAGGCTTTGTTACCTACAAAAGTGAACTTTGTTTGAGAACAAAAGTGACCCTATTCTGAGATGACCATGGCTGGATTCTACAATAGCGATATTTTTTAGATATGGTAGTGACCTTGTTCTGAGATGACCATGGTTGGATTTTACAATACAAAGTGTTTTTAGATACAATAGTGATCTTTCTTAGGTACAGTAGTGACCATGTTAACGATTACAAATTTTATAAAATATGACTATGCTCTAGAAATTGCAACTTATGAAAATATTGATAAAAAATGTTAGATCAGGGATAGGGGTCCCACTGGGTGTGTCATTTAATGTAAGTGGAAAATATGGAATTAATTTAAGTAATAAGAATCCAATTAAAGAAACCAAAAGCACAAGATATGAGCCCACTTACCAATGAGATCAAGATTGCTTAAAAAAATGAATTCAAAGAGAAAAGTTAGATCAATCAATCAAAAATAATGAACTCACAAGCATTAAACACTCTTACCAATCCCATCATTGAGTAAATTTAGTTGAAAGGTATGTCAAATTGCTTCAACTCAAATCCTCCATGATAGTTTGCAAAATCTTCAATATGTGATGACCTAGATGCTACGATAAATAATTCTCAATTGCTCAAGAATCAAATGGACAAGGCTTCACTATGAAAATTCTAGGTAATAGATGAGAAGGATGAAGGGTTATTTCATAGATTTTTGGAAATTATATCAACGATCAAGATTAAGAGGTGTTGATTTGAGATCAAATCATAAGAATTAATGAGAGGAGTTGATTGCTCAATTAAATGACTACAATCGATTGTAGGATTCCAATTAAATAGTTACATGAGATATTAATTGAAGTGTTAAGAGAAGTGATTGATCAGAAAAGTGGTCAATTAATATCAGTTGATTGAAAGAGAGTTTCAGTTAAGATTTGAGGGGATAATGCATGATATAATTAGTTAAATAATTAATTTAATTAATGGGGGAACATGCAATATAAGATTGAGATAGAAGATGATTTTTCTTTTGCATGATAAGATAATTAATTAATTGAGGAATGTGCAAAGATAAGACTGATTAATAAATAAATATTTATTTATTAATGAATGATGTTTCAGATAAGTTAAGTCAAGCTATTTTGAGGGAAATTAGGAAAATTAAATAACTAAAGATAATTCTTTAATTTATGCATGATGAAAAAGGCCAATTAAATAATTAAAGGTATTTATTTAATATAAGAAGGGGGTTTGATATTTAATTAAATAATTAAAAAAGAACAAGTAAAGTTAGTGACATAATTAATAATTAATATTTATTTAATTAATAAGGAGGAATGAGGTCAAATTAGTGATAAAATAGCGAATTAATTAAATAATTCAAGATTATTTAATTAATAGAGGGGAATATAGTTAAATGATAGAAATGATGTTGAAAAAGGGATTAATGATGCTAATGATGTGAAATTATACTAAATGCAATAATGGTAATGGAAATGATACCAATAATGGAAAAATGCAATTTTGGGATATGCGATATGCATTAGACAGTTTTACATGTCTATAATTTCATATTCAAAAAGTTTGTTAAACACAAATTATTTTTATAAAAACTTATATCAAATAAACAATTAATGAAATCATTAATAACACATAGTCCCTTTGTTGTTCCATCCCCTTATTTCAACTATTGTCACTTTTGTTTGGCCATTCTTAGGTCTAGCAGTGCTCTTGCTAATTATAAAAAATTAACAAGTACATACATAAAAATTACAAGAATTTAAATCCATATATCCAAATATAAATCAAGTAAATTTTAAAATTAGCATGTGCAATAAACTTATAAAGAACTGGGTGGCCTCATTTACACTCATTTTCCCAAATGATGAATTACTCACTTTTTAAATACACACATAAAATATGACAAGATCATAGAATTCAAGCAACCCTTTTATGAAAAAATTAAACAATATAAATTATCAGAGTTAAGAAAACATACAATAATAATTATGGGTTTTACACAAGTCATGTGTTTGAATTCAATTTATTTTGACTTAGGATCATAGGGAAACATGAGGCACATCTTATAGAACAACCTTGAGGGAGAAATGATAATGTAAAATTAACACATAACATGTCATACATTTACCCAAATCTATTGTATCCAATTAATCACCACTAGGGAAAACTTATGCCTACATACTCATGGAAACCATTAGATGTACTAGTCCAATATAGGATAATCAAAGTAAAACATACTTGCAACCACCAATGAGATTATATGTAATTTCCTTATCTAACTAAAAACCATCTAACATATAATTAATTAGATATACCAATGTGTAATAGTTAATCCTAATGATAAAATCAATGAGCATAAATAGTATCACATCTCATAATAAAAATAGTGAGGCTAGAATATGAATAAGTCCAAACATATACAATTCCAAACTTGAATGTATCTCTTGCATGCTTAATAAATGCATCAAATTCAATTATAGGGATAATATTCAAAGAAACATATATCAATAAAAGTATGTGTAATTGAGAAAGAAACCTACCCATCTTGCGCTTACAACATATACACATGATCTCATTAAAAAAAATTCCCAAATCATAGGAAAATTAGGAAAAGGTGAGAGTTAACATACATGTGGGAACTACATCCTCCACACTGAGCGATTGAATTTCTCCTAGAATTTAAAAAGGTTAGGATATAAGCACCACACCATACTTATTTCAAACTAAAAATAGAAAACAACATAGCCACCATTCATAGGTAAACACCATAACAAGATCTCACAAACATTACACAAATACTCAAAAGATTATAAGGAATGGTAAGATTGATGTTACTAAACATTATATTTTCACAATGATGTGCCTAATGATTAATATTCAACATAAAGATAATTGCATAATCATAATTTATTTCCATGTGTACATAATAATTGACCCATTCTAACACATGTTTATATCAAATTAAACACTTGTATTCCAATGCATTTTATGCATAAATTATATAATCAATATCTTATATAAATAGATACATTCAATGCATATTTTTAATGATAACACATAACTTCATACATATACTTTATAGGGATCAAAAACACATGGTTCAGATATAGGTCCAGAAGGATGCAACATCCACATCATAGAACTAGGTACTCTAAGAAATAGTGTCACATAACCAAGAACCATGTGTAATGATGATCTTAGGGCTACATGCTTTGGGGTAACCTCCATACATTTATAAAAATGGCTTGGTTGTTGTTGGTATAATTGTTTTAGCCTCCAAGAGCTAGTAACCAAAATTATATATCACTAGAAAGATATATGGATAATGACCATCCCATATTGACTTACATTTACTTTCATCCTAATTTTTTTCCTACATCTACCTCCTCATATACACTCAACTAGAGATCAATCTTCATTGAAATGGTGAGAAGAACATCACAACACAAAGACTAACATTTTCAAAGAGTTCTAGTTTAGCCACTACAAAATTCAAGGATTTTTAAAGAAAGGAAATTTGAATTCCAACAATAAAGTAAATGAATGCTAGAAATTTCAACAATAAATAAAGTTTAATGTGAATAAAATTTCAAGGGTTTATGGCTAGAATAATCACAATGAAAGATAATTAATCACTTTTGGTCCAAACAAGAAAGATAGAAAGGTCATCAATATATGAAAGAAAATTCATAACTCTCAAAATTATAGATTACATCACTACATGACTAATATTAAGTAACCAATAAGGAGGGAGGTAATTCATGGTCATAATTATTATATAATCCTTTATGTGTTCTTTGTGGAAAAAGGCATACACAAGCCCCACGTATAGTGTGATAAATCACTTGTAGACAAGGAATACTAGCCCACATACCACTAGCTAGAGGTCAACTTGGCTAGGCAGGATCATATGTTATCCCATCCCTATCCAAATAGGTAACATAGAAAATATGAGATCCTCTTCAACATATAAAAATGATCCTTAAAAGAAAAACATACTTGATAGAAACCATCTAGGAACAACACACAAGATCCTTTATGTAATACTATGTGGAATCATGTTCTCGAGCCCAATGGTATGTAAATAATGTATTAGGTGTTGACAAAATATCACATGTATAAACATGTGGTGGTCTTCATATTAAAAAACTACAGAAAAATTCCTTTTCTTGTTTATGAAATGGTGTTGAAAACAAAATTATTATACAACATTATGCAATATATTCTTCTAAGGGTTAGTGAAGGACCATGGGGGTCCAAATTAGGCCCTTAAGTGGCAATGAGAATTCAAAAAAGTAGAGTTAGGAAACTTTATATAAAAATTTGAATAGGTTGTTAACATAATTAATAGAAAATTGAATGTAGTTTCAAAGCTACTAGTCACTTTTTGGAAAAAAGTATATCTATTTGGTGAAAATTTGAAATTTCAATGCAGTAGTACTAAATTTTCAGGAAAAAATTAAAAATCAAGTGTATGTCTAACCAACCTAAGTACAAGAAATTTTATTTTTGAAGCTTTCAATATAGGTAGAGGTCAAATGCTTGAATGTGCCACATTTTTTTTGTAATATTTTTGCAAGTAAATAATTAGTTATGAATTTTTTATTAAATGTTTTTAAAAATATTAAAACTTGTTTGTTTGACCACCATAACTTGGTTAAAAATTTATGAAATTCATTTTTTAATCCTTTAGTATGCGAAGCATAGAATATGTAGTATCTTTTAGTTTTGGAAAAATTGAAATCATTTGAGAATTATAGATGTTTTTCAATCAGCCTATCAATCAAGATTTTAGTCCTAATGCATGTAGAAAATCAATAATAATTATTTGTTAAATTCAAAATAAGGTGCATATATTATATTGGTAGAAATTTGACAATTTTTTTAATAAACCCTTTTCATTTCATCAAATTTGGAAAAAAAAAAGTCACTAGCCATAAGGGTGAACTCAGAAAAACTAAGGAAAATTTCAAACACATTTTTACAGTTGACTTTCCATGAATGACACCCCCAATTCAAATCCCAAGGCAACCTCAAGGGAAATCATGAGGTTGGTTTTGTTAGACAAAATGGATATTCATTACAAACAGATAATCGTTTCCTTTACCATTTAAAAAATATTTTGTATTATTAATATATAATAAATATATAATATATTAATAATACATAATGTATATTATATTATATTATATATACTATATACTATATATAGTATATAATATATTATAAATTATATATTATAAATTATATATTATATATTATATAGTATATAGTATATAGTATATATTATATATTATATACTATATATAGTTGAAAGGTGGAAAATTGGATGCTTTCCCACCTTTATGGTTTAGGACCTAAAAGGGCGCAATTTTCACTAACTTTCACTCAAGAAAAAACCCTTGAGATCTCAATGCAAAAGAGAAAGAGATATTGCAAAAGGGCCATTCTAGGGGTTGAATATGAACTAATGGGGGGTTCACCACCAATTCTAAACTTGGAAAAGACAATGAAATGCAAAATGAAGCACAAAACCCTAACTCAATGCAATGGCTTACAAAATGACTCAAAAATGAAAACAAAACATAACAGAAAGTAGAAAGATGAATAGTGTGCACCTAGAAATTGGGGAGTGACTGATTGCAACTCTGAAACATTGGAAATTTTGACTTTTTGACCAATTGGGACACATTTTCCAACTTGGGTGAATCAATCCTAGATCTAGATTTCTGCAAGGAAATCGGTTTCGAGAAAAAAGGGTATTTCAATCTGCAAAAATATCTAGAAAATAGCTATAGTGGGACTCATTCGCCACTGTCGGTGAATCAATCTCATTCTACTTTTTCAAGAATTAAAGTTTTGATTCGCACTTCAACACCTACCCTTTCCTTCCAACTTGAGCTCTAGATCTAAATCTACAAAAATACTTGCAAAACAGAATATAAACTTGATTTTCTAATGGGGAATTTTCCTTGGTCAAACCCCTAGTTTGGTAATTAAACCATGATAGAAATAATGAAATGTGCACAAAAACCCTAGCCTTAAGTGTGTCTAAGACTAGGAAATCTGAAACATGATGCAATTCTATTCTAATGTGTAAGAATATGATGCAAGAATAGAAATATGAAGATGAATGACTCACTTGAGGAGATCTCTAATCTCCCTAAATGAGATGTAATGATGCTTGTACCTTCCTTAGGCTAAATGTTGAGTGATAAGGGATGATGGAATCACTTAGGAAACAAGTCTTTAGGCTTGTCTTGATGGCTAGTTGCATCTCCCCAACCTAGAATCCATCATTATTCACCATAGAAAACCATGATCAACCTTTGATAATGCTAGATAATGAATGAAAGTGAGCTTGAAGACCTACAAAAACACTTCAATGTTGCTTTGAGACTTCAACTTTGCTTAATTTTAAAACTTGAATTCTCTTGTGAAATATTGCTTGAAGATTCTTGATGCTTGTCTCTTGAAAATGCTTGCTCAAAATTGAAAAAGACCCCAAATGGGACTCATTTTCCACCCTTGGTGAATGGGTCCCACCTAAGGGGACTCATTTGCCCAAGGTGGCGAATGAGTCCCACCTTAGATTTTTGAGGTGGGTTTTTGGGATTTTTGATGTTTTAAGTGTTTTTATGGGATTTTTGGGTGAAATAAGCCTTGAGATAAAACATAATGGGTCTTAGGGGCCTATAAATGATGATTTTAAAGGTTATTTAATGCAATGGTTCCAAAATAGGTCCAAATTAAGTCTAAAATTGCCTCACTTTCAAGAGTACAATTTTGTACACTACATTTAGCTCCCACTTTAGTGGCCATATGACAACATGCATATGCAAGCTGAATGACTCCAATAATAACCTTTGTTTCATAAAAGGATACACATATAGAGGAGAATGAAGCCCCTAGTGTAGTTATCTACAAAACCACAATGTTAGGAACCACATCCTACAACATAAATTCATTAGTTGTCCAAAAATCCTCTTATCTAACTTCTTTCTAGAAATCGCATTCAAGGGTTGATTTATGCCCCTCTTGATTTTTCTTACTTAACGGAGGTGGAATCAAGGTAGCATTCTAGCCACGTCAAATAAAGTAATTCATACCATAGGGTATTTCCATGTACCATACCACATAATGATAGACATTTGATGAGGACAGGAGTAGAATCATGATTCAAATGCAACAAACAAAATCGAAAACAAATCTCTCTAGCACCCGTTATGTTGATTTGAATGAAATGCACTTTTTAACCCTAATATAGTAAAAACCCTAATTTTAACTTATATAAGAGAAAGAAGTGAAGTAAATTCTAGCTATTTTATCATTTACCTTTTTGTAACTTGAGATTGATTGAAGAGTAGTCAAAATGGTTACTATATTAACCACAAAATGGTTACTATTGAAGAGTAGGCCATCATTTAATATAGTAAGCACAAAATGGTTACTATATTAAATGATGGCCTTTGAGCCACTCTGAATGCTATTTCTTGGTTGGTTCTGGTGGTGTTGTCTCCCACCTTCATTTGGTTACTTTTTATATTTTGGATGTAACCATGGGATCAAGGCCCTTCCCTTCTAAACTAATCAAAAACTTGAGAGTGATTGAAGATTAGTCAAAGATGGTGAGCCAACATGATTATAGGCATGCGAGACTAGATGTGTTGTGAGACTAGGTGACACATAAAAATCTCTATCATGAGGTGAGTTGAATTTTTTTCCTTTTCTTTGTCCTTATGCATTTATTTTATGATTTTTATGCATTTCTAGGTTTTTTTAGGTCCTTGGAAAAAGTTCACAAAGTGTCCCCCTTTTTTTGCAAAGTATCCCTTTTGTTTGCGAAGTGTCCCACTTTTTCACAAAGTGTCTTATTTCTCCATGGAGTGTCCCAAAAGGGTTCTAAAGTGTCTAGGACCTTTAGGAAAGTACACTAGAACAACTTTAGTACACTTTTATGATTGTTGATGTAAATATTTAAGAGTTTAGATTGCTTATAGGACATATTTTTTTTCTTTTTTGTTAGGTTCCCACCCGTTCACGGCAACATCTGAGTGGAAAGTAGATTACCCTTCTTTGAGATTTATCCCCCACTCTTTCAATGAAGGATACATATATTTTGCAATCTATAGGATTATATTGGTCATACCTCATGCCCCCCATGAGGTAACATGATCCAATGTTGATGGTATTAGTAGAGTGATGGGATGTAGATACATGTACATTTCATCTACCTACTAATGATATGATCATAACATTAGAGGATGTACACTACATACTCCAATTTTTGATTCAAGGTGAGTGAGTGTGCTTCTAAGTGGAGTGGTCATTTCATGAGATGAAATGTGACATGTAGTTCTACCTTTGTGGATCAGTGCATGATGAGAGGGTGAGGGAACAGATAGATCTTACGATGCTACTATATTCATGTGCCCCATTGGTGAGACATATTATGATGATGATAGTAGCACTAGTACTCATCCCTAAAGGCCAAGGAGCACACTTGGAGGGAGGACTAGTACACTTGATATGAGGGATTGTAGAGCGTAGGATAATATATGCCTGGGGGTGCAACATCCTAGTGCACTTGTACTATGATCTTGGATGATTTTTATTTCAAGAGGTGTATATCATGGTACAATGAATGATCCTATAGATTTTATGCCTAGAGCACATCATGTTTACTAGACTGGCAGGGCTCTCGTGTCCAATAGCCTTGGGGTATCCTCAGGCTTTCAACTATCCTCTATGACAGTTTTGGCAATATGGTTATTTTCACTTTTGGAGAGTGTGATTTGACCGACTGGAGGAAGATGAGATCCTTTGGAGACCTTATCAGCTTGTGCTACAGTGGCCAGATGACACTCAATAGATGGACAAGTTTTTGATTGTCATACATTATTACATAGTACATCATTTCTACTATGATCGTGTCATGCGATAGTTTGGTTAGGTTCAAATAGCACCCAGGGAATGACCCTTTTTCAAGAGATTAGTATGGAGTTCCCAAAGACCCGATGATTCTAGATGGTTCACTATCGAGGATGTTATCTATAGTGAATTTGAATATTTAGATCATGATATGCCTCCAATCTCCAATGCCAATAACGTCGGTTCCATAGATGGCTATGAGGAATGGTGGATAGTATCATGACCAACTTCTGTATTTTTGATAGATGAACTAATAGGTGATGTAGGAACACTCCCAGATGGTGCGAATGAGGTGGATGATAGGGCTGAGGAGACACACTATAGGGCTGCAAAAATATTTACAAATTTCATAGATGAGGAGTACGATGAGACTGTAGATCTTGACTATGATGGCTAGGAGGAGAAGGATGAGGAGGAGCAAAAGGAGGAGGAGCAACCTATGAGAGAGAGTGGTGAGGCAATAGATAAGGATCCAGTGGGCCATGAGTGGGGAGAGCCATCTCCAATTCATGTTACTAGATCACAAGCAACAATTGTAGCAAGCACCAGTACCCACAAAAATGAAGAGGCTAGCATATCCTCTGCCCCATGAACATGACGAGGCTGATTTTACATAGCCTACTAGAGAGATAGGTGGTGATATTTTATTTATTGTTATGATTTATTATTATGCTTATGGTTTATGGTTTAATACATATATATCATGATTTTTACTAATTATGTTTATGGTTTCTATCTTGTAGGGTCTATGAGAGATCTTCATGATCTCTATCATCATGTGGCTACAAAGATAGTACACCCATCAGTTGATGAGGAGGCTACTGACTCAGACTATGTTCCCCCACTCATAGTGGATTGATTCCCAAAGTTGTTCAGGCCATGCATTAGACTGCAGGAAACATATGAGAGTCTTAGGAGGCGTATCCATAGAGCTAATTCTTCCCTAGATGCACAGTCATCTCAAACCCCAACATAATTTGAGAGAATATAGTCAGAGTTATCCATGCTTCAGGCGAAGATAGCTCAAATAGCATGGGAGTGTTAGGAGGCCCTTGGAAAATTATGGGTCTTATAGTCTTCTCTTAGTACACTCAGTGGATTATGATCATGATTGCATACCATTGTCTCTCAACAGACCACCACTAGAAAAATGTGAGAACCAGGTCCCAAGGGATCTAATAGTTATAGGTCTGAGTAGCATTGTATATATTGATAACATGTACACAAAAAATTGATATATATATGAGTATTTGATGTTTTATTAATTGTGTTGATGTGTTGAATGTTAAATGGAAACGTGATTAATTAAACAATCTTTATAAGACTATTTAATGAATGTCTCCATGATTTAACATGATTTATGTGATCTAATTAAAACCCATTTTGGTATCTCTTAAATGAAAAATTGTGATTAAGTATGTTATGCTAAATTAAATGCACCTATGATCTAATTAAAGAACATTAAATGCATATAAGGATCTAATCTAAAAGAACATATAAAATAAACTTGAATAGCATGAAACCTAAAGTAATCACTTAAAAATGAATTAAATAATCACTTTAGTATTCAAGACACAAAAATAAATATTTTTCAAGAATGAAGCAATTCAAGAGCACATGGAGTATTATCCACTAACTCTAACAGCACTACTTTATCATTCATACTATTCAAGGAGGGTTATACATAATAATATTATAAGCCCATAATGCATATGTTAATTGTGTGTGCCAATCCTTATTATGTTTGTTTATTGTATTTCTTAGGATTTGCTCGAGATTTTTATTAGTTGATTCAACTTGACCATTAGATTGTAGGTAATAAGGTTTTGAAAAGTGATGCTGGTTATAAAAAAATTCTAGGAATTTCTTCATGTCATTATTCTTAAATGGTGTCCCATTGTCTAAAATTAATGTGGAGGGAAGTCCAAAGCGAGCAATAATGTGTTCCAATATGAAACAACATATTATATCAGCAGTTGTTGATCAAATATGAATGGTTTCTACCCATTTTATGAAATAATCTATCAGGGTGATTATAAAGGTATGTCCAACAAAGGAAGGTGGTGAGATTTTTCCAATTAGATCCAATCCCCATACTAAGAATGGCCAAATAGGAATTTGGCTTCAAAGCTTAGAAGTAGGGGCATGAGTCAAATTTCTATTTTCTTGACATTTATGAAATGTCTTAACATATTCAAAGAAATATTTTTCCATATGTCTCCAGTAATATCCCATGCGAATGATTTTTTGCACTAATGATCTTCCTCCAAAATGACCACCACAAGCACCCGCATGAGCCTCTTTGAGCTCTATTGGGATTTTAAATTCTTTAAGACATCTAAGTAAGATTCCATTAAAGTATCTTCTATATAATACATCAGAGAGAATGATATACTTAGTTGCAATGTTGTGAAGAAAATATCAAATATTTTTAGTTGTCAGCTCTGAAAGGTACCCTCTTTTAAATTATTAAATATCAATGAATACCATTCACTAGATTTTTCCATAATTTTTATTAATAGATCTTTCATTTTGCACCCGATCAATGGTTTCATGATTAAGTGAAAATTAAATGTGAAATCCTTTGAAGGATCTTGAGGCAATATAAGAGAAGTTGCACTTGCCATTGCATCCACATACTAATTATCCTTTCATGGGATGTTTTCAATGGTAAATGATTCAAACTTCCCTAAAAAATTCATTGTGAGATCCTTGTATTTTGATAAATTTTCATTCTTTGCTTGATATGTCCCATTTATTTGCTTAATGATTAATTGTGAATCACCAAATATCTTGACATGTTGAACTCCCAATCCTAAAATTGCATGTAACCCAACAATTAGTGCTTCATATTCTACTGTGTTGCTGGTGCACATGAAGTTTAAAGGGTATGATAAGGTAATAGGCTTTCCTACAGATATAATTATTATAACCCTAGTGTCAAATCTTGTTCTACGCTTAGATCCATCAAAGTATAACTCCCATGCTTTTTCATCTTTTTGAATAGTCCACTCATTCTCATCAAGGAATGTTTCAGCATTAGGTAATGCTAGGGGTGAGGGATCATCGAATAAGTGGTTGGTTAAGGCTTGTCCTTTAATTACTTTTTGTAAAACAAACTTAAGGTCAAACTCTTAGTTTACTTAAGGATGTTTTAGAGGATCAAATTTTGTCATATCTTGTATTTACACACTCAATAAGTAATGTCTTAGTTTACTTGTCACAAATACACAATAATTTTTTTTTTCTATTGTTGTGTATCATTTCTCATAATCAATCAAAGTTTGGATAATGTAATAAACAAGATGCTCTTTACCATTTTCATCTTATTGAGCCAACAATATTGTGAGAGCATGGGCTAATGCGATTGTATAAAGTATGAATGACTTGTTTTGCATAGCAGGTTGTAAAATAGGTGGAGTTGCAAGGTACTCCTTGAAACTCTCAAAATCGTGTTTAAAATCCGCATTCCAATCAAAGTGCACATCCTTTTTTAGGATATCTGTAAATGGTAACGTTTGATCAACTAAATATGTGACAAAACGATGGATGGCTTGAATTCTTCCTTGTAATGTGCATAATTGAGAGATGTTTTAAGGAGGTTTCATGTTGACTATAGCATCTATTTTCTTTGTGTCCACCTTGATGCCTCTATGAGATACAATAAAACTTATAATTTTTCCACTATCTACAACAAAGACACTTTTTTGGATTCAATCTGATGTTATATTTTCACATTCACTCAAAGATTTTTTTGAAGGAAATTCACATTATTTTTTTTTGTTAAATATTTAGCTATAATATCATCAACATAGTCTTCCAAAATATTATTCATGTTATCATGAAATATTAATGTCATATCTCATTGATATGTTTCACCCATGTTCTTCAATCCAAAAGGCATCATAACCCAACAAACTATTCCCAAAAAAATTATGAATGTTGTTTTATACTAATCTTGAGGGTTGATGAAAAGCATGTCCCAAAGTCAAGTCTACTATCATGTAAATATTAGGAAGGGGAAAATCATCTTTTAAAGATGCTTTATTCAAATCATGAAAATCCATATACATCCTAATACGATTTTCAGGTTTTGCAAGTACAATTTTTTTTGAGATCCAAAGAGAATAATCTATAGGTCTTATGAAACCAGCCTCAAGGAGTTTTTCAGTATCTCCTTTAACTATAAAGTCTATCTTAGGATTCATCTTTCATATCTTTTGTTGAACCAATTTAGCATTTTCAGTGAGGACTATGTTGTGTGTCACTATCTTAGCATCGATTCCTGGCATATCCAAATATTTCCAAGCAAAAAAATTGGGAAAGTCATGGATTATTGTGTGATCTTCTTGTTCTTCATCATCAAGTAAATTTACTATCTTAATGAATTTCTCCTTATCTTTTGTTTCCATTGGTATGTCAATCGTATCCACTAGAGGAATTGCACCTGGCTTTGGAAATTTAGGGTTGTATTCTTCTTTACTAATGTTTGTCTCATAACTTTCCTCTTCTACATCTTTTTGTTTGGTGCTAATCATAGCACATGTGACCTTTTTCTTTTTAGGAGTAGTAGATGATTTTTCATAAACTCCTAGCATTTTCTTCAAGGATTCATCATCCTCAAAGTATTCCCATGATCATTCAGAAACCATATCAAGCAATTTAGGATGTTTCAAAGAGAGATTGATTTTTGGCTTGCACATGATAGTGTTGATGTTTAACGATGGTCTCTTTGTTGCTTTAGAAGGGAAATGTCCTAAGCCAATTTCTATTTCTTGTGTTAGGCTCTATAGGAACTTGAATGGCTTGTTCTTTCTTTCCAAATCCTTTACCATTATAGCCCAATTTTTTCACAAGTTCATAACCTCTCCCATAATTTTTTTCCATTTCTTTTGGGTTTGGTGGTTGTTGATAATCTATCTCATCAAAATTTGTTGTATAGCTTGTATCTTATTCAAGAGTGGATGAGGTAGATTCTTGTGAATTTTTTTCCAAGTTCTAAGTTGACATGACCACTGGTTTCTTTTGTTTGTATTCTTTTCTTGTGAAATTTCTAGCTTGTATCTTCTTCAAGAGTGGATGAGGTAGATTCTTGTGAATTTTCTTCCAAGTTCTAAGTTGGAATAACCATTGGTTGCTTCTTTTTGTATTATTTTCTTGTGATTATGTATTCTCCCATAAATGAGGGTGTGAACTCCAAGGAACCCCAATCATCATCTAATAAATTTGACATTGTTTCCATTTCTTATTTTTATTCTTCTATAGGCTCTATGTTGGATGTTGGAATCAATGTGCTTAGAGGACTTTCCATTCCTTTTTCAACTTGTAAGAAACTTTCAGGATCAAGGTCTATTTCAACTTGGTATACCTTGTTGTTATAGACATATTTCATGATACGATGAAGATTCAAAGGCACCACATGCATCTCATGAATTCATGGTCTTCCCAAAATAAGATTGAATGAAAGGTCATGAGGCATAACATGAATAAGAGTTTGTAAGGTATCCTTTCCGAATGTAATAGGTAAAGTAATCACATTGAGCAGTTTCTTTCCTACATTGTCAAATCCTCAAATCAATAAGGAGTCAGGTTCCATTTTTAATTTTTCTACATGCAATCTATCTAAAAGCTTCACATTGTACACATTAAGGGTTGTGTCATTATCAACAAGGGTCTTTTTTATGATTATTCTATTGAATTGGGCTATTATCATGAAGGCATCATTTTTATTTCTCATTTATAAAGGAGGAAACTCATGTTGATGAAAGGTGTTTGCTACATTAAATGTATTCATTCCTTGTATGAGAGTTGTTACATCATTTGCATTTGTAACAGGAGGAACCCCTACTTGTTGTAAGGCCATTTGAATCATACTATGATAGGTGAATTATGAATTAAGTTCCATAGGGATATCTTTGCAGGAGTATTCTTAATTTTTTCATCAAGATAATACTCCTTCCCACTATGTGAATTTAAAAGAGGAGCACTAGGAAAAATGGGATTAGGAAAAGGTAAGGTTTTCAAGGTTGGTTGGATTGGTTGTGGATTTTTTTGAGTGTTTCATGTATGAGTAATGGTATTATTACTTGATTGCTTAAAAACATTGTTCTTGGGTGGAGAAATAGTAAATTCAAGCTTGTTTTTAGGTTGTGGTTTGTGTGAAGGTGGGTAAAGGATGAGTTGAGGTTGAATCACATTAACTTCTCTTGGTTTTGGTTTCTCATAACAAGCCCTAGTGGATGAGCTTTGTGAGATGAAATCCTCAAGGGATCCATCTAACATATCAAGTTCATCACTACTAAAAGGATTGAGGGTTAGGTTAACTTGGAAAGAGAGATCTAGCATAGTCAAATAACTATACTTTATCCAAGTGGCTTAGGTGTTTGGTATTATTTTTGGTTTTGTTTTCTAATCTATGTATAATGTAATGTAATCTAAATGCTAAAAATGGAAAGTGCAAAAGTTGAATTATCCACAAGTGTAATGAATGTAAATGATGCTACATCTAATGATTTAAATGTAAAAAAAAGAAAGAAAACTAAAACAAAAAGACAATAACAACAACCAGAAGCTTAAAAATATACAATTTAACTCTGTAAAATATAGTGCAAAATTTGGATTGGGATTGATTCGCCCAAGGTGGCGAATGAGTCCTAGTAGAGATTTTTTTCTTCAAAATTTTTAAATTTTTTTGGTTTATTTTTTTTGTATTCTATTTTGTATGATCTAGATCTAAGATGCAAATTCAGATTTTGAATAACTTTCAATGAAATTAGATGCTAAAATTTAAGCTATATAAGCTTTCACTAATGCAAAATTGGAAGCCCTAGAATGCAAATTAACCAATGAAAATCCTAATGAATGTTAATGAAAGCCAAATCTAGGATGAAGATGAGCTCAAAATCAGAATTATGATGTTGTAAATGTAGGTTCACCAAAATGAAAGGTAGAAAATTGAATGATTTCCCACCTTTATGGTTTAAGACCTAAAAGAGGGTAATTTTCACTACCTTTCACTCAAGAACAAACCCTTGAGATCTCAATGCAATATAAAAATATATCTTGCAAGAGGTTTGTCCTAGGGGCTAAATATGATCTAATGAGGGGTTCATCACCAAGTCTAAACTTGAAAAAGATAATGAAATGCAAAATTTAACACAAAACCCTAATTCAATGCAATGACCTACAAAATGACTCAAAATTGCAAAACAAACATAACATAAAGTAGAAAGATGAATAGTGTGCACTTGGAAATCAGGAAGTGACTGATTGTAGCTCTAAAACACTAGAAATTTTGAATTTTTGACCAACTGGGACTCATTTTCCAACCCGGGAAAATCAGTCTTAGATCTGGGTTTCTACACAAAAACCTATTTCGAGAAAAAATCTGCAAATAGATCTAGAAAAAAACTATAGTGGGACTCATTCACCACTCTTGGTGAATCAATCCTATTTCTATTTTTTGCGAATTAAATTTTTTAATCTGCACTTCAACACCTACCCTTTCCTTCCAACTAGAGTTGTGAATATGAATCTGTGAAAATACTTGTAAAACAAAATATAAACTTGATTTCCTAATGGGGGGTTTACCTTTGTCAAACCCCTAGTTTGGTTATTAAACCTTGATATAAATAATGAAATGTGCATGAAAACCCTAACCTTAAGTGTGTCTAAAATTAGGAAATCTGAAACATGATGCAATCCTATTCTAATGTGTAAGAATATGATGCAAGGATAGAAATATGAAGATGAATGACTCACTTGAGGAGATCTCTAATCTCCCTAAATGATATCTAATGATTCTTGAACCTTCCTTAGGTTTAATGTAGAGTGATAATGGAGGATGGAATCACTTAGGAAACAAGTCTTTAGGATTGGCTTGATGGCTAGTTGCATCTCTGCAACCTAGAATCCATCATGATTCACTATAGACAACCATGATAAACCATTTAAAATTCTAGATCTTGAGTGAACGTGAGCTTGAAGACCTACAAAAATACTTTAATTTTTCTCCAAGACTTCAACTTTGCTTTCTTTTGAAACCTGAATGCTCTTGTGAAAGATTGTTTGAATATTCTTGATGCTTGTCTCTTGATAATTCTTGCTCAAAATTTCCTAGAATGATAAAAATTACTTAGAAGCTTTCTTTGATAGGCATGGACACCTAATTGATCATTATTTAGATCTCAAAGGCTGACATTCACCGAAAATTTGAATTTAAATGGTGAATTTCTCACTCAAAATTGAAAGAGACCGCAAATGGGACTCATTCACCACCCTTGGTGAATGGGTCCTACCTAAGGGAACTCATTCACCCAAGGTGGTGAATGAGTCCCACCTTAGCTTTATGAGGTGGGTTTTCAATATTTTTAGTTTTTTAAGTGATTTTATGGTATTTTTGGGTGAAATAAGCCTTGAGATCCAAAATAATGGGTCTTAGGGGCCTGTAAATGATGCTTTTAAAGGGTAGTTAATGCAAGGGTGCCAAAATAGGTCCAAATTAAGTGTTAAATTTCCTCACTTTCAAGAGCGTACAATTTTCTACGCCACAATAGTATATGTATAGAGTGAGTGAGTGTGTGTGTGTGAGAGAAAGAGTTATCTAGGTACAGTGGAAGGGATAGAGAGATGAAGAGATCTTAGAGAGAGAGTTATCTAGGTAGGGTGGGAGGAAGAGACTTGAGAGAGAGAGGGAGAAAGTTATCAAGGTAGGGTGGGAGAGAGAGACCTAAGAGAGACGGGGATGGGAGGGATAGAGGAAGGGAATGAATTGAGAGAGAGAGGGAGTGAGAGAGATTTGTATAGGTAGGGTGGGAGGGAGATACCCAAGAGATACAAAGTTATCTGGGTAGGGTGCTCGAGGGAGAGACTTGAGAGAGAGGGAAAGAGAAAGTTATCTAGGTAGGGTGGGAGGGAGAGACCTAAGAGAGAGGGGAAGTGGGAGGGATAGAGGGAGGGAGAGACTTGAGAGAGAGGGGGTTGGAGAGATAGAGGGAGGGAGAGACTTGAGAGAGAGAGTTATTTAGGCAAGGTGGGAGTGAGAGACCTAAGAGAGAGAGGGGGTAGGAGGAGAGATTGTTTCAATATGTGTCCCCTTGGACTCCTTTCCTTTTGTAGTGAAACAATTAGGTTCATGACATGGATTAAAAACCTTCTATAGATTCATTAACTTTGGAGGCTGTATCAGGCATTAATAGGTCAATATTTTGGTTCAACAACAACCGTCTATGCAATAATTGGTATCAGAGATTGGGTCACAAGTTCAAACCCCTTGCTTGTGTTGGGGGGTTGTTGCAAGGTGTGTTACCTTGGTCTCCTTGTGATTTCCAGTGCAATTCTCAGGTTCATAACATGGCTTAACAACCTCCCATGGATTCATTAACTCTTTCAATTTTATCCAACATTAACAAGTTGATATTTTGGTGTAATGAAAATTATCTGTGCAACAAAGACCTAAGAGAGAGGGGGTGGGAGGGAGTGAGTGAACAAAGAGAGAGAGAGAGGGGTGGGAGGGATAGAGGGACAAAGATACTTGAGAGAGAGGGAGGGACAAAGGGAGGGAGAGACCTAAGAGAGATTTATTTAGGTAGGGTGGCAGTGAGAGACCTAAAAGAGCGAGGGGGGTGAAAGGGATAGAGGAAGGGAGAGACCTAAGAGAGAGAGGGGGGTTAGAGGGATGGATGAAGGGAGAGACTTGAGAGAGAGGGGGTGGGAGGGATAGAGGGACAGAGAGACCTAAGAGAGAGAGGGAGTTATCTAGGTAGGGTGGGATGGAGAAACCCGAGAGAGAGAGGGGGGGTGGAAGAGATAGATAATTCTCTTCACTCCCTCCCTCTCTCTCTCACTCTATATATTATTATGTAGAATATATAATATATACTATAGAATATAGTATATATTTATGATATAATATATACTATATAATATAATATATAGTATATAGTATATATATTATATCATAATATTTAATATATTTATTATATATTAATAATACATAATATTGGTTTTATGTATTCTTTGGTTTTTAAAAATAGTAAACAAAATAGATATCCTTTTATAACATATATCTGGTTCTCCCCCATACAGAAAAAATCTTTCATGCCCAATGCATGGAATTCATGATGGATATCCATTTTGGGGACCATAGAAAAACAAACGGAGGGCCATTTTGAGCATTCCAATAGTCCCCACATGCTCTCTACTATCTGAAAACTCATGAATACTATCTGATACAAACAAAAATATGCTTTTGGTACATTATTTTACATAAATATCAACATAACAATCATTTTTGTGCTCCTTTTTCTAGGTATAATGGGAGCAACAATCATTGTAAACAAAAAGGTAAGAGAAAACTCATAGGAGAGAAAATTGAAGCATATAGATAAAAATATAGAGAAAGTAATAGGAAGAGAAGAAAAGGTATGTCAAATACTCATCAAGGTGAGGCTTCTTCTCCACCCGTAAATGTTATTTCAAGTGAAGATGAAATAGAATTTGAAAATGTTGAATATCATATTGAAATTAGAAAGAAATGTTGAAATTGATATTGAAAATGTTTAAATTGGAAATGATATTGAAATTAGAAATGAAAATGCTGGAATTGATATTGAAAATGTTGATAACGTTGATAAAATTAAAAAATTAAAACATTGATAACATTGAAAATGAAATATTTGAACCTTATGTATCACTAGATTACATGAGAACACAAGAACTTTGTGAAGAAGAAAGATAAATTTCAAATCCAATACATTCAAGAACCCCAAAATGGTTACTTGAAATTGATGAGAACATAATTGAAAATATTGAAGGAAAGAGGTCAATGTGAACTGTTTAGTTGTGGGCTTCAAAAACTTTCATTAAATATATTAGCAATAAGAGATTGACCAAAAATTTCCAAATTTGTGTACAATTGCTAAAGACTCACAAAATGAGGTCTTTGCTAGCCAAATTGAAGATTTGTGTGAGCAAAAAGTTGAACAAAAATAATATTATTGTCTAAAATATTTTTAATGATCTCAATTCTATTGGAAAGACTAGTAAGGAAAGAGATAAGATAACTTATCATAAAGTAATCACAACCTCATTAGAAAACCATCATTTGAGAAAGGCTCGTTAATTAAGGAAAATGTGTTGATTTAAACCCAAATCATAAAACATTATTTAAAGCACTCTCAAGAAGAGGAAGAATTGATAGTCCTCTTCAAAATAATACATGTGATTTTAGTGAGTGGCTTCCACATGTTGATAAGAAGCTAATGAATAACATAACAAATGAAATTCAACTATTTTGGCACTCTCAATCTAGAGTTCACCCAATGCAAAGGATGTTTTAAAGTTAAGAATTGGAAATCAAGACTGTACACCACATCCCAAACATTTCTTGGGATATAGCCAAGCAATATTATACGAACAATTTTGTGAAACACATCCAACTTTGTAAATCTCACAAAGGGATTTTGAATCTTATAAGCCATTTTATTGTGTACCTCTTAATATTCATAATACATGTTGTAAATACCATGTAGAGTTTTCAATGTATCATGAACTATTATGCTCTATTCATTCTACTATTCATACTAACAAAATATTTTAGGAGTGTGATGCAATGCAACATCCAAAGTCATCCAATGACTTGTCAGATTTTTTTTATGTGTTAGATGTGATGGTTGCTTTTTCTATAGAAATAATTTTTTAAATGAGAAATGTTTGAAATGTGGTGGCTTATCAAATTTTGTACCATTTTTTCATGAGGTTTGAAAACATGATTTTGAATAGAATTTTTTTCAAAAAGAGAGATTTGAGACATTGAAATATAGTTTGAAGAGTGGATTTGAAGGTTCTAGATGTGATTAGGTAACAAGAGAAGTCACTATTGCTTATTTTATTTTAGATTTTAAGAAAAATATTTTCTAAAATTATGCAAGGCATATCCTATTGAATGAGTAGGACAACTGATAGGGGGGTGAATTAGTTGCACCAAATTAAAACATCAAAACCCTCAACAATAATCAAATCCACAAGCATTCATTAAACCCTTAATCTATTATAGTGTTTAAACATGAAAATTAGATAACATAAACTGAAAAAAACAACACTAACATAAGAGAACTCTAAATTAATGTGTAAAACCCTAGAAGGGAAAAAACACATGAGGATTAGCTCACAATATAATTAATTGCAAAATCAGTACAAAGAGGCTCATTGCTAGAATATGGCACACTATTCGAAAAGGCTCACAACCCAGGATCACTACCATAATATAAAGAAGAAATAATATAGAATGTTACATAGAGAACACAATATCAATGCAACAAAGATTCCACCACAACTCCAATAACACTCATATCCTTCAAGAGATCAAGACACCTCAGCTCATTTCATTTAAAAATCTTGCATTATAGCTTGCACTGCATTTTTCACTTTTGCATTTAATTTCACATGACAACACACAATTCTATTCTACACTGCATCTCACATCAACTTACCTCATATTTATACCATCCAAAACTTGAAAAACATCTTCAAGTCAACTACACACACTTTATACTTTAAAAATTCAAAATAGGATAGCACTAAGTATTCTTATGGTGGATAGGAATGAAAGTGGACTAATACAAAACTTAATTGGGAACCAAATGAACACACACACCATGCCACACCTTCATCAAAACTTAAACATCTTTGAATGTAGTGTAAACACTAGGTCGATCATTACTTGTTCAAACACCATTAAACTTTGAATTACATGCTTCCTCAAATCCAAGGATGACTTGCAAACCACATACCACACTTCATCACTATCTAGAATATTCCCTGATCATCTTGATCCATCAAACTCATTTTTGATAACTCACACCTTTAGAATGTACACACCTAGTTTAATCAAACTATATTGCCAAAAATTGCAACTCTAAAATCCATATTCTAGAGGACCAAACCACAAATCCTCTTGATGCAGACAAGAGATCAATAACATCAACATACCTTCAGAATCAAAATAAAAAAAAATTCTCACAAACACCTCTATAAGCAACACAAATATAGTTCACACACTGGTGAACAAAACATCTTCTACACATCGATCCAGAAGCCCAAATTCTAGATATAGAAACTCTAAACACCTCTAACCAACATATCCAAACCACACAAGTATATCTTCAACCTAGAAGAAATGCAAAGAAAAACCAAAACACCTTTGTAAACTAGAATACCTCTACAAAATCTGATTTCCTCATTTTAACAATTATCTCAATATCCTCAACATCTTTATCACTACCACAATCATAAACAAAATCTTATCAAAGTAGCACCAAAGATTAACACCAAAAACTTAATTGATGGCAATATAATGCAACTAGTCAAAGAAAAAATCTCTCTTAATTCCCTTTGAAATGTTGTTTACACTTGTATTATCACAAAATATAGAAATTGACTCATCATGCACCACTCTAATTCCATTCAATGGTTTCCTCATCCACAATACTTTTGTGTAGTAAGATACTACTAAAATATACTCAACCTCTTTAGTAGATAAATAAATAAAATCTTGTTTCTTAGCCATGATTCCAATCTACATCCATGAAAGAATGCACCACCACTTGTACCTTTCCTATCATCCACACAACCAACCCAATCTACATATTTTGTAATCACTCAATGTGAAATTAGTATCCTTAGGATACCACAAGCCATAATCTAGAGTGCCCTTCAAATATCAAAATATCCTCTTCACTGTTGCAACATGTGACTCTCTAGGATCTTATTGAAATCTATCCATAAGACAAACTGAATGCATGATATTCAATCTAGTATTATTTAGGCATAGAATCCCACCAATCATAGATATATACTTTATCTGATCAACCTTAGGGGATTCATCATCCTTACTTAGTTTGCAACTAGCAACCATAGAAGTACATGCTGGTTTGGAGTCTTCCATTCCAAACTTATTCAAAATTTATTTAACATACTTTGATTGTGAAATGAATATTCCTTTATCTATTTGATTGATTTTTAGCCCAAGGAATAAATTCATCTCCCCAAATATAGAAATATCAAACTCTTTTTGCATCTCTTCTGCAAACTTTCTTCACATAGCTTCATTACCTCCAAAAAATATGTCATCAACATACACAACCATTATCAAGATTTTATTTTTTCAAATTTGAAGTAAATATTACTATCTTTGGTGCCTTTATTAAATCCTTGTATCAAATATTTGTCCAACCTTACATACCAAGCTTTGGGAGCTTGATTCAACCCATACAATGGCTTCTTCAATATATAGACCATATTAGGTTTATTTGACAATTGAAATCCTTCTATTTGTTCCATGTAAACTTCTTCCAATTCTCCATTCAAGAAAGTAGACTACACATCCATCTGATAAAATTTAAATTTCTTATATGCTACAAGTTCTAGAAACATCTTGATTGCTTCCATTCTAGCCATCAAAGGAAATATCTCCTCAAATTTTATTCCTTCAAATTATGCATAGCCTTTACACACAAGCCATTCCTTGTTTCTTATCACTTCTCCATTCTCATTCAATTTATTTTTTATACCCACTTAGTACCAATAATATTTTTATTTTTAGGTCTAGGAACATGTTCCGAAGTCTAATTCTTTTCAATCTACATAAGTTCTTCTTCCATTTCCTTCATCTAATGTTCATCTTTGCATGCCTCACTCTTTTAGGTTCAACTTTAGAAAGTAAACATATATTTACCTATAATTCAACAAATCTTCTTCTTGTCAACACACCTTTGATTTTGTATCTAATTATCTAACCTTTGGAATTATTTCTCTACACATACTTAGGGTTCTTTTATGGAGCTTCTTTATCTTCATTCTACACTTCTTTTTCCTTAGCTTTATCTTCTCATTTTCCTTTGAAAGTAGGTTCATCTAACTCATTTCCATCTATAACCATTGAATTACTTAAATCTTCATCAACCTTGACACTTGCATTCTTAATAATCTTTCTCAATATTTTATTGTAACATCTATAATCTTTTCTCTTAGTAGAATATCCAAGGAAGATACCTTCATCAAACCTTGCATCAACCTTTCCTAAGCTTTCTTCATCTCTTTTGATATAGAATTTTCTTACAAACACTCTAAAGTACTTGCTAGTAGGAATTATTCCATATCAAAACTCGTAAGGAGTCTGTGTTGTTATCTCTTTCTTGAAATTTGTTAAGTATGTAAAAAATAGTATGAATTTCTTATCTCTAATAGAATTATGGTAGATTAGCTTCGTTCATCATAGTCCTTGCAACTTGTCGAATGGTCCTATTTTCCTTTCAACCACTCCATTTTTTTGATGAGTCCTAGGGGAAGAAAGGTGACTTTTTATGCCATGATTCTCACAAAAACTGTTAAATTCATTGGAGGTGAACTCTCCACCTCTATCAAAACTTAAAAATTTGATCTTAAAATACATCTCATTTTCAACCATAACTTTGAATATTTTGAATCTATCTAGAGCTTAAAAATTTTCTCTAAGAAAAGTAAGCCATGTCATTCTAGAATAATCATCAATCAAAATCATGAAATACCTATCACCTTGAAGACTTATCACTCTTGTAGGACCACAAATATTTTCATGTACCAATTCCAACAATCTGGTAGAAGATTGTTCTTTTCCCTTGAAACTACTTCTAGTTTGTTTTCCAAATTGGCAATCTTTGTAAACAATATTGATAAGCTTTATAATCCTTGGCAGATATCTCATTGATTTAATTTAACTGATTCTAACCAAGTTATCAAAATTGATGTGATACATTCTCTTGTGCCATATCCAGCTATTATTAATTTGAGTTATAAAACAGTGACCATTAGCACCCTTGAGCTAAGAGATATTTCGATTTGTCCTCTTTCCGGCAACAATCATAGTTTTGGACCCTTTTTTGATCTCACATCCATCATCCTAAAACATAATATTGTATCCTTTGCTACACATTTGTCCAACACTCAAGAGGCTATATTTTAAACCTTTAACATAGTAAACATCTTCAGTATTATTCTTGCCATCAAAACTGAGTGAACCTATTCCACAAATCTTAGCACCTAAATCATCTCCAAATTTAACAATTCCTCCATCATATTTCTCAAGTTTAACAAACTTACTCTTGGGCAGGTGCATGGAGATGGGTAGCCAGTTTGTGACCATTTTCAAAAAAAGGTTTTGAAAAGTCATAACACGAGTGTTTTATAATGTGCTCGTGTTATGGTTTGTTGGGCTGAGCCTAAGGCTTGGTCACAAAAATCCCATAATGCGATCATGTTATACCGCACTTGCGTTATGACATGTTAAAAGAAAAAAAAAAGTGAAACTCATTCATTCTTCATTTCGACTGTTTTTTTTATTGTGCCCAGGGCCAAAACCCCTATTTTTTGTGCTCACATTCTAGGAGGAGGCATTGTGTAAAAATATTCACCAAAAATTTCTATTTCTTTGCAACGATGGTGCCATGATGAGGGGGAGGTGTGAGAAGTAAGGATTTCTTAATTTTTGTTTTTAATTTGTTAGTTTTAGGTTGTATTTGATTTTTTTTTTTGAATTTTTATGAGATGCAAATCAATCTGCAAACCCTCAAAATCCTCAACAAGAAGAGCAATCAAATCCTCAAGAACAAAATCCTCAAGAAAAAAATCAACCACAACAACAATCTCCTCCACCAATCACTCAACCCCCTCTTGGTACTCAAAAAAAATTAATGAGTGAAATTGAGGATTTAATCTGTAGGTTGAGTGATCCAAATGGTTCAACCATAGAAATAATGACCCTAACAAGTTCATTGAAAGATATGTTAAAAAATGTAGATTCAATTAGCAAACAAATAACTAGATGGCAAGATAGGAGGTAGGCGACCAGGGCTTATTATGTGAATAAACTATCATATAAATATGTAATTAAAAATTACAAAAGGTGATTTGTGCTCATTATTCACTAACCCACACACAAATCAAAATCTTACCCTCAATGTGAAGAGGTTTCATATTCACTGGTGCCACCACCAACAGATTAGGAACCATTTTTATGATAGGTGGTACATGGTCTTTGATTACCCATTGTGCAAAAATTATGAAGTCCCACAATATTTCCTTAGGAAACTATATAGTGAGTTCATATTGAACAAAATCTCAAATTATTTTGATATGAGGGACTTCTTGGGGAGAGGTGGGCAGTTGGCTTAGGATAGACCTGGTGCACAACCGGATCTTACGCGACAAGGGAGATGAGCTCTCACTAGGCCACCTCGTGAGCACATTGTTATGCCTTCCATCACAAAGGAGAGTGCTGAAGTAAAGACATTGCAAGAAATCAACACTTTGACCCAAAGTGTCATCCATCATACTAGCCCTATTCTACTCAAGAAGCTACTATGCAGGATTCGTCTACAACTATGGAGACACTACTATATTTGACTACAAATTTTGATGAATGTTTGGTGACATATCGACATAATATTGTCGACTTACCGACACAACACTAATTTAAATTTCGTCATTGGATTTTCGTCACTTTAATGACCAATTTTTATATGTCAAAACCACAAACCAACATTGTCAGTTAGCACCACAAAAATTTTTGGTGGTGTCCATCACAAAATCAACGTAACTTCGTCCATCTATCGACATAAAAAATCATAAAACATTGCAGAACGCCCATTTGAAATCATCAAAAAAACACCAAACATTCATCCATTTTCTAATGAGGTGGAGTGTTAGAATTGAAATTTCCCACAAGAACTCCTTAGATTTTCCTATGAATTTTCCTATTTATTTTCCATAAAAATCCATCAAAACCTTAGGAAATTTTATTTACTCATGCCTTACATTTTGATTATCTATCCCATAAAAGTCATTTTACTGCCTTCTACACTTTACCCCCATCTATTTTCTTATATTTCAATACCTTCTCATAAAGAATTCAGATTTACCACCATTTAAAAGGGCCAAAAATAAATCTATAACCCTTACCACCTCTTCAATTTTACTATACATACCCTTACCACTTTACCGCGGCCTCCCACAAAGGGGCCTATGGTATGGTGGTGGCGGTTAGTAGGCTAGCATTATGTGTCTACCGCGCTGCTGCACGCGATCTAAGCATAGACTGTGGTGGCCGCGGTAGCGGTCAACAGACGGTGAGGGTAGCAGCAAGGACATATACCATGATACCATGGAGGGTCCAAGCATAGACCACGGTAATGTGGTGGATGGTGAGGTAGCGGCTAAGGGAACAGTCAACGAAGTAGTCAACAGACAGTAAAGGAAGTCTACCACGGTACCACTGGCAGACAAGCCAGAGACCGCGGTAGCATAGTAAACAATGGAGGCAGCAGTCAAATACCGCCATACCGTGGGTAAGTAAGTCAAAGACTATGGTAGTGCGGTAAACATGAATATAACTATCATGGTGATCAACGATGACAATGAAGACCGTTGAAAAGTCAAAACACCGCCATACTGCAGGGTACAAATAGCATGACCGCGGTATGTTGATCGTGTTTTTATGCACTTCACAACACAGGTAATATGTAGGCGCACTACCTCTCTTGAAAGGAAATTTTCCATAATCAGATTGCAAAACACTATCCCAAGGTCCCTCGTCATGACGAGGCTTGGAATATATCAGTTGTTTGATGTGATTTGGTGGAATCACAAGGTGGTCTTACGTGGTCAAAGTTGTAGGAGAATTGAGTCAATGAATGGAGTTTTATGGATTTATAATTACTATGCTTTGCTGGAGGTTCAGGCAGCAGCCTTAGACTCCATTGTTTCATCAGATTTGGCTTTACAATGTGCAACAAACCTTAACACAAGTTGCTTTCTAAAAAAAAAGAAGAAAAAAAAAGGGCGAGGAAGGAAGGTATTTCCCAGACTTGGAACTACCAATGAACAATGATCATGGAGGTTCTTGCTATGGAACATAATTTCACTTAATTAGAATTCTCAAAATATCATGAAACCTATGCTATCTTCTAAGGACTAAAGATATTCATCATTCATTTGCTATGGGGAGGTGAATAAAGATGATATTTAATGAGCAACAATGAAATCAAAGTCTTGACTAACTTTGCACAATCATCCACCTTCAGCAAATGACCAAAAGTATGGACAAGGAAAACATACACACAACAACAATATCCAAAACCAGAGACAACATGCTAAATCTACTAAGTCTAATCTAAGGATGTTCAAAGCAGTAAAGTATCTTAAAGCAAATTTGTAACTAAAAGGGAGAGGAATCATGAAACATATGGAGAAAACCAGAAATACACCAGAAAATGATTGTATTTGCTATTATATTCTTAGCAGCATGTCTTTACAACAACTTCACTCTCTCAAAATGAGAGGAGGAGAGCCCTATTTATAGTTTCAAAAAGAAAAAGAGTGGCCAAGATTTGATCCTATTGTGTGGCCAGGATTCACTTTACATTAGGGTTTCACCTACCCCCAAACATATTACATTTATGACTAATTCCTTGTTTCTTCCCTATTTTGTCATCTAGTGACAACACTGTAGCAAATTTGTCTTTTAGCCATTTGCTCTTTTGTTGTAGCTATTCTTCAAGGAACTCTTCGTCGATGATGGGATTGCCTTCTTGCTTCTTCAACATGGCATATTCCACGAAGTTTAGGATCAGGGATTGAAACCTGTCTAACTCCATGATGTCGGATCACAGAATTTGGTAACTCCATTCCTAAGAATTGCTACCAAGCTTCTTCCAGTCCTCATCATACTTAGCAACATTTTCCTTGAAAATTTCTAACTATGCAAAGGCTCAAGCAGCAAAGCACATGAATTTAGTGGTGACCTCGGTGGAGATCCCATCTTCCATAATCTTCAAGAAGTGGGGCTTTATATTCTCAGGATTAATCTCAGTCGTAGGTAGCTCATGTCCTATCATCATCTTGAGGTATTGGGTGCATTCCTCTCTAGAGTCTCTTGCCCATTCAATGTTTGGTGCTATCCTCTCCAAGATTTGCTCAAGCCTCCTCTTTCGGTGATCAAAATCCCTTCTCCAGGTGTCAACTAGCCAGTGATCATCATCTTTGAAGGTGAGGTCCTTTTCCCAACATTGCTTGGTAATGCGAGTATGGCCTCAATCTTTGGGTAGGCCGCGTCGTACTTCTTTGGGAATTCCTCACAAATCTGCCTCGAACCCTCAAGAGTTTTTTGGACTTCCAAGAATCTATTCGTTGTCCGAACAACCAAGTTGATGCTTATGTTTCCAACGTCCAAGACCTGCTAGAACCAATTTTCCATAGTCTTGTCCAAGTTTCGTCTCTTCTTCATCTTTTCAATCGATTCTTGGGACATCAATTGAGGTGGGGCCAATGATGTTGTAGTTTTCTCATCCATGGATGACCACTATTGAATATAGGTTGTTAAATCAACCACTTGCTCCTTTAACTCTTCTTTGGAGACCTTATCCTTCTGGATAAGGTGCACCACTATGGCGACTGACTCTTGGAGGTACTCAACCTTCTGTTCTCTCGTGGCCACTCCCAAGTTGATGGTGGAGACATTCCAAGTTATGCCTTGCTCTCCAACCATCGGTGTTGCTATTTGTATTGCCCTTGACCCTGAGGCATCCATGGTTACTTTTGACCTGACATTTGGCTACTTCACCTTTCTGGTGCTCATTTGTGCCCTGGCCATAATGGCTTCTAGCCTTGCCTTAGGGTCTTTCAAGGTAGAAGCCCTTTGCTTTAGCTACCTTTACAGCCAATCAGGTGCTTGCGGTTCTTCACGCGGTGGTTCACCTTGAGTCCTGTTGTCCTCTTTCTCCGGTTCAATGGTTCTAACACCAAGAGATTTCTCTTTTGTTTTGGCATTTTCCATCTCCTCATCAGAGTCTTGTCAGAATGCTTCATGTCTAGCAGCAGACTCGGTATGCAACTACTCCTTGGGTGAATATTTCTTTTCAGCATCCACCTCTTCTTCGTGGAGGATATAGTGATGTTCCTCGGGTTTCTCCCCTTGTTCATCTTCATGGAGAAATGTTTCTTTGTTAGGCTCTATGGTTTGGCGATGTCCCTTGACTGGAGATTTATTTCCTTCCGTATCTGGAGCAGCAATCTCTTCTTCTTGTGCGAGCCAGTCCTCGGCCTCCTTATCTTCAATTTCCTTGAGTTGCTTCCCCCACTCCGCATTGAGCTCAAGATCATTTGACTCTCGAATTAGTTTGGCATCGAGGTCCTCACTACCCTCACTAGACAATTCATAGGCCACCTCATCACTCTCATGAGGCTTGAACAAGGGATGCTCGTGATACTCAAACTCCTCGTCCTCTGGTGCTTTCTCAGCTTCCAACTGTTGTCGTTCAAGCTTATCTAATATTTGCATGGTTGCTTTCATCTTTGGTGATTCAGTAGAGGGGGAGGGAGTTGGAGCACAGGCCATAGCCTGAGCTATTATAGCTTGGACCATAGGATTAGTGAGCATTCCTGAAAGCTCAGATGGCACGTTCTGCATATATTTCATAAAAGACTCAGGAAGGCTAAGGGCAGGTGTTGTAACAGCAGAAACAAAAGGAAGAGAAGGGGACATAGAAGAAGAAGACATTGGCGAGGTGGTGGCAGATGATGAATCCATGGGAATAACCTCCAATGTTGGAGGAGTGGGAGCAAGATGGACAGAGATGTCCACCGTAGGTGGGGAGGAAGTTGAGGCTATAAGCAGGGCATGAGGGATAGGGGAAACAACAGTGGTAGTGGTAACAATGGTAGGAAGAGACCCCGGTGAGTTGGATCCTCCCCTTTTGATGCTAAGGGATAGACCCTTGGTTACTACTATCATCTCCATGCTGCTAGTTGTTTTCCTTCTTTTTTTTGGAAGATTCAGGCTCACAAGCCTTACGGGCATATACCTTTGGTTTAGGTAGCTGTTCACTAGCCTCCTTTCTTTTCTTGGTCTTGACTGATGGTGGGGTCTTGGATATCTCCCTAGTTCAAGCAGCAGCTACTCCACCCTCAGAACCACTTGGTTCACTTATGTGCTCACTTGTAAGCTCAGTGAATGTTAGAACGACCCCTTTTTGTTTCAACTGGGCCACCTTCTTGTCGATCCATGCCCTCATTCAGATTTCAATGGGCCTAGTGAGTATGTTAACATCATTCAACTTTGGCTCGTTCCATTCAATTGCAGGCAACAAAATGTTGGAAACTGCATCGTATCCTGGATCCACAACTGTATCCACATCTTCCTCCAGCTGGTCAAGGATCGGACACAAGTTCACCCTTCGCACATAAATAGACGTCATATGCATGTAATGTCGCAACCACACCTCAAGATCATCTTTAGAGTTGGCCCAGAAATCCTTAATGTTGTGGAGGTGGACGTATTCACGTCCCAGTGCCTTTCTGATGTGGCCATAAGGATCCATTCGGGGCCTTGCTGTGTATTGTTCAAAGTTATACTCGACCAACTCCTTCTCTGAATATCCTGCACACTGGGAGGTATGAACCTTATACATCCCCTAACCAAGATTAATGGGATAGGTGGGGCCTGCCAAGTGTTTTTTGCTCATGAGGTTGTGAATGTGTCATAGCTTCTGAGTCAGCTCCAATAGGATGATCCAGTCATTTGGGTATCGGAGCAGCTTGTTCGGTCTTTTGGTGAATCCTTGAGCACATATGTATGTGAACTTTGGGAGCTGGATGTACCAGAAGGCATACTACCTGAGGAGGTCCCTAGCACTATGAGATATCCTTCTATGAAAATCTCCTCCTAAGGATCAGATGATGTGAGCACCAAATACATCGTTCACCCTACAGTAGTCTCTTTTAAAGTTCTGGAACTATAGCTGAGGGTACTTGTCATATAGTTTGAGCTCTGGTGCTGATGGATTACTGGGCATCATTGTCAACCCCTGATAGTGTCACTGATTGGCGAGGGAGTACACCAAATAGGAAGTCATAAAGAATTTGGTGGTCTTCTTTACAGTGGTAAACTGCTCTTGGAAGCAGTCGCTAATTATCTCGCCCCAATAAAAGGTGGTGCCCTTACCGCGGAGGATCTGCTCTATGAAATAGAACATCCATTCTTGGAAGAAAGCCGCACTGGGGAGGCCCATTACTCTGCTGAGTAGAGTTACGAGGTCATGATAGTCCTCGAAGAAATCACTATGGAATAGCTCCTGAGCAAGCTTCCCAACACTACCTTGTTTTTCCTTCAACCAGTACTGGTTGATAAGCCTTTTGTACCCCAATGGGTCCTATTCCTAAAATAGTTTACATTCTTCCATGGTGGGGATCTCCATGCTCTGAAAGGTTGGGATGTGGAAGGTTACTGTTATACCTGATGGAGACATATCTGCAAGGATATTCCCATCATGGTCCACTATGGTTCTAGTATCAGGTTGGTATGCATCCACACACGCCATTACCAGCTATGGGGCCACTAAGGTGGGTGGGAAGCCTGCAGCCTTAGCAATTCCACTGCTCTTTATGAATCTTGCATTCTCTATTCTGGGGTTCATTCTAACCCTCTGCGTGAATTCATCAACATCAACCTATCTGATGTTGGTATCTGAAACATCCCGCCAAAGGGTAGTGATCCTGGATTGAATAGGGACCCCCTAGAACTTGTATTTCAATAAGTATCTATCTTCCTTGCCCCTTGGTGGCTTGGCTATTCCTTTTCCTTTCTTGGAAGCACTAGAAGTTTCTGCGTCGGATTCCATAAATCCTACACAAAAGACATGAATTAGAAATGATTAACTTGTCAAAATGGTCACCGACAAATCCATGCATGTCAAGATTAGTTTGACAATCATAATTCATATTCAATAATCATGCAAGATGGATACTTCATTATTTAGAAAGTAGTGTAAACAATCTGGAGTTCTTGGGCCAGAATTCCCTTGGCAGAATGCCGTTCGAAAGGGAAAAATGAAAATGGAACTCCCAGAAGCATTTCCTGAGGTTGTATCTAAAGATTTGAGGTTGGATGTGAAGGAAAACCAAATTTTGGCAAGTGGGTCAAAATCCATTTTGGATTTGAAGGTCATTTGATCCCTCATTTGGAAGTTCAGGTATCACCTGTAGGAAAGCCATTTGAAACGGTGTAGAGGACATGAAATTCTAGGCATCAGAATTTTGGTTCTGGATTGCCGTCGCCAAGAGGCAGTTAAGGGTCGGACGTTGGGGACGGTGAAGTGGAAATGGAAATCCGAGGGAGGAAATCCGGAAGAGGAAATCCAGAACATAATTCTCGTAAGTAGTCAAAATGCTCTAGACAAGCAGGTGACAAATGGAGCACTAAGACCCGGAGGTTGGGAAGCTGTCCCAAGCTCGTCGTTAGAACAGTGCAGGTGCGACGGAATCTCGAGAAGGGAATTTCGGAGTTCCGAATCTGGAAGAAATGTCAAAGGAAAATTGTCTAGATTCAGGTTTCGGCAAACACCAGACCGAGGACCGGGAGCTAGGAAGATGCTCAGACAAGGCCGTTTAGAATGGCGGAGACACAACAGAATCCCAAGAAGGGAATTTCGATGGTCAAAATCCGAGGAGGGAGGTTGGCCAAAGATTTCGACTGGAAAGCAGAAGACCTTGCGACCGGGAAGTGGAGTTCGAAAAGCCACAAGGTGAAGGCCATTTGAAATGGCGAAGATGGGATGGAGTTTCAAGAATGGAATTCTGGAAACCGAATTCTGAGTTGGGAGTTGAAGATTGCAAATCTTTCGATTTTCAAGATTTTTTAGACGGGTTGTTTGAGGGTTCGGGGTTCGAGGGTTGGGAGGACGCTTAGGTGGGGCTGTTTGGAATGGCAAAGACACAACAGAATCCCGGGAAGGGAATTCCGAAGGTCAGAATCCGAGGAGGGTTCGGAAGTTGGGAATTTTGATAAGATGCCACGGACGGCCGGGAGAAGACCCGGGCCTGAGAGACGTTGACGTTGTTCCGAAGAACAAATGTGGCGTGATGAATTTCTGGATTGAATTTTAGGTGATTTAAAGATTAATTTTCACATTTTTAAAACATGGGTTTTGACGAGAAGGCCGATATCTACCAGGTTTTAGCATGGGTTTTTCATTTTATACCGCTTAAAGCCCGTAAATGGAAAAATGAGAAACAAAGTTTGGGATGGCGGGCATACCAAAAGATTCCGGTGTTTGTTTCTGATAGCCGCGTGGAAAGGGGAGTTTAGAATATGAATTTCGAAACGTAGATTGAAAACTCTAGGCGCCGAGAGCTCTCCAATATTTTCTATCACTTGGAATGGTTGATAATGATGGCCGAAAAATGTGTTTTTATAGCCAAAACTGCCATTAATACAACATTAGTTCCTCTGTACGAAAGTTGGTTGGGTTGGTGGATTTTTAAAACGCAGACGGCAGTGAGAGATCCATAGTCCAGAGTCTGGGAAGCCATCCCGACACAGCCGTCAAAACAACAAAGCTCGATGGGAAACCTGACAGAGGAAATCTGAAGGAGGGAAATTCATAGAAGGAAATCCAAAGAAGGAAATCCGGCAAGGGAAATCCGAGAACTGCCATAGGCACCAGAATGACATTTTGACAGGGAAGACCCGAGTTACCTGAGACTTGGCAATTTTGACAAAAGGGGACCTTGGTCGAGCTTAAAATATTGCATTGGGAAATGCAGCAACCCCCTTAAGGCACAAAAATGGGCATGCAAAATGAGGGAAAGCAAAAAGGAGAGAAAAAACCCAAAAAGCAAAGAGGGAAGAGAGGGTCCCCGTTTTGAATGGGGTGTGTGTGCAAAATGGGCACAACAAATGGCGACTCCGCTGGGGAGAATGCTCCTAGCGTCCTAGAGATAAATATTCATTCTGAACCCAGAATCTCTAGTTTCCCAGACCTAAGACAATTTTCAAAGCTTAACTGAGAACATTTGAAGGAAGACGTGATTGAATCAGACTGCATTTCCATCATGGAGGTGTGTGCATGGTGAATTTATTTCCACTCCCCAAAGAGAATACGAGTAACCACTAGTTAGAGGAGATAAGCTACATAGTTCATCTAATCCCAAAAGTAACCTGGACATTGCTCCACTACCAGTCAAACATCCATAGCCCCGGTGGAGTTGTCGCTACGACCTCACGAACATAGCTCTACTACCAACCAGGCATCCATAGCCTCGGTAGAGATATTCGCACACCCATATGGTTATTCTTTGCAATTTATTTATTGCTTGTGTTGGATATTAGCTTTAGCACTTTCTCTTTTTTTTTTTTCTATGTCAACCGTGCGAATGACGAAGTTCACAATGGGCTTGAGAATCGTAGTGGTCACTGGAACAGACTTCAAATTTTTCACTTATTTCTTCCTCCCAGTGATCACCATATCATTATTTGGAGATATTATAAAGTGTGTTTTGTGCGTTCCATGATAAGAGCATGGATCCAAGCAGGTAGTCGTCCTAGGTTTGTTCAAAGTTTGAAAGTTGAAAACTGATGCTTAGGGGCTTTCAGAGGCTAGCAGTAAGGAATTAAGGTTTATCTAGAGATTCAATGTGCAAGCAGACAGCAAGGCAACCATTCATTCGACTGGGCATAGCCACCACAGCAGAACGAGGAGACTTCTTCCAAAATTATGACAAAATAGTCAGGAAGACAAACAAAACCAAAAGACAAAGCAGGAAATCTATCCTAACCTATGTACATGTATTTACATAGACAAATCTCAAGAGCTCAGGCCTAGAAGTAGTGCTTGAGGTGTTGCCCATTGATAGACAATGAGACGTCTTCATCGGTGAGAGTCTTTAGATGGAAAGCATTATCTCCAAGGATTTTAGCAATCCGAAAGGGTCCAAGCCAAAGCTTGTCGAATTTATTATGTCCCCCTTTCTTTTCATGGGCCTTGTCCTAGTAGAGGACTAGATAAGAAATGCAGAAGGCCTTGACTTTGACTCGATGATCGAACCATCTTTTGACTACACCCTGATGCTTGGCAAAATTTTCTATTGCATGGTCTCGTACTTCTTCAAGTTTTAGTAGCTCAGTGAGATGAGCTTCTCTGTGGTCTCCCCCTTCATAAAATTCATTGATAAACTAAAGGGTTGGAATTTTCAAGTGTATGGGGAAGACGAGTTCTAAGCCATAGACCAAGTGGTATGGGAAATCTCCAAGGGCATCCTTGTGGCGGGTACGATCAACCCATAAGGAAAAACGAAGTTGGGTATGCCAATCCTTGGGGTTCCTATCTAACAACTTCTTGATCACCATGATCAAGTTCTTGTTGGTGGATTCAAGGTAATAGTTGGAGGAAAATTTTAGGACAAGGCCATGATCGAAGGCCCAGCTTGTGAATTTCAGTGAGGCAAACACCGGGCCATTATCGCATACTAAAGTGTACGAGAAACCAAAATGATTTAAGATAAAAATTTCTAAGAAATTGATTACGACTTTAGTTGTACATTGCCTACAAGTTATTACTTTTTTCCATCTAGTGCAATAATCAGAAGTGGTTAGAATTTCCTTGTGTCCTGCAGACGATGGAGGACTTACCGGACCAATGAAGTCAAGACCCCATTGTGTGAAAGGTCTTACCTCCAGAACAGGTTGTAGTGGGACAGCAACGTTCCTTTCCCTGGCGTCGGTAATCTAGCACACATGGTAGGTACGGACATGACTATGAGCATCCTTGAAAATAGTGGGCCAATAGTACCCAACTCTCAAGATTTGATGTCCGGTTGATAGTCCTGAGCCGTGGCCAGTTCTGAACTTATCATGGAATTCCTTAAGAACTTGACCGACTTCTTCCCTTCCCAGACATCGTAGATAGATACCTTCATGATTTTTCTTGTACAATATAGAGCCCTGCAACATATAGCTACTTCTTTTCAACCTCAGAGCTCATCTTTGGAATCCTTGCAAATGGAGTGGGCACTTGTGGTTTAGCAGGTAGTACACTATGTCGTCATACCACTCTCCTAGGGAGACATCCTCTAGCTGGTACTGTTGTACCGTGAGTTCAGGTACAACATCAATAACCACCTCCACCATTGTTTAGGCGAGTGCCTATCCTCTTACCAACTTCATTAGCTGGATCTCCATGTCATATTCCAATAGCAACATGATCCACTTTGCCTATCATTCGCCCAACTCATTTTGCATAAGAAATGTCTTTACTACGGGGTCAGGAACTATGGCAAAAACCTTGTTGTGCAGGATATAGTGTTGGAACTTCCTGACTCCCTTAACAAGGGCATAAGATTTCTTTTCTACATTATGATAGCGAAGTTCGGTGTCCTTTAATGGGGCACTCATGAAGGTGATCGGGTGCTCACTCCCCTCGTCGTCCTTTTACGTCAGAATACTGGCATAGGAATGGCCTAAAGCAAAGGAGTATATATAAAAGGGTTTTAGGTAATTGGGGCTAACCAACATAGGGGTGTCAATGATTTCTCTCCTAATCTCCCCAAAAGCCTGATTTGCTTCTGGAGTCCACTCAACGTTGGCATCTTGCTTTAGCATGGCATTGAGCGGTTTGACGATTTTCGCAAAGCCAGTGATGAATTTGCAGATGAAGTTAATCTTCCCAAAGAATGATTTCAGTTTGCTGTCTGGGAGCTGAATTTTCATAATGGATTGGATCCACTCAAGGTCAATAGAGATCCCACATTTTGATAAGATGTGTCCAAGGAGATTTCCCTCAGTGACCCCGAAGATGCACTTCTTTGGGTTAAGAGACACCCCAAACGTGCAACATCTTTCAAAGACCTTGCATAGGTCTGTGATGTGATCACCCCACTATTTTGAAAATACCATCAAATCATCCATGTAGATGATTATGCACTTGCCTATCAAATCTTTGAATGCAATATCCATGGCTCGCTGGAAAGTGGTGCTAGCATTGATGAGTCCAAACAACATTCTTCTATACACGAACGTTCCCCATTTGGTGGTGAATGTTGTATTATGTCGATCCTTATACTGCACCATGACCTGGTTGTATCCTGAGTATCCGTCCAAGAAGGACATCATCTAGAAACCGTTAACTACCTGTAACACCTCATCCAATGAAGGTACAAGATAGTTGTCTTTCTTTGATGCTCGGTTCAGATTACGGAAGTCCACACACAACCTAATTTCTCCATTTTTCTTTCTAACGGGGACCAAGTTCACTACCCACATAGAGTGTCTAACTGGAAAGATGATCCTGGCTGATAGAAACTTTTGTACTTCCTTATAAATGATTGGCTCCAATAGAGCATTGACGAGGCACTGTTGTTGCCGGAATGACTTTATATTTGGTTTGAGGGGGATAGTGTGTGTGATAATTGACGTGCCATATGTTTGGAGGTCGTCATAGATCCAAGTGATGATGTCATGATATTTGCATAATGTTTCAATAATCCCCTTTCTTTCTTCAGGAGCACACACCCTACCTATGAACATGTTCTTGGCATTTCCAACTATTCTTAGGTTGCAGGTATCACACTGATCGCTAATAGTATCTTCTTTGGCTCATTGATCTTGGTTTCTGATCTAATCAAGGTCGAAGATTCACTCCAATTGAACCATTCCCCTAGGGATGGTGTTAGTTTTCAAGTTGATGACCCCTTCTATATCCAATTCTGCCTCTTGAGGCTCGACCTCATCGATTATTTGCGTAGCAAACACATCGAAACTGGTGAGGAATTCTAGAATGTGTGTGTCATCATTGAATACTTGGAAATTGGCCACATTATCTGACACTGACGGGATGGAATTGAGTTCCACCATGAATATTTTTAGGCCAGATAAGGATAATGGTTGTAGTGTGCTTACTGCCTATGCTAGGGCATTGGCGGTATAATTTTGAGCGTGAGGGATCAACTAAATACTGAACACATCCAACCCTTCCAGCAAATCCCAAACGTGATGTCGGTAGTTAGTAAGCCTTCAATCATAGTAGGAATAAAGCTTTCTGACTTGCTTTATGACTAACTCCGAGTCTCCATACACTTGGAGCATCTTGACGCCCTTTCTCAATGCCATCAAAAGGCCCAATACCAAAGCCTCATATTTTGCCATGTTATTATTACAATAAAATTGCAGCCTGTGAGTAGAGAAGTATGATTTACCTTTGGGATTGATCAGTTCAAAACCGGCTCCAACTCCATGCTTGGATTTAGAACCATCAAAGCGCAATGTCCAAAATTCAAGAGAAATCCCTAGGGGCAGGGTTGACAGATTCGACCCTTGCCTTAGAATGGATTGCAGTGTCGATGGTGGCTTCTGGGGTCATAGGGGTAGCACATGTTTACTCGTACAATACTGACCCAATTTTCTCCTTCGGAATAGACCATTTTTTAATGTGTTCAATTGTTGTTTGGCACAAGCAACAGTCAAACTCTAAGTGAGCATCATTATGCACCCTGCACCAATTAGGGAGCAGGAGTTCTTAGAAGTTCATCCCGGTTCCCAGACTGAGCTGGTCATGCATGCACTTTTCCATGAAATCTTGGAAACCACCGAAGAGTCCAAGGTCGTCCCTTTCTTCTAGTTATTTGTCATTGGATTCTACGAGCATTTTAGTGCTCTTAGAAACATTGACCAAATTAGCAGGTGGACTACATAGTACGAGAAGAACCTCGCCTGTTCCTTTGTCTTCAAGGTATTCTAGCTCATTCTGGTATGCCATTGGAGAATAATTTCCCATAATTATTTTGGCATACAAAAGCTCATTCGTGTTGTTGTACTCCGTAATCATAAATTTCATCCGTGGTTCTCGGTCAATTCGGATCTAATTAGGCATTCATTTCCATGACAACCAAATGTGAGAGTAATCAGTTGCGACGTATCTATTCAATGCTCTCATGAAATCCCTTTCTAGAATTATGTCATACGTATCTGGGATATCAGCCACCTGTATGTCAATGGTCTATTGAATTCAGGGATCAACAACAACCTACATGGGTATCCTGTTGATCTCCCCTACTATGCTTATTTCAGTTTTATCAAGCTATGTCACCTTCCATTGGGAAGGAGTTGGTGATATTCCAAGTGCCCTGCACATGCAAAGAGACATGACATTGGCCGAAGCTCCCAAATCTAGCAATCAATTGTGGAGGTTCTTTCCGAACACACACACGGTGGTCAGAAAGGGAGGGGTCTCGAATTTCCCTTGAAACAACCCTCCAGAGACGTCCGCCTAAGCGATTTGAACTTTTTCTTTCTCATTGCCTCTATTTTGGGTTGGTGTCAAATTAGCTACCCTGTCAGAGTGCTTTTTTACCTGCTGATATGTTGGTGGGTCAACCTTACTATTAAAATTTTTTCTAACAACTGGTTCATCTGATTGATCACTAAAAGAGACCTTCTTCACCGGAACCTCTTCCTGAGCTGACCCTGAAGACGGGGTTCCATTTATCATTTAGAAAAAGGCATTCTTGACAGCAAGCACCTTTAGAAGTTCGAAGGCAAACACACTTAACTTTACCTTCTTGAATTCCTCAGTAATGTATTCCCCCATTTGCTCAATTTCTTGGTCATGGGAAACATTTTGGGAAGGGCTAGCATTTTTGTTTTGGCCACTGCTTTGTTGTTTATTTCTGCTGAGATATCACATGGGTGTGAATAGAAAACTAGGATTATTTTTCGCATTTGGATCAGGAGGGGTACTGAAATTGTTTGGCAGGGTGGAGGTTCTGAAAGGCCCTCCAGCATGGCCTCTGGCTTGCCTGCTTCTGAGGTTATAAGGGGCAATCCACTAGTGGAACATTTGGACTTTGTCTTCCTTCATCTCTTCCTCATTATCCTTAGGACCATTATCTATTAAATTAAAAAATTGAGCCAAAGGACTTTCAAAACTTACCTCTTCCGCCTCTATGTTGTTATTGTTTAAACTGGCACCCTCCATCTCTGGTGTGTTGTTCTTCGCCTATGGGAAAGGAGCCTAGTTTAGTACCAGTATCGGGGAGTCATATGGGTCAGATGGGACGATGTCTTTACACCCTAAATTGTCGACTGCATTATAAACTTCTACTTGGAAAATCTTGGTTGCAGTTTGGAATTTCGGGCAATCCTGTTAAGAATGGCGGCTTGTCTTGTGTATGCGGCACCAACCGGATAAAGCAGCCTCTAACAAATAAACTCTACTTGCGAGGTTCTCATTATTGTTGTTGTTGGGCTGATCAAGGGGTGTGGGAACTCCACCATTATTGGGGCGAGTATTCCATGTCCGATTCTGCCTTTGGAAGGGCCTTCTATCAAAGTTCTAACCCGAGTTCTGATTTCTATCATAATTCTACCCTGACAACGTGCTAGCCTCTCGATTATCCTGATTTTCGTGATAATCTCAATTTTCCCTATTGAGATTGGCTTGGATACTTTTCTGTGACGTCTGCAACTGGTTATTCTAATTTCTTAAGTGTGTCATCTCCTTCGACATTTTCTTAACAAGCTCCGTAAGTTTGTTGATCCTATCCCTTTCGGTGTTGCCTGGATGCATCATAGTATTTTGAAGGAACACAGGTTGTGCTATTGGTTGATTCTGATGAATGGGTGGAAACTTCACTGCTTGGAGGTATGCATGCATCTGGGGTTGTTGCGAATGCGGCTATTGCTATCGAGGTAGCAAGTAATGAGGCATTGGGTACACCTGGTTCACTGGCTGTCCAAGATGCGGAACCATAGGCAGCTGAGGTACCAGATTCAACAAGGGCATTTGATGCTATAAGGCTTGCATGAGTCCATGAATCTGTGTCGGATGTGCAGTTTTCCCAAGAGAAGGTAAGGGACCCAATATGTTCTACCCAAAATTTGTGCTGGCAATGATGGCTTCAGCATATGTATCCACCAACCTAGCTGCTAGTGGTCTCATCCTCTTCACCAAGGCTGAGGTGAGGTTATCCAGTGCTGCATACTAAATGGGCAGGACAACAACATCATTGAAAACATATGGGGCTTGTAGTCAAGTGTACGTTTTATGGAAGTGATCATTGAACAAGTTGATTGGTTCATTGATTTCCCTTTGAACCGACATGAAATGCCAATATGAATTTGCAGGGCTGATAGGGGTCTTGAACTTCTATAGAAATGCATTCTTCAAGAGATCCCACGTGTTGATAGTTTTGGCTGGTAGATTGACATACCAGTAGAAGGCCTCTTCCCCCAAGGAGTAGGGAAAGATCCTACATGCCACATCTTTGTATATGATTTGCATAGTTTTCAAGGCAATTTCAAAAATATTAACATGTTCTTTAGCCATCCTCTGTGGATCCTATGAGTCGAACTTCATGCAAAAATTATCAGGATTCTTTGGCATATGATGGTAGAGGTTGAAGGCGAGTAGAGATGGGTTGTTTCCTAGCCATGCCATTGGAAAAAGGCGCTGGAGGTGGTTGCGCCAGTTTGGTCTATTTTGGTAACAGGGCTGCAACGACTAGTGAGACAACAACAAGGTTGGGGACTGTGTTCAGCCCAGATGAAGTGGTAACTGGGAAGGTCTCAGTGGTGGGATGAGTGAAAGATGAATCTATCAATGAAGATGAAGGAGGCGGAGGTGAAAGAGTAGTGAGCTATTATGTGGAATCTATGATAGATGGTCCCCTTCGTTTAGCTCTCTTACCTTGGATCGGGGGCTATAATTCTTGCAAATCTCCCTTGTTTGGTGTAGATCTCAATATTCGATGGAGTCTCTCAGGGGAGAATGACTCAATTCGATCTAGCTTTACCCTTTTAGTGCTCTCCTTCTAGCGCTAGTTCTATTGATCATGTTTTTATGCACTTCACAAGACAGGTAGTACGTAGGCACATTACCTCTCTTAAAAGACGATTTTTCATAATCAAATTGCAGAACACTATCCCAAGGTCTCTTGGGTGCTAGGTCATGACGAGGCTTGGAATATATCAATTGTTTGATGTGATTTTTTGGAATCACAAGGTGGTCTTATGTGGTCAAAGCTGTAGGAGAATTGAGTCAATGAATGGAGTTTTATGGATTTAGAATTACTATGCTTTGCTGCAGGCTCAAGCAACAGCCTTAGACTCCATTGTTTCATCAGATTTGAATTTAAAATGTGCAACAAACCTTAACACAAGTTGCTTTCTAAAAAAAAAAAAAAAAGAAAAGTGCAAGGTACGAAGGTATTTCTCGGACCTGCAACTACCGATGAACAATGATTATGGAGGTTCCTGTTGTGGAAAGTTTCCTTTAAACATAATTTCACTTAATCTGAATTCTCACAATATCATGAAACCTGTGTTATCTTCTAAGGACTGCAGATATTCATCATTCATTTGCTATGGGGAGGTGAATAAAGATGAGATTTAATGAATAGTAATGAAATCAAAGTCTAGACTAACTTTGCACAATCATCTACCTTCAGCAAATGACCAACAATATGGACAAGGAATGCATACACACAACAACAATATCTAAAACCAGAGACAAGATGCTAAATCTGCTAAGTCTAATCTAAGGATGTTCAAAGCAGTAAAGTATCTTAAAGAAAATATGTAACTAAAAGGGAGAGGAATCATGAAACATGTGGAGAAGACCAAAAATACACTAGAAAATGACTGTATTTGCTATTATATTCTCAGCCGCATGTCTTTACAACAATTTCACTCTCTCAAAATGAGAGGAGGAGAGCCCTATTTATAGTTTCAAAAAGCAAAAGAGTGGCCAAGATTTGATCCTATTGTGTGGTAAGGACTCACTTTACATTAGGGTTTCACCTATCCCCAAACATATTACATTTATGACTAATTCCTTGTTTCTTCCCTATTTTGTCATCTAGTGACAACACTGTAGCAAATTTGTCTTTTAGACATTTGCCCTTTTGTTATAGCTATTCTTCAAGGAACTCTTCATCGATGACGGGATTGCCTTCTTGCTTCTTCAACGCGGCATATTCCATGAAGTTTAGGATCAGGGATTGAAATTTGTCTAACTCCATGATGTTGGATCACAGAATTTGGTAACTCCATTCCTGAGAATTGTTGCCAAGCTTCTTCTAGTCCTCATCATACTTAGCAGCATTTTCCTTGAAAAGTTCTGACTGGGCAAAGGATCGATCAGCAAAGCACATGAATTCAGTGGTGACCTCGGTGGATATCCCATCTTCCATAATCTTCAAGAAGTGGGGCTTGATATTCTTAGGATTAATCTCAGGCACAGGTAGCTCATGTCCTATCATCATCTTGAGGTATCGAGTGCATTCCTCTCTGGAGTCTCTTGCCCATTCAATGTTTGGCACTATCCTCTCCAAAATTTTCTCAAGCCTCCTCTTTCGGTGATCAACATCCCTTCTATAGGTGTCAACTAGCCAGTGATCATCATCTTTGAAGGAAATGTCCTTTTCCCAAACATCACTTGGTAATGCGAGTATGGCCTCAATCTTTGGGTAGGCCGCATTGTACTACTTTGGGAATTCCTCACAAATCTGGCTTGAACCCTTAAGAGTTTTCTGGACTTCTAAGAATCTATTCGCTGTCTGAACAACCAAGTTGATGCCCGTGATTCCAACGTCCAAGACCTATCGGAACCAATTTTCCATAGTCTTGTCCAAGTTTCATCTCTTCTTCAGCTTGTCAATCTATTCCTGGGACATCAACTAAGGTGGGGCTGATGATGTTGTAGGTTGCTCATTCGGGGATGACCACTGTAAAATATATGTTATTAAATCAGCCACTTGCTCCTTTAACTCTTCTTTGGAGACCTTATCCTGCTGGATAAGGTACACCACTATGGCAACTGACTCTTGGAGGTGCTCAACCTTTTGTTCTCTCATGGCCACTCCCAAGTTGATGGTGGAGGCATTGTAAGTTATGCCTTGCTCTCCAACCATCGGCATTGCTATTTGTACTACCTTTGACCCTGAGGCATCAATGGTTATTTTTGACCTGACCTTTGGCTTCTTCGCGTTTCTGGTGCTCATTTGTGCGCTGGCCATAATGGCTTACAACCTTGCCTTGGGGTCTTTCAAGGTAGGAGTCCTTTGCTTTAGTTGCCTTTGTAGCCAATCAAGTGCTTGGGGTTCTTCCCCCGGTGGTTAACCTCAAGTCCCGCTGTCCTCTTTCTTCGGTTCAATGGTTCTAACAACAAGAGCTTTCTCTTTTGTTTCAAAATTTTCCTTCTCCTCATCAGATTCTTGTCTGAACGCTTCATGTCCAGGAGTGGACTCGGTATGCAACTACTCCTTGGGTGAATCTTTCTTTTCAGCATCCACCGATTCTTCGTTGAGGATATAGTGATGTTCCTCAGGTTTCTCCCCTTGTTTGTCCTCATGGAGAAATGTTTCTTTGTCAGGCTCTATGGTTTGGCGATGTCCCTTGACTGGAGATTTATTGCCTTCCATACCTAGAGCAGCAATCTCTTCTTGTGCCAGCTGGTCCTCGACCTCCTTATCTTCAATTTCCTTGAGTTGCTTCCCCCACTCCGCATTGAGCTCAGGATCATTTGACTCTTGGATCAGTTCAGCATCGAGGTCCTCACTGCCCTCACTAGAGGATTCATAGGCCACCTCATCAATCTCATGACGCTCAAACAAGGGGTGTTCATGATACTCAAACTCCTCATCCTCTAGCACTTGCTCAGCTTCCAACTATTGTCGTTCAAGCTTATCTGATATTTGCATGGTTGCTTTCATCTTTGGTGATTCAGTAGAGGTGGAGAGAGTTGGAGCATAGGCCATAGCCTGAGCTATTGCATCTTGGACCATAGGATTAGTGAGCATCCCTAAAATCTCAAATGGCACGTTCTGCATATATTTCATAAAAGACTCAAGAAGGCTAAGGGCAGGTGTTGTAATAGTAGAAACAAAAGGAAGAGAAGGGGACATAGAAGAAGAAGACATTGGTGAGGTGGTGGGGGATGATGAATCCACGGGAATAACCTACAATGTTGGAGGAGTGGGAGAAAGATAGACGGAGATGTCCACCGCAGGCGGGGAGGATGCTGAGGCTACAAGCGGAGCATAAGGGATAGGGGAAACAACAATGGTAGTGGTAACAATGGTAGGAAGAGACCCCAGTGAGCTAGATCCTCCCCTTTTGATCCCAAGGGATAGACCCTTGGTTACTACTCTCTTCTTCATGCTGCTAGTTGTTTTCCTTCTTTTTTTTGGAAGGTTCAGGCTCAAAAGACTTACGGGCATATACCTTTGGTTTAGGTAGCTATTCACTAGCCTCATTTATTTTCTTGGACTTGACTGATGGTGGGGTCTTGGATGTCTCCCTAGTTGCAGCAGTAGCTACTCCACCCTCGGAACAACTTGGTTCACTTATGTGCTCACTTGTAAGCTCAGTGAATGTTAGAATGACCCCTTGTTGTTTCAACTGGGCCACCTTCTTGTAAATCCATGCCCTCGTTCGGATTTCAACGGGCCTAGTGAGTATGTTAACAACATTCAAATTTGGCTCATTCCAATCAATTGCAGGCAACGACAAGTTGGAAAGTGCATCGTATCCTGGATCCACAACTGTGTCCACATCTTCCTCCAACTGGTCAGGGACCAGACACAAGCTCACCCTTCACACATAAATAGCAGTCATGCACATGTAATGTCATAACCAAACCTCAAGATCATCTTTACAGTTGGCCCAAAAATCCTCATTGTGGAGGTGGGCGTATTCACATCCTAGTGCCTTTCTGACGTGGCCATAAGGATCCATTTGAGGCCTTGCTGTGTATTGTTCAAAGTTATACTCCGCCAACTCCTTATCCGAATATCCTGCACACTAGGATGTATGAACCTTATACATCCCCTGACCAAGATTAATGGGATAGGCAGGGCCTGCCAAGTGTTTTTTGCTCATGAGATTGTGAATGTGTCATAGCTTTCGAGTCAGCTCCAATAGGATGATCCAGTCATTTGGGTACCGAGGTAGCTTGTTTGATCTTTCGGTGAATCCCTGAGCGCGTATGTACATGAACTTGGGGAACTAGATGTACCAGAGGGCATACTACCTGAGGAGGGCCCTGACACTATGAGATATCCTTCTATGAAAATTTCCTCCTGAGGATCGGATGATGTGAGCAATGAATGCATCGTTCACCCTACAATAGTCTCTTTTAAAGTTCCAAAACTGTAGCTAGGGGTACTTGTCATACGATTTGAGCTTTGGCCCTAATGGATTACTGGGCATCATTGCCAACCCGTAATAGTGTCACTGATTGGCGAGGGAGTACTCCAAATAGGAAGTCATAAAGAATTTGGTGGTCTTCTTTATAGTGGTAAACTGCTCATGGAAGCAGTCGCTAATTATCTTGCCCCAATAGAAGGTGGCACCCTTACCACAGAGTATTTGCTCTATGAAATAGAACATCCATTATTGGAAGAAAGACACACTGGGGAGGCCCATTAATCTGCTAAGTAGAGTTACGAGGTCATGATAGTCCTCGAAGAAATCACTGCGGAATAGCTCCTGAGGAAGTTTCCTAGCACTACCTCATTTGTCCTTCAACTAGTACTGGTTGATAAGCCTTTTGCACCCTAATGGGTCATGTTCCCACAATTATTTACATTCTTCCATGGTGGGGATCTCCATGCTCTGAAAGGTCGGGATGTGGAAGGTTGCCGTTATACCTATCGGAGACATATCTGCAAGGATATTCCTATCATGGTCCACTATGGTTCTAGTATCAGGCTGGTATGCATCCATGTGCGCCATTACCAGCTCTGGGGCCACTAAGGCGAGTGGGAAGTCTGCAGCCTTAGCGATTCCACTGCTCTTTATTAATCTTGCATTCTCTGTTTTGGGGTTCATTCTGACCCTCTTTGTGAATTCATCAACATCGACCTATTCGATGTTGGTATCTGAGACATCCCGCCAAAGGGTAGTGATCTTGGATTGAATAGGGACCCGCTGGAACTTGTATTTCATTAAGTCTCTGTCTTCCTTGCCCCTTGGTGGCTTGGCTGTTCCTTTTCCTTTCTTGGAAGCATCGTAAGTTTCTGTGTCAGATTCCATAAATCCTACACAAAAGACATGAATTAGCAATGATGAACTTGTCAAAACTACCACCAAAAAATCAGTGCATGTCAAGATTAGTTTGACAATCATAATTCATTTTCAATAATCATGCAAGCTGGATACTTCATTATTTAGAAAGCAATGTAAACAATCCGGAGTTCTTGGGCCAGAATTCCCTTGGCAAAATGTCGTTCGAAAGGGAAAAATGAAAATGGAACTCACAGAAGTATTTCCTGAGGTTGGATCCAAAGATTTGAGGCTGGATGTGATGGAAAACCAAATTTTGGCAAGTGGGTCGAAATCCATTTTGGATTTGGAGGTCGTTTGATCCCTCATTTGGAAGTTTGGGTATCACCTATAGGAAAGCCATCTGAAACGGCACAGAGGACATGAAATTCCGGGCATCAGAATCTGGGTTCTGGATTACTGTCGACGGGAGGCAGTTAAGGGTCGGACGTTGGGGACGACGAAGTGGAAATTGAAATCCGAGGGAGGAAATCCAGAACATAATTCCCGGAAGCGGTCAAAATGCTCGAGACAAGCAGGTGGCGAACGGAGCACCGGGACCCGAAGGTTGGGAAGCTATCCCGAGCTCGCCGTTAGAACGATGTAGGTGGGATGAAATCTTGAGAGGGGAATTCTAGAGTTTGGAATCTGAAAGAAGGGTTGGAGGAAAATTATCTAGATTCAGGTTTCGGCAAACAGCGGACCGGGGTCTGGGAGCCGGGAAGATGCTCAGACAAGGCCATTTAGAATGGAGGAGACACAGCGGAATCCCGGGAAGGGAATTCTGATCGTCGAAATCTGAGGAGGGAGGTTGGCTGAAGATTTCAACTGGAGAGCAGAAGACCTTGCAGCCATGAAGCAGAGTTCGGAAAGCCGCAAGGTGAAGGTCGTTTGAAATGGCAAAGATGGGACGGAGTTTCGGGAATGAAATTCTGGAAACCGAATTTTCAGTTGGGAGTTGAAGATTGCAAATCTTTTGATTTTCGAGATTTTTAAGACGGGTTGTTTGAGGGTCAGGAGGATGCTCGGGCGGGGCCGTTTGGAATGGCAAAGACAACGAAATCACAAGAAGGGAATTCCAAAGGTCGGAATCCGAGGAGGGTTCAAAAGTTGGGAATTTTGATGAGATACCATGGATGGCCATGAGAAGACCCAGGCTCGGGAGACGTTGGCGCTGTTCCAAAGAACAGTCGTGGCGCAATGAAGTTCCGGATCGAATTTTAGGTGATTTAAAGATTAATTTTCACATTTTTAAAACATGGGTTTGGACGAGAAGGCCGATATCTACCAGGTTATAGCATGGGTTTTTCATTTTATATCGCTTAAAGCCTAAAAATGGAAAAATGAGAAACAAAGGCGTGGACAACGGGCATACCTGAAGATTTTGGTGTTTGTTTTTGATAGCCATGCAGAAAGGGGAGTTTAGAATTTGAATTCCGAAATGTAGACTAAAAATGTTGGGCACCGAGAGCTCTCCAATCTTTTCTATCACTTGGAACGGTTGATAATGATGGTCAGAAAATGCATTTTTATAGCCAAAACCACCATTAATGCAGGATTAATTCCTCCGTACAAAAGTTGGTTAGGTTGGTGGATTTTCAAAATGCAGACGGCGACAGGTGATTTGGAGTCCAGAGTCCAGGAAGCCGTCCCAGCACAGCCGTCAAAACAACGAAGCCCGATGGGAAACCCGGCAGAGGAAATCCGAAGAAGGAAATCCAGAAACTGCCATAGACACCAAAATGATATTTTGACAGGGAAGACCCGAGTTACCTGAGACTTGGCAATTTTGACAAAAGGGGACCTTGGTCAAGCTTAAAATATTGCATTGGGAAATGCATCGACCCCCTTAAAGCACAAAAATGGCCATGAAAAATGAGGGAAAGCAAAAAGGAAAGAAAGAACCCAAAAAGCAAAGAGGGAAGAGAGGGTCCCCATTCCGAACGGGGCGTGCGTGCAAAACGGGCACAACACGGTACATCGGTAAAGATGTTAAAAGTCATGAGAATTAAAAGGTAAAGACAATGTATTAAGTTTAAAATCAAATGCCGAACTATAGTTTAAAATAATTACTTTTCCGACAAGGCAATTAATTAAATATTTTATTTAACTATGAAAAATGTAAATGACCATAACCAGAAAATGAAGGGTCATGACCCTTGATATGAAATGTATAAATAATTGTAAAAAATTAGAAGGGGAGAGGGATTTTAGGGGAAATAGGAAAATTACTGTTAATATTTTCAAAATGATATTCAAGGAGACTATGATGCAATATGTAAATTTTGAAGGATCAAATGAACGAAATTTAATGTTGTGGCACTATTCTAGTATCAATTATTTGTGAAGTTAATTGGAATATTATCAATACACATTTGTTGTATTTGTGTGATATGATTGGTTGGTTGTTTCAAGAAAAGATTAATTCCTTAAAGTCATTCATAGTAATCTAGAAGTTATTATTTGGATCATTAAGAAGAGTTTGATAATTACATCCTTGCATGTTTATACAAGTTATAGACTAAATACCATATTCCAAATAATTAGAATCCCTGCCAGATAGAAACCATTTGTCTAAAGCTTTCATTTGACTCTGTTTTACCCAACAAGGCACTGGTCTCCACTATTTAGATTACATCAGTTCTATCCATTTCATTTGACATATTTTAATTAAACATATTAATTCATACCTTATACAATTCACACCAAGTTAGGATCATATTCTTTCCACTATCAAATTTCCATTTGTGGATAGTTAGATCAAGAAGGAAAAATAAAATTCAAAAAATTAGTGTCACTCATATAGGTGCACCCGCCTAGGTCTAAGAGAGCCTTAAGAGTAGAGGGTTCAACCATATAGGTTGGCCTTGTTAGTTGACCAACAACATATTGAGAGTTTGGAAGCCTCTCATGGTTCATTGAAAATAGTGTTTTTGAGACCCAACAGTGGAGCAAACCATCATTGCCATTACAACAAAAACTACATCGCGTGTAAAAACACCTCGTCGCAATTTTTTGTGGTTTTTCGGGCTATGTTTGTCGAAATTGCGATGAAACCAAACAGGTGTTTTAAAAACAATTACTGAAAAGTGCATTACCTTATTGAGCTTCTCTTTGTTTCGAGAATAATTTATTATTCTCTACTTAACAAGGCCAACCATGTGACGGTGGAAGCTCATTTGGCCCCTCCCTCCCCTCACATCACTCTCAATTCCCCATACCCGATCATATAGCATTAATCATTCATTTATCCATTAATAACATATAAAATTAATTCATTCATCAATTAATAACATATAACATTCATTCTTTCATTTTTAACATATTATCAGAAATATGGCTGTGAAAAATATCAGTTTTTAACATTCTTTAACATATTATCAAAAATATGGTTTTCATAATATGATTACAATCACTTCTTTTTTGTAGATAAAAAAATAAGTGGAGTATCATTTTCTAAATCATTTGTCCCCCCTTCAGTTATTCTACCCTTTGCTCATGATCTTAATGTATGCCTAGCTGTGTACTCACGATGTGGAGGCCTCTATAAGGGGGATCTACTGCAATAACAAAGAAATGTTAAATTGATATGTTTTATTATTATTGTTACAAGTATTTCATTAATTAAAAGAACATGAGAGTGGTGCTCTTTACCTGATGGGGCCACATCATGTTGTTGATCTTGTCTTATAGCCTCATGCTCAACATGTTGAACACCCTCTAAATCCTCTAGAGTTGAAACACAAAAGGTTACATTAATTAATACACCAATTGTAATTAAATATTTTAAAAAGAAAATTAGAGTGGTCGTCTTTACCTGATGGGGCCACATCATGTTCTTGATCTTGTCTAGCTTGATCATGCTCAACATATCCGTCAATCTCTATATGCTCTAAAGTTGAAACACAAAAGGTTACATTAATTAATACACCAATTGAAATTAAAGATGTTTAATTGTATTAATCCATATTGTGTTTTGTATAGCACATGAATACATCCAATACTGGGATGTACACCATGACCTCCATCTGTAGGTTGTGCTCCACCCTCACTAGGCTACATTCCAATGTCATGTGCAGTATTACCATTGCTTGCCTATTTAAAACAAATAGGCACATAATTAATTTATGGTGTAAATTAATATTGAATAGATTGCACAAGTATTCAATTTTAAATAAACATCATTGAGTTTATTTACCTGCATGTCAGATGTAGTGAAAGCTTGTGTTTGCACAGTTAAGAGTCTTAGGTATTCAACCACGACTCCATAGCCTTGCTGGAAGCAAATCTTTAGGTCCTATTTTGTGGGCACTCTGTTGAATTCAGAGCCTTGCATTTTTGCATAAGATCATGAATTTTTCTTCTATGGTGTGATAAAACCAATTTGTTTTGAAATTTATTATTTGGATGAAATATTTCATTTATTGATACTTATAATTTGTGCGGATAATTTCATATAACCACTAGAGCCAAGTTTGTATTTCTTGTGTTTTTCTAGTCTTGTCTTTTTTGCCTTTGATGTGTTGGGTAGCCTATGAAAATTTTAAAATACGTTATGTTATGTAAAAAGAAAGAGTAATCAATATATAATTACATTGTTGATAGTATCACATACCTTCTTTGGCCTGATGGTGTCTTTCCTTTTTTCTTTTTAGCCTTCTCCTTTCCATTTGACACCAGGTCCTTCCACTTCCTCTCTAAAATCATGGTGGGATGCTCATACTTTTTGTTCTTCTCTAAATGTGTCCTATATTGTTCCCTCACATACTTTAGATAGGTAGCATATTTTTTAAGGACCTTGGTTTAGTTGAATTTTTTATTACCGAACAACATAACTAAACGGTTAATGAGCTCATCTTTTAAATCTTGATTTTGGGAATTCCACTGTGTAGGTATGGTGGGCCTAAAGATCTCCAATGTAATATCATTTAGATGTTTATAAAAAACATCATTTCCTACAAAATGATCATGGGATCATTAGTCTAAAAAGAGTGATCAATAAGTAAATTTCAATTGGATTTATATAATAATAATTAAAACATTTTAAAGTACCTGGGACCTTCTCTATCTTTATGGGAATGAAATCTTCGGTCACCACAAATGTGACCAACAATGTTCCCATACTAGTAATACGAGAAGATCCAGGAAATGCTCGTAAAAAATAACTAGTACTAGTGGCCTCTGCATCCCTAGGTACATGTCCTGACACATGTTCTAGAGTGTGTTCACTGCCAGAGGGTGCACTACCAGATGCCTGCATGCTATGTGTTGCCAACATTTCAGTCAACAATAAAGGCATGAATGATGGGGTTAGATGATGTGATGTATGTGCAAGAAGATCAGGATCGACAATTGTACCAACCTCTACTCCTTGGGCAACACCTGCTGTACCCTGATCATGGCCAACAACATCATGAGGATGCAAAAAATCCTGTAAAAACAACACATATTTTAGTTCATGACATAAAAGAGTACAAAATATAAAACCATGAATGAACTTATGTTATAATTAAAGATCTCATGATAGCTTAATTGCAAGTTTCATGCTCTCTGATTCAATATTTTAGCCCTTTCTCTTATCTCATCTACTTGAGGCACTATGAATAAAAACTGAAGGATTTATTCATTGCATTTTTCTTGGGTCTTCCTTATCATATCTAGAGGGTTTGTAGAATATGCGATGTCATCATCACATAATAGGGACTACACCTCCCTATGGATTCTCTCCTCTACTATTGGTGCCTTTCCCCAATCATCCGACTGTAACAAGAATATTAAAAACATTATCAAAATTAACCCAATAAACTTATTAAAAAACCATAATAATGAAACATTTTTCTCATATCTAATCTATACAATTACAATGAAGTAAACCTTTCAGGTAGAAGTGCCTAAAGATACTTCACAATCTATGCTCTGGGCTAGATCCTTCCCCCTACCATCAATGTCCCACTATGACCAATATTAAATATAATTTTTTTTACCAAAATGAAACCAATAAACTTACAAAAAAAAACATAATAATAAAATGGTATATCAGATTCATTAATTGGAGGTTGGGTAAAATGGTATATAGTAAATACCACCCCCATAGTAACTATTTTTGTATGTATGTGATTCAAATTTTAATTGATTAGCAACTCTTCCCCTGTAGTTATTGATTTTATTGCACATACGAATACATAGTTTCCCTTGTGCGCCTCAAATATGCAATTGGGTTGCTTATTTTTTGACCCAGTTCGTGTATTGTTTATAAACCCTGCAATATTCCCTGATGCTTTTGGCCTTCCATCAATGAACATAGCCACTCCTTTATTTTGATCCTTATATTTTAGCTATATATACTTTTCTAACAGTGCATACCTACGCATACTTTGTGTATATCGAACCAGTTGCATCCAATCTTTGTAACTATAACAAGTTCTAACATACTCCATCAATTCAATAAATTTTTCGTAACATACCTTTATGTTGTCCATACAAAATAGGCCCAAACCATGTAATGACAATGGTGCTATGCAATATATCCTCTCGTTGAAACAAAAATCAGTCTTTATTGGAGGAAGTTCTTTGGGTACCCTGTTTGTACCTCAAGGGCACCTCGATGTCACCTATTCTCTCATCATCATAAGAAGATGACCCCCCTTCAGCAAGAAAAAATTCCATGCATTTACATAATTTTCTTCTAATCTTTTGACCTCTAGTTGATCTCCCTCTTTTAGACCTACTACATTTCTTTCATTCATCTTCTCTTCTTGAATTTCCCTCACTCAAGGAAGATAGATCTAACAAATACCTATTTGGTGGTACTTGCACTCATAAGGATGTTGGATGAAGTTATTTCATGGTGATGTGATCCCAAGGTATGGGGTTGGAGGATTAAAAAACAAGGTTGTCACTACTAGTCAAATGCATGTGGAGGTAACAATAGTTGTGAATGTATCAATAAACCTTGTAAGGGTCTGATGATCAGAGATCACTTGGTAAGCATGGGAATGTCTTGTAGGGTCACCAAACTTATTTTTTGAAGCCTTGGGTTTTGGGAACATCTAAAGGAGTCATTGTCTTGTTTCCTAGAGGTTGATTGGGTTAGTTGGTGGAAGGTTGCTATTAATTTTTGTACCTATCTATAAATTTTTTTTGACCACCTTTGATGTGAAATAGCCCCTGATGCAACCATCCTTTCAGTCTATTTCTAAATGGATAGACCCCTTTCCTTTAATGATTAAGCTCCATAGGTTTCTACCTCTATGGTTTTTTGGGTACCCCAAATAAAATAATAAAAGATGGGCCCTACTCAGAAGAACCCCAAAATGTATCAAAGTTTTTTTATTTCTTAAGAATCTAGTTAAAGAGGCTAATTGGGTCCCTCCCTATCAAAAATTCCTTCACCATTTTCCAGACAACCACAACATCTTCAAACCATTTATACTCTTCTAGAACTTGAAAAAAAAAGTCCAGTTCCATTAGTGTTCTCTTTCAAGCTTTCCCTAGTGTTAGAATTTGTACTCTTCTTTTGGAGGTTTGGTTGAGTCAGTGAAATATTCAGAAGTTTTTAATGGCTCCTTGTCTTTTTTTCATCTCTTGTATTGGCATAGGAGCACCTTGGCATAATTAGGCCTCTATGAAGCAATGTTTTGAAATTTGATTCAATTTTATTGTTCCTACTTTGTAAATCATGTTATTAGAGTCATTTTTTATATATTTGAAGTCCTGTTGAGGTCATTTGGTGTTTATTAAGTCCAAAAGTACAAAAATGAAAACAATGTAAAAAGTTGTCAACTTAATCAAAAAGGAAATATTAAGAGATGGAGAATCATTAGGGTCGGTTAGAGGCAATTAGAAGGATAAAATTCAGTTTTTTTTCCTTTAAATAGGATCTTTTATCTTTTATAACTTTGAGGGTGGTTGAATAAAGAATAAGTTCAAGGAAAATCTCTATTTTTAAATCATTTTTCTTCAGAAATCTTGCATTTCAAGGCATTGTATAGAACTGTACGACCTTGAAGGAATGGTAGAATGGTTGGATATGGTAATAATCTCAATCACCTTCCGGTTATGTCAAATTTCATGAATATTTTTTAGATCTTCAAGGAGGGCATTCAAAAGTGTGGATATACGTGTGTAATAGTGCTTAGATTGTGAATGAAGCCCTGACAAAAATGTTGGCAGACATACAAGCGTTGCAAATAGGGTATGAAGGAACCAATGATTATAAGAAATTTAAGGGATTTTGATGATTAAGTGTGAGTTCTTGTTTGTTTTGGTTAAGATATTACAAAGGTATAATTTTATCTCATTTGATATAAGGTTTGGTGTAAGCATGAAGTTAAAAAGTCCATTTCTTTGACTGATCTATCTAATAATAGCCCTATTTTGGAGACTAAAATGAAAGTATAGTATATGATTTTGTTAAATTATCAATAATAAAGGATGGAAGATGGTTTAAATTTGTTTGAAGTGAAATGGAATGGAAATTGTGTGGTCTATATTAGCCTAAATATTGTTTTGGGTCAGATTACTTTATGTTGAGTTGAAATTATGAAGTTTAGGATAGTCATAAAGAGTGTTAATGGTAAAATGAAAGGGTAGACTAGGTAATTTTTTTTTTTGATCAAGATGAAGTTGACTAAGGTTTTTGAAGGTCTTGTAATGTTTTGGAACTCTAAAGAAAAATTTGAGTGTTTGTGTTGAGTTTTGTGAAGGGAAATATAGTTGAATAAGTGTGTTAAAAGAAGGAAAGTTCAAGACTATTTGTGACTTGTCAAATGAGATTGTGTGAGTTTGTTTCCTTCCTATGACTCTGCATCATGTACTTCTATACATTCTCTTATGGAAAAGTACTAGGAATTTTCCATTGCACTCATGGACCATGTATTTTTTTCAATCCCTTTGATCATTTGTGGACCTCAATATGTAAATTTATTTCATCAAAGTTTAGAAATTTGAACCCTAGTGAACTTCATGTGTTGTTATGTGATAGGAATTCCTTTCAATATTATAGTATAAAGAATATGCTAAGATAGATACAAAAATTGTAGTTCATAGGCCAAAAAATTATCACCCAACTGATAGAGCATCTTGAAGCTTGGTTGTTCAAACTAACCAGACACCAGTACTAGGTAGTACTTGGGTTTGTCAATGGGACATTGGCTCGAATTGACCAAAATATAGCATGCAACACCTCGATGGGAATAAATAGAGTCTAAATCACTGTACTTGCAATAAGATTTCTAAATGTGGGGGAAAAATCACTTACAGTCATTGTCCCTTGGTCGATTTTCCCTTTCTGAGTGCCCCCACCTATCGCTTTGGCTTTCCTCTTTCCAAATGGTTCCTAGTCTTCCTCCTTGACTCAATGGACTTGCAAAACTCATCCAATGAAGTCTTGCAACTCTCCACTCAGGGGTTGGATGTAGTGGTTCTCAGTGCAACTCTCCTGTTAGGGTCTCGGTGTAGTATGCTATGTCATGCTCCTATGTGTGCGGGGCCAAAATTCAAAATATATAGTTTATATATATGCTATGTCAACATATAGTTTATTTGATTTTATACAAAGTATAATTTTTGTATGGTGGCTTCTTGAGCTTATATAGTTGGTTTTCTCTTTCTTTATAATTTTTTATGATTTATTTCCTATGACATGATTGAATGTTATCTACAGTCCTAGTGATTGTTAAAAAGGCTTATGATATGTGATGTTTAATCATGATGGATGTCTAAGAATCTATGATTGAAGTACTACTTGACTAAAGATTGAGCTATCTTATATTTTTTTATTTAAGCATCATGGAAGAAATTCTTGCAATCAATGTCTTATTAATGTAGCCTACAAGGTTTATTTTCCTAGTTTTTTTTTGTCCTATTCTTGTTATGACTTATTTTTTTAGATTGGTCTATTACAGTAATGGGGAGCATATCTAGTGAATTGATTATTTCAGACTCTTTGATTCTTATCCTTGTGCATAACGAGGTTTCTTCTATCCTATGATTCATTGATTGTTGGTTTAAAAAACTCATTAAAACTAACCTGGATATGAATTATGATGTGGGTGTGATAAGGGATTGTTGAATATGAAGGAATGGTTTAGGAAAGTACTCCTTAATCCAAATGAGTCATTTTCTTGCCATGGAATGTGTTGAGAGACTTTAAAATTAATATATTCAATCTAGTTAATATTGACACATCTTTAAAGCATGCCAAAAGAACTTTGGAGATATGCTATGACATAAAGAATATTGTTAAGGTGATGTCAAGTCTTGATCCATTAGGGTAGGAAAACATAGATGCATTGGTACAAAAGGTTCCATTCAACCTGGAAGAAATGGATAATTACCTAAGGGGCTAATGTGAGATTGGACCAAGTTTATATTATGATACAAATAACTTGGGAAAAGGGATGATGAAATGGTTAAGTATGGGAAATTGTAGAGATAAATATAACACCAAGGGAAGAACACTAGAACTAATTTTAGCTATATGGATTAATCCAAGACTCAAAATTCCACTAAGAGGAACCCCTTACCTCTTAAATTAATTTCATAGGTGGGTTTATCCTCCAATATAGTGTCATTGGTTAACTTATCATGTGAACTTCCTCTATAAGTAGGATTACCATACACTTTCATAACATGCATGTGTGGTTTCAATAGGTTTATACATTCTTGTGAATTTGAAATAAAGGCATGTTTTGAATTTTCTAATAGGTGTTAGGGGTTAATTTTACTTGGTTTTAGCATTAGAGTTACATAAAAAAAATATACTCATTTTTTTAGCTTCCTATTATCATATTTATATTCAATGATATTTTTAAAGATCATCTAAATATTCATTGCTAACTAAAATGAACAAACTGATGTGTAATAGATCCAAGGTAAGACTCAAAGAGCCCCATCTTTTGAAACCATTAATCAAAGAAATTCTAAGAACAATATATGAAAGAGATGAAGAATAAGGCAACTTGTATTATTAGGAAGGACGAGATGCCTTTATATAACATGAACTCATTTTTGAGTCTCAAAACCCTCCCATATAGTCAATGCATGCGTCTAGGCTAACAATGTCAAATTTCACTCCATACAAGCACAAATTGAAAAATATTCAACATTGGCCCCATTCACATGTCACTATGCGGGGTCAACATGAGGAAACACTAATTTTTTGGGAATGAAATAACCAAAGATATGATCAAATAATATCTAATCATAAATAGTCGTAGAGTAATTAGTATTTGATCATATGGAAATTTATAGGAAAGCTACAATAGTTGTAACATGATGAATTAACAACATTAAAAAGTACATCATGAATTAATTATGTAACCATATAAGTCAAATATAATTCTATCAAGAAATCAATATCAAATAGATATTATAGTCACATAACTCATAAATTTCAATGTCATTGATCTTCTTCTTCATCCAACTCTTTGCCTATATCATCCAATCCAAATTCAATATTGTAAGGATTGGTCATATCATCATCATTTTCATTGATATCAGTTTTGATAATGTCATCATCCACATGAATATCATCTTCATGAACATTAACTCATACATCATCATGATCTAGTTCCTCTTCTTCGACATCTTTGTCAGACACATCATCAGCTAACTATTGATCTTGATCATCATCTACATCATCTTCTAGTTCTTTGGTATCTTCTTCTTCCACCAAATTATAATTTACCAACCTTTCTCTTGGATCCTATCTAAAAAGAAATGACCAAACTGGTTTACTTGGAACCTCTGAGTAAAATACCTTCTCACATTGGCTCGGAAGAACATAGGGCTCATTTCTAGCTCACTTGATCAACCTTGTATTAACCATGGTAAATCCATTATCATGTTCAATAAAAATTCTCTCAGGATCATTTTCATTCAATCGTAGCCTGTACCATTGGACGACAAACAAAACTAATTTCAAGGACTTAAAATCACACTCAGGTATATCATCCAAAATCACATAGTGTCAATTTTTTGAGACTTCTGGATGTATGTCACTTCTAGATGAAACAGTAGTCACCTGAAAGACTACAGTTATCCCAAAATCACAAGTTTTCTTTGTGTCATCCAACTTTTTGATTCAAAATTTACGACCATTTCACCACATACCCTTGTGGTGTTTCACCTACAATATGTCAAACATGTAAAAAAATTTGCATCGTCAGTTGATAAACATATTTATTCCTGGCTGAATGTATGAAAATAAAAAAACTCAACATATATATACATCAATATAATTGAAAATAATTAAATAATATGGGTGATTAATATATTTATACGTACCTGTTTATCTCTTAAACCATATGCTAAGTCAATTTCCCTTGGTGTAACATTGAAATATCCATTACGATGAGCTTGTTTAACTAATGAAGCCACACCTTCCCATGTTAATGCGTGACCAGATTGTTGACATCGTTCAATCTATACCTTCATCCAATCAAGATTGTTTGCAACATACAAATGTAGTGCATCGCCCTCTCGACCAACTGTACCAAAAAAAATTGAAATTCACAAATGACATATAATTAGTTAATTACCACAGTATATAATTTTAATTTATAATTGATGTACGTGAAAACCTAACATCCCACTACCAATGATCTTATTATCTTTCATTTTTGGATGAATTCAAATTAAAGGAGTATGCACAAAGAATGAATTATGACCCTGAAGGGTACATACACTCTTGTAATAAAAATCAAAACCTTAGTGGATACACCCATGTTCCTATACCAGGGGAAGATGTGTTGAAGAAAAAAGAAGACAAAGAAGCAGAGGAGGTTATAGAAAATTTTGTTGATTTTGTCATGTAAAATCGAGGGTCTCTCTTAGTATTCTCATAAAATTAATGTTTCTGCCATCCACAAAATCAAATTATCCTTTTACCGCCATACTGCTACCATACTTGAGTATACCATATATGCATTACCTTTTACCTCCTTACCATGGCCTCCAACAAAGTAACTCATAGTAGCACGGTAAGAGGATGGTAGTATATTGTATTATAGTTGTACCATGGAGGGTTGATACCTAGACCACGGTAGAGCGGGGTCATCATCAATACTAATAGAGTGAACTGCTATACTGTGAGGGGTTAGAGTAAGGCCCATGATAGAGCAGTAAAGTAAGAATACACATAGGGGAGAACCACTATACTATGGGGGGTCAAAATAAAGCCTACGGTAAAGGGGTATATAAGATAAAATACTAAATAAACATCGTGTTACCACTAAGGAAGACAAGGAAGTGCATGGTAGTGTGGTTTAATAAGAAAAAGTAAATATTATGTACCGTGGTACCATAGAGGAGTGAGGAGTGATGTGTAGAAGCATGGTAATCAGCTATTGGAGCATTAAATGAAGGCCAGTCACATCAATCAGCATCAAAATATGAAATTTAGCTCAGTGTGAAGGATTTGAATTATGTACAACTTATATGGAATTAATGCAATATGATATGAGAATTAAACCAAGCAGATTATGAATTCATGAGCTTGTGGTAACAAAAGTTGAGTATAGGTGAGCTCAAGGTGTGATAGTTAGGAGAATTCTTTAGGACAAATATTTTGGGTAAATTCTATTTGCCACACATTGAATTTTAAGCAATGGAACCTAAGAACACAGAAGTAAGGACTAAAAAAGAAGAAAAATCCAATAAAGTTTCATTATAGTTGCCATTACTTGCATTGCTACATGCTTCAGCCGATAAAGGTTATAAGGCGGTCTTTAAGGATTTAGCTCATGGGTGCATAGACCCAATAATGCTAGGGTTTGGGTGGAATCTGTATTGGTATTTTTATAAGAATAGGAATGAAGGGGTCCTGGTATTGAACCCATGGATTCTTGACATTGGAAAATTGATAGCTCCTAATGTATTTGTTTATATTGAGTTAATTATAGCTCTAGCTAGTAGATATCATGCCTCGTCGAAGGTTGTTAGGGTCCCAGATGGACAATGTTTGGTAGATATCTCCATAGAGGCTATAATTAAGTGTTTTGACCTAAATAAGCAGGTTGCCACAAAGATAGATTTGGGGAGGCTAGAGAAGGAGTACAAGAGATTAAAGAGGACTTATGGAATTGATGAACTTCCCCTACACATGAAAAGGGGTGACAAGAATAGAGTCCTTCCTATTCCATCTTCAAATGTTGAACCCTTTCTAGTGTTTGATTTTCAGACTTATTTCAAAAACACCTATTATGCATTATACCAAATTATTGGATTTGATGTTGAAGACAACATGTCAGTTGGATTGATGAGGATGGCAATGACTATCCAACACCCTGAGCCCAATGTGGAGTTTGATTTTGCTTCTATCATTGAGGAATAAACTCATGAAGGTCTATTATAGGTTAGGGAAGCTAAGGCCCCTATCACTTTCATAAAGTATTCTCTATTGTGTCATCTAATTCTATTTCAAAATGAAACAAAGTGGACTAAAAGGATGAAGTTGAGCACACATGAAAATGGATTTATGCTTCTACTGCAAAATTGGTGCTATGTTTAGGATAGTAAGTGCATTAAAGGTGACTTTATTGTGTTTAGAGATGAATTTTCCCTCAGACTAATTGATGCCCTTGGTTTTCCTCCATCAAGGTTACCACAATCTTTAGTAGAAGTTATGAGACCTTTGCAATACAAACCAGACCAAGGTTTCATGCATAACTATGTTGAATGGTTTTTAATGCCACAATATACCATCATTAGGGTGTATGAATGTGATCAGGCCCCACATATTTTACCAAAAATTGTTCCTAGTAGAGTATTTCTTTTAGATTTTATTTGCCAGATGCTTTGGATGGAGTGTAGTCTTATGAAGAATCAAAGAAAGGGGAATTTTCTGCCTGACTTAATGGTTTTTGAGGAATTATCAGTTGGGTCAGATATGTTGGAAGAAGTACAGAGATTCATAAGAGCCATTTTTTCTCTCAGATCAGGAAAGGTGAGAGTATGTGATCTAGAGGGTCACATCAATAATATCAAAAGGACCCTGCTTACAAAGAGGGCAATAACACATGTATTTGATCTAGAGGAGGATGTGACAAGAAACCTGTTATACAAATCAGATGAATTTCAAACAAGGAAAAAATTGTTAATAATGATGAGATGGGAGAAATAGAAGAAAGAAAAAGATAATAAATGCAAGGGATTCATTGATGAAGAGACAGATTTGTTGAAAAGGATGCACTTGATTCTAGGTAAGTTTGATGAGATGTATAAAAAGGCTCAAGAAGAAAATTCATCTCCACCATTTGCACCCTAGCCACCCTCATCCATAGCCTCCACATCGCATACATCACCTCCACCAATTCATCCATATCCTCCATCCCCAATTGGTGAGCCACTTGCTAAGAAATAGAAAGTCAAATCACTAGTTGATTATGCGTCGAGCGATCAAGAACAAGAAAAAATCCTGACATTTACTAAGATGAAAAAAGTAGCAGAGCAAAAAAAAAGTGTTAGAGCCTCATGACCCAAAAATAATAATATCAGATGAAGTCATTGATGAGATACAAGATAATGAGAGAATAATTACTTCTATGTGGTTCATGGAGGATGATGATTTCATCCATACAAGGAAATTCAAAGATTTTTGGATAAAAATTAAAATGAGACAGTTAGATGATAGGCTGAAAATTAACCTCATTGGGATTGATGATTCAAAGCATGCAGAGGTGTAGGCCTAGACAAAGGCAGAGTTGGGTATTTATAGCATCAATATTACTTCCAAAGAAGCAAGGGAGCTGGTGATAAGTAGTGAGATGTTAATCATACTTGGAATGGAACTCTCTAAGGTATGTTTGTTAGATCAAATCAAAGCTCAAGATGATCCAAACTTGGTTGAAATTTTTGATTCAGAAAAAGGAGTCTCAGGCACAAGATACAATCCTACCACTAAGAACCTTTCCATGTGGACAAAAAAAAATAGTACGAGGAAGCCAATGCTTCTAGATGTAGTACATGAATTGAGAGGGTTTGAAATATTTAGGACAATGAAGGACACTAATCCAACAGAGGTAGCAACCATAACTATGCACTCTACCATGTTTACAAAGGATTTAGTAGAAAACATGGAGAAGAAGATAACAGAGTATGAAAAGAGACTCAAGTTATCAAATGATGAAATCAATAAGTTATTCATTGAAGGTGTCAGATTAAAGAAACAATTACAACAAGCCAGATATGTAAAAGGGGATGAAATGGTTGTTTATCATCTACCTGCTCCAGTTGAAGATCCACAAATCTAATAGTTCAAAGAGGAGATTGAAAATTTGAAGAAACATAATATGGATGATGTTAGGAAGCACATATTGGATACCTTAAAAGAAATATTGAATCACATAGTTGGAGTTTTAAAAGAGAAGATAATTGGAGTCCATGAGGGTTTTAGTCATTTGGTGAAAGCCTTGGAACAAATAAATAATAATTCCCCAATCCTAGAGGAACTATATAAAAGATGGCAGCCCACTTACCACATTTTAAACACTTTATGCAAAGCAACACAAAGGGATCCTGATGCACCTCCAAAATTAAGGCCTACTCAGGAGATAGCAGAGGCAATTATTGATGAGCATAAGTATTTGATGACATGAAGAAGAAGTTGGAGAACAAAAGGAACTCATTTGATTCAATAAAGCATAGTTTTAGTCCTTTGATCAGAAAAGATGATGGAAAATTCAAGGATGTGGATGAATGGAAGAATGAGTTTGATCAAATGGTTTCTCAATGCTTGACATGTATTTAGGGTGATGGTGATATCAATCTAGAAATTTTTCACACTCTGCTTGATGGAATTATAACATTGGATAATTGGCTACACAAACTTTGTTGTAGATGACAAAAACCTGCTTGATAGCAGGTGGAAGAGTCACCTTACAAATTTCACTATTACATAGGAATTCAAGTGGCCGAATGATTTAACAATAAGCAAATGGCATGAAAAATATTTGGGCTTGGATGAAGATTGATCTCATCACAAGAAGGAAAACATATCATATCATAAAGTAAGAGCCTTGTTGATTTCTTAGATGATCACAAGATTCTTACTCAAAGATTAACAAATTTGCATATGTTAGTTATCTCTAAATACATTTTATCTTTTCAGTTAAGATTTGTTATCAAAACCCACATCCTTTGGTCTGAAGCTTGTTTCCTCTCATATAAATAAGAGAGACCAAGACCATAAGGAGGGGATTATATTATAATATAATAGATAGAAGAAGTAGGATAATATATATTGATACAATATTTACAACAAAAAGGACAAAGATGCACATGTAAATTTTGAAGGAGTTAATGAAAAATATATGATTCGGTGGCTCTATGTTGGTATCAATTGTTTGTTAAGTTGATTGAAGATATTATTATTTTGTCTCCATATTTGATATTCTTTGTTGTTTAAATTGATATATCAAGCATATTTTCAATTTATCAGTGCACATTTTTTGTATCTATGTGGGATATTTAATTGGGTCTTTCAAGTAAAGATTAAAATCCTCTTGATTATTCACAACAACTTGGAATTATTATTTTGGATTATTAAAGAAGAATTTGATAATCACACCCTTGCCTATTTATACAATTTATAAACATAATAGTGCCAAGCAGTTAGAATTATTTCCAACTATAATTCACTTAACTCTTATTTCTATTTGACTCCATATACCCAATAGAGCACCGGTCCCTCACATTCCATCATTTTAGTTTCATTCATTTTATCTTTTACATTTGTTAACTGAACATATTAGATTTTACATCTGTTAACTAAAAATATTAAGATTAGCCTTGATATTGCTTATACAATCTATACCAAAATAAGAATTCATTTATCCACTCCCACTTGCCATTGTGGATATTTTAGAGAATAAACATAAATCAAGTTTTCATTCATATAGGTGTACCCACCTAGGTCTAGCAACACCTAAAGAGAAGAAGGTATAATCCATTCGACCTTGTATGTTATTATGTAATGTACCAAGAGTTTGGAAACCTCTTGAGGTATTTAACCTCCATTTTTGAGAGCTAACAAGATGGATGAATGCAATAGGATACTTCAGGAAGCATTGGATACAGTCAAAGAAGAAGGGATATTGTTGGATGGATCATTTAAACATATGGAATTGATGATAAAACTCAAATATGAAGCCCAAAATGCAGTGCATGATGTGGATACCCATACCTTGGAGGAGTATAAAAAACATCTCTCAGCAGTTAAGTCAAAGTTAGGAGAAGATTAAACTATTTTATAAGTGTAATTAAGATTAGTACTTTAATTATTTTCTAAAAGACAATCCGAAGAGGCACCTTTTTTGGGTATTCTTATTATATACATGAATTTCAAATTGTAACATTTGATCATCGACACTTTATAAGATTTTAATACTTTTCAGTAGTGAAAGACTTATTTTCTAAAGTAATACAATACCAATAATTTTCTATTTGTGTGTGGAAGATTCTTTGATTTGGACTAGTTCTTTGATGTTTCTTTTCAAGCAATTGAAGGAAATGTAAAATGTATTCTAATTAATCTCCATGACCATCTTATATTTACCTCTCACTTTCCTTAATGTACCTTTCCCCATCAATAATTGCAAACATTATGTGCTCCCTCTTTATTGACATCCATGGAGGAATGTTATTATTGATAACAAAAACATGCCACACTGAGTAAATAGATCTGAACTCTCCAAATGGATTGACAACGTCTGCTGCCAATGAAAGCTTGAGATTATGAGTTTCTTCTTTAAAGTGTGGCCATTTTTCCTCCATGTCCCTAAATGCATAAATATTCATAGGAATTTTAAGAATGTCATCTCCACTTCTATTCTGTGCATGGTAATCCATAAATTGTGCTAAGTTTTTGCACCTAAATAATTGATGCATATGTGGAATAATGGGAATATAACGAAGAGCCTTGTGAGGCACATTTTTTGTTAGTTGATCTATTTGATATCTACTTATATGAAATTCTGAGCATTGTGTTGCAAATTTATGTTGTTTATGATAGAAAATATGATCATTGGGACATGCATCTATTGCTTGATACTCCATTCTAATATCTTCAATAATGGAAGATAAATCTTGGTATGAGCGAGGTAAAATATTTGGTGGTAACAAAAATTCACCTATCAATCTACAACAAAAAAATAATTTTTTAATATAAAGAATATTAATGGTACATATTTCATCCTTTATTTACTAGTGATGAACTAACAACAAAAATAGATGGAAAAATATGACATATATGACATACCTTAACATCCGTGAGATTTCTATGTTGGATAAACAATTCATAACCTTCAAGTTCACCAGTAACAATACAACAAAGAGAAGAGTTGTTTGGGAGCCTTCATAAAAGGGCTCGTATGCCTTCTCAAGTATAGGCAAATCATGAACATCATCAAAGTCATCTTGATCATCATGATCAGCTATGCCACTAAATGTATCATGGATCAATGTATTTGTACCATCATCTTCAACTTTGTTTTCTAGTGCATGATCATCTTCTTCCATAGGATCATTAAATTCATGTTTGATATTCACAACTCCATGTCCCTCCACTTACAAACCCACATTCTCTGGGCCATGATAATCCATATCATGTACCCTAGGGTGCCCCACCTTTATAGTAATGATTGACACAAATAAACCATGATCATGATCAAGTGATTTTTTTATATATATAAAATGTTAAAATGATATAAACATTTATAAATTCAATCAATATAAAGGAATATAATGAAAAACTTGCCAGTGGACGATAATCATACCCCCTTCAATGTGACCATGTTTTCTACAATGTTTCTCAACTGTTGTGATTAAAATTCTTCTCGTCTTTAAGCCCTTGCAATTATTGCAAGGACAATAAAATTTCCCATCACCCTTTCTTTTCAATCTAGCCCACAATCAATTATTGCAAGGACAATAAAATTTCCCATCACCCTTTCTTTTCAATCTAGCCCACAATCTAGCAAGTGTCTCTTCATTTTGTTCTGCACTAATATTATCTAGCATGATTTTTCTTTACCAAGCTTGAATATTTAGATCTTCAAAAACTATCAAACTCACACTCCAATAATTTTTAATCATAGATAGGTAACAAAATCTAATAATTATGATATTTTCAACCAACAAAATTTGGCCTATAACCTCCACAAACTGTCACAAGTATAGAAAATTCGCAAGTATAGAAAATTCACAAGTATAAAAAAACATTGTCGCAAGTATAGATAAATTGTTGAACCCACTTTTATTTATTAAAAAACATTTGTCGAAACCCCAATGAATGCTAACCATATACCCATCGTCCCACAAATTAAGGAGGCTAACCACATGTCAACCCACAAATTGATGGAAGGGGATGGTTGACTTTAAGTTTATGTCGAAATAGTGACGAAAAAAAATGGAGCATTGCAATTTTGACGAACGTCGAGCATAATTTTTTTTAATTATTATACAATTTCACATTAAATACACATGTACTCGATGATACATCTAATTATACATATTTCATTAGAAATTTTCATCATATTTTGCAATCAAATGAGTTAGTGCTAGATGGAGAGGACAACTGACATTTTTCATGAGGCGTATGGCATTGATAGTCAGGTAAAAGTTAGCATGTTCATTGAATTTAATTTATTAAATTTTTATTTTGAAATGCAAGATTAACTAATTTAGTTCTATGATTTTAATAAAATTGCAAGGTCATAGTGTTGAAACTAGATACACTAGCCCTCCACCTACTTATTTCTAAAATACACCTATCGGTGGGGTATGTAACTAGTAAACAATTATAAATTTATTACATGTTAATAGCATTGTTTTACAAATGGTATTTTGATATGTTATTTTGGATGTTGAATAGGCTAATATTGGAGGTTTTGAGGGAACACCTCCAAGTGCTAGTGGATTTACTCAAACCTACATGGAGGTAATAGAATAAAGAGTTTAACTAATGAATTGCACTTAATAGATTTGTGTAGTTTATATGCACATCATTGATTATGTTGAATAATTTGTTGTTTTATTTTCAGATGTTGCAAGCTAAAACACCTTTGAATGTGACGAGGGCAATGGAGATAGGTGTTTCATCTACTATACAATCCTCAATGGATCTGATAGGGGAGGTATGAGGAAAATTAGTAAATTTCAATTTACATTCGTTGTTATAGATGTTATTTAGTGAAAAATTAAACCATTATTGATTCATAGTTTAATTTCTATCTGGATGGTTTATACAGGGCTTGAGCACGCCTGAGCATGGGCATGTGAATATTTACCTCATGGAGAGAGATCATGAGATGGTGGTAAGTGATTATTTTGTTGAAAATATATCATTTTTTATAATGTAATTTCTATATATTCATGTCTTTACTTCTTATTGTAATAGTTAAAAATTCACTATGAACTAAACACTAGGAGGAGCAATAGGAGCACTCCTCAAGCAAAACACAAATGAGTCATAGACCTATCGCCATCCGATTGACAAGAAAAGGGAAATAATTTATTTCTAAAGCATGGAGAGTAATGACTTTTGATTCCAGAGCCCTTTATTGTATGCCTACATGGCAGTTTTGTACACATTTTGTATTGGGCTTATTTGACATTGTATTCCTATATGGCATTCTTGTAAGCCTATATGGCTATTTTGTACATATATTTCAAACTTATATCAACATATTTTTATGTATGCCTACATGGCTATTTGGTTAATACAAATATTTTTTATTTATGGTGTCCATATTTGTATTCTAAATTCATGGTTAATAGATATGAGTTACGTGTATTCAAGTGTATACTTTACAACTTACGTGTATACTTTTTGACTTACGTGTGTTCCAATGTATACTTTGTGACTTATGTGTTTTCATGTGTATACATTGTATTCATGCATATACTTTGTATTAATTTGTGTATACTATGTATTCATGTGTATACTTCAAGGCTTACATGTTTTTGAGTACTTGTGCTTCCCTTATTCACATGTACATGCTTGACTTATTCACGTGTATACTTATTAATTTTTTAGCCCTAGCATTGATCATTGTTATCCTTCATGGTTTGTCTTGAATATTAATTTATCGATGCTAAACAACTTTATCTAAAAGCAAAAAACACATTTTCAATTGGTATTCCATGAAATGATTCATAAAAATATTCCAATATTTTCTTGATGTTTCACCATATAAACATGTCAAAAGATTTATATGTCAAATGTTTGCAATATTATCTCTTGTAAACAAAATGGACTCGGGAGAAAACAAGTTATAATTTATAATATAAATAAGAGATGGACTCAACACTATCCTAGACCCCCGAATAGGTCTATTTAACAAAGAAACACACTCTCAATCACTCTTCCAATTTCAAAAAACCATTGGACAACATTTACCAGTCTGCAAATTCACAAAATCCACATTTCTTAGGGCATGATTGGCCCTCTAGCCCCACTATTTTCTAAACCCTCACTTTTCTCAAATTTCACTAGGGTTTATTGAAAACCCCATATCCAGATGTCATACAACCTCAAAACCTCTTCCAACACTCTTCATTCTACCTGCAAAAACTTAATTGACCACCAAATTATGTTGCCCCTTGACTTTACCCACTTTTACTCCCTCAAACCTCTCTTTTTCATTCAAAACCCGTCTATTCCCAATTAGGGCATCATTCCATAACATAATTTTGACCTCACTTCTCCTTGTAGACCATTTGAACACATCAAAATCCACAACCTCACCCTATTTCCAACCTATTCTAATTTATTCTCAAGCAATTTCTTCTTTTCACTTCATCTAGCCTTGCTTTTAAGACCTAAATTCTGGATTTTGAATAGGGGAAACATTAGTAATCTCTTCCAATTCCTTTACCAATTCTATTTTCTTATTTGTACTTACATAATTGATTCAAATGACCCCACACTAACTCAAAACTAAAAGAAAGATTATAGAACGGGCTATCATGGCCTTATTTGACATTATAACGAGTAAACCATTGAACTAGACATTCCTCATCAAATGGAGGAACAAGGTGCTCTGCAGCAATGATCATATGATTTTTATGTGGAACACTTGAACTTCTCAACCATTGTGTGTATGTTTCTCTTTTCCATTTTTTTCATGCCATCATAAGGGATCAAGTTGGTTGAACGTAGCTCAGATCAATTCCACGTGTTTGGGTGTGAAAGAGGACCATGCATAGCGTAAAAATGCCTATTGGGATGCGTTAGAGAAATTAGTTTGGTCACAAAAATTGCAAAACAAAAGTTGCACCACTTTGCAAATTTACACTACTTCCATTTTACACTTTTTCCATCAAGTGAAAAATGGATACCACAGGAAAATGACTTTGGGATAACAAAAACCAAGAGATGTTATTGTAGAGGGGCCCAATGCAATATTGTAGACTCATACATAAATTTTTTAAGTGTCATGGTTTTTGAGTAATAGTCTCTCAAATTTTGCTTCCCTTTTGCACTTTGGACCCTTAAGGGATTGATCTAGTTAAATGTAACTCAGAGTGATTTCACATGTTTGGGTGAAAAAGAGGACCATGAATAGCATAAACATACCTATTCAGATGCATTGGAATAGTTTTTTTGGTCACACGAGTTGTAGAACAAAAGTTGCACCACTTTTCAATTTTGCACTACTTGCATTGGACACTTTTTCCATCAAGTGAAAATTCACTGCCACGGGAAAACCATTCTGAGATAGCCAAAATCGAGAGAGTTTTTTGTATAGGGGCCCAAAAAAATCTTGTAGGATTAGGCAAGAAGTTTCTAAGCATCACGGTATCTGAGTAACAACATGTTGAAGTTTGCAACCATTTTGCACTTTCGAACCTTAAGGGATCCATCCGGTGGAATGTAGCTTGGAGCGATTATGCGTGTTTGGGTACAAAAGAGGACCATTCCTAGCATAAAAATACCTATTCAGATGCGTTGGAACAATCCCTTTGGTCACATGAGTTGCAGAATGAAAGTTGCACCACTTTGCAACTTTGCATTAGACACTTTTTCCATCAAGTGAAAATCTGCCGCCATGGGAAAACCACTCTGAGATAGCCAAAACCACGAGAGGTTTTTGTAGAGGGATCCAACACTATCCTGAAGGATTAGATGAGAAGTTTCTAAGCTTCATGGTATTTGAGTAACAACATGCTGAAGTTTGTAGACATTTAGCACTTTGGACTCTTAAGGGATCAATTCGGTTGAATGTAGCTCAGAGTGATTCCACATGTTTGCGTATGAAAGAGAACTATGCCTAGTGAAAACATACCTATTTAGACATTTTGGAGTAGTTCTCTTGGTCACACGAGTTGCAAAATGAAAGTTGTACCACTTTGCAACTTTGCACTACTTGCATTCGACTCTTTTTCCATCAAGTGAAAATCTGTCACCATGGGAAAACCACTCTGAGATAGCCAAAATTGAGAGGTTTTTTTAGAGGGGCTCAACAATATCCTATAGGATTAGACAAGAAGTTTCTAAGCATCACGGTATCCAGGTAACAACATACTGAATTTTGCAGCCATTTTGCACTTTGGACCCTTAAGGGGTTGATCCAGTTGAATGTACCTCAAAGTGATTTCACATGTTTGGGTGCAAAAGAGGACCATGACTAGAATAAAAATACCTATTCAAATGCATTGGAATATTTCACTTGGTCACACAAGTTGTAGAATGAAAGTTGCACCACTTTTCAACTTTGCACTGCTTGTATTGGACACTTTTTCCATCAAGTGAAAATCTGCCGCCACAAGAAAACCACTCTGAGATAGCTAAAATAAAGAGAGGTTTTTGTAGAGAGGATCAACATGATCCTATAGGATTAGACAAGAAGTTTCTAAACATCATGGTATCCAAATAATAACATGTTGAAGTTTGCAGTCATTTTGCACCTTGGACCCTTAAGGGATCGATCTGGTTGAATGTAGCTCAGAGTGATTCCATGTGTTTGGGTGTAAAAGAGGAACATGCCTAGCATAAACATACCTATTCATATGAATTAGAATAGTACACTTGGTCACATGAGTTGCAGTGCGAAAGTTGCACCACTTTGCAACTTTACACAACTTGCATTTGACACTTTTTCCATCAAGTGAAAATATGCCGCCATGGAGAAACCACTCCGAGATAGCCAAAACTGAGAGAATATTTTGTAGAGGGGCCAAACATGATCTATAGGATTAGATGAGAAGTTTCTAAGTGTCACAATATCCAAGTAATAGCATGCTGAAGTTTGCAGCCATTTAGCACTTTGGACTCTTAAGGGATCGATCTGGTTGTACATACCTGAGAGCGATTTCACGTGTTTGGGTGTGAAAGAGGACCATGCCTAGCATAAATATACCTATTTGGATGTTTTGGAACAATTTAATTAGTCACATGAGTTACAAAATGAAAGTTTCACCACTTTGCAACTTTGCACTACTTGTATTTGAAATTATTTCCATCAAGTGAAAATCCACCGCAACAGGAAAACCACTCCGAGATAGCCAAAACTGAGAGAGGTTTTTGTTCAAGGGCCCAACAAAATCATGTAGGATTAGACAAGAAGTTTCTAAGTATTATGGTATTTGAGTAAAAAATTACTAAATTTTTCAGCCATTTAGCACTTTGGACTCTTAAGGGATCGATCTAGTTGAACGTACCTTAGAGTGATTCCACGTGTTTGGTTTTGAAAGAGGACCATGTCTAGTGTAAAAGTACCTATTTATATGCATTGGAATATTTTTTTTGGTCACATGATTTGCACAATGAAATTTGTGCCACTTTGTAACTTTGCACTGCTTGCATTTGACACTTTTTCCATCAAGTGAAAATCTGTCGCCATGAGAAAACCACTCTGAGATAGCCAAAACCGAGAGAGGTTTTTGTAGAGGGGCCCAAAAAAATCCTATAGGATTAGACAATAATTTTCTAAGAATCATGGTATCCGAGTAACAACATGTTGAATTTTGCAGTCATTTAGCACTTTGGACTCTTAAGGGATCGATCAGGTTGAACATGTAATGCCCCGCCAAGTAACCCTAAAGGAAGTTGTAATTAACGAATTAAGCAAACCAAATTTTTTTTTTAAATTTTTTTTTTAAAGTGCAATTAACATACACATTCACTTACTAATTAACAACCTTTAAGGCTACAAGGTTGGGATTACTAAAACCCACACAGACATCTTACTTATAACCATAGCATTAAATACTTTATGAAATAAACATCATACAATGTAAAGATACCACATAACATAATAAGATAAACATCCAAGATAAAATTTCATATTCATTTACATAATCCAATAGTTACATCACTCATTCCCAGAATGAGGCCATAGTACATAAGGTTACAATTACAGAATTCCACCTCATAAACAAAAGAGGGATAAAATAACCTATACAATCTGATATATTACAATGCAAGAAATTATAACAAGAACCATGAGATGCCCATCTAGATGACTCACCTCCATGAACTGAAGATCAATGGGGACCCAATGGTTTTGGTGCATGTTCCACCCAAAAGACCCATCCCCCATGCTAGGAGATAGTAACAATGTAATATGGACAAAGATCTACAGCCTCTAACCAAAGTCAGACTCATACTGACTCAACCAAACAAGAGTACAACGTAAGTACAATACCAGTACAACTCTCACATCACTGACATAGGTCACATTGTTTCCAGACATAAAATAGATCAAGTATGTTCAGAGAACCATACACATAACATAAATACTAACAGATGTCCTAGACAAAGTGTCATCACATAGCTCATAATAAGTTACCCTATGTGGATCTTCATAGGCTCCGGTGATCCTGGTGGCCTCTACTGACCCTCGACCCTCATACTTACTAATGCGGAATCAAATACCTCTCGTACTGACAAGATAGATGACTATGCCATTTCAGGCTTTTCCACTCATTCCAAGCCTTAACTAGCACTTGACTAATTAATTTCCCTGAATAACAAACGCTATAAATTTAATTAATTAATTTCATTCTTCTATTCACAAATTCGTTTTCTCAATAGATTTAACAACAAATTGATTAATCACTACAATTTTGAAAGCATTCAAAGAACAAAACATAAACACAGATGAAAACCTGATTCAAGAAGCTACAGGTAATGAAAATTTTGATGAAGAGCTTCCTCCAAAGCTTCTCCAGTTCTATCCAACAATTTAATGATTCCAACCAAGAAAGTAATCCACAAACACCACAAAGATTTCCAGAATAATTCCAAAAAAATCTACAGCCAAGAATTTCCCAAAATATCTTCTCACACCAGAAGAAGCATTTCCTCTCCAAAATTATCTCTCAGAAAGAATTTTGCAACTCATTCTTAATTCATAATTCACTTCACACATGTTGGCCTAATTGAAAATATCTTGCACAACCAAATCTGATTTTGCATGCAAATCCCAAATTTAAAATATCTAAATATTAATTAACTCCAAAAATTGAAAACCAACTTTGCTTTTAAAATTTAATTCCAACTTAATTGAAATGAAATTCCAAAATAATTAAATTTCCACAAATTGAAATTAAATTCCAAGTTAATTTTAATTCTTTTATTTCTTTTAATTTTCTTGCATCACATTTAATTAATTAATTTAATTATTTAATAACTAAGTTCAACCCCTTGGATTAAATTTAATCAATTAAATAAATTAAATTTAATCAATTAAATAAATTAAATATAATTAATTAATTTAAATATAAAATTTTATCCACATTGCATAACTTAAATTAAATAACTATCAACATGATTTAATGCAATTATTCAAACTATCTATTCCCAAAACAAGAACCTTTCAGAATTAAATAACATTAAAGTAAGGCAAACAACGACTCGACACAACAACTGACGACACACTATGGATAGGATGTAGACTTGACACATGTTACCTAGCTACTATCTCTCTTCAAGTTAATCATTGGATCAACACGCTCAGACCTGTGAAACTAGGTGGAGTCAATGTCATGTACCTGCAAACCTGAAAACATAGTAACCAACATCATAAAATACACACCGTGAAGAAGAAATCACGGAATCACGGGGTACTCGCAAGCGAGTGATGTGAATCCATCCACTTCACCAATACACTCAACAAAACTAACACTTCCATCATACATCAAATATTCTCATATGCACTAACATGTTATATCAACTAACATCATTGCACCATTAAAACATGTAACACAAATCATCAGATAAACCAAGTCACGTCACATAAAATAGTCTATCGCTCAATAAATAGTGATCCAATACACACACAAGATAAAGTATCTGCATATCCAAAAGTATAAATAAACACAAAACAAGGACACACTGTCCAGACCATAAAGCAAAATGGAGGGGTGTTATATTCTCCCCCCCAAGGGTTAGGCTTACTCCTGGAAGCCTGCACACAAGTAGGGATAAAACTGCCTCAAAAAACTACATAAAAATCAAAACCTTGACCCCTAAGGATGAGTATCCAACACTGCACTACCAACACCAGAAGTCTCAACTACAACAACCTAATAACCAGACTGACGGTTATCAATCGCAGTATATGCACGATGAGACCTGCCTACACACCTACTATCGATTTTGAAACTGCTGGTCCCTATCCAAATCCAGAAATACTCCAATGTAGACAATTCCTAGCAATGTGGCCTTGCTGAACACAAGAGTAACATCTAATGTTAAGACCAAACTCACTACCTCCTATGGGTGCATTAAACTGCTCCATACTAACCCAATCAGCTGTAGATTGTGAACTTTGGGCTGGCAATACCTGTCGATTGCGCTTATTGTGCCACTAGTTCTGATTCCTTCTAGGAAAAAAACCACCATCATCTTGAGAGTCCTTACGCTTTCCAAGCACACTCTCCTCTAAAAAGGCTCCTGCTAAGTCATCGGTGATCCAACTCCTTGAGTCTAACTCTGCCGTGCACTAGACCCACTACAGAACCACTACTAATCTGCACACCTGAATGACCTCCTAATGCCAAAACTAGGTTTTCCTCCACAAGTCGTGCTTTCAACACAACTGTCTCCATAGATTTGGGCTCAAAGACCCACACACCACCACTAATACAGGCATCCAAACCCCTGATGAAATGTTGCACAAGCATCCCCTCATCATCTCCTATTCCTACGAACTATTTAGGTTCATAGAAACATATCTCATACTCATCTATGGTCATGGCTAAATGTCGTAGGGTGTGGAACTCATCACCCTTGCACTGGTGCCAAAGGTCAGAAAGAAAACGGGCTCTAAATTGCTCAAGGAATATCTCCCAAGTCACAGAACTCATGTCAATGTGGAGATTCTTCTCCTTAATTCTCCACCAAGTGGCCACAAATCCTTGTAGGTGCATAACAACACACCACACTTTAGTATTACTATCAAATGGATGCATAGAAAAACATCGGTCAAGACCTATTAGCCAAGTCTCAGCCTCTAAACCAGTGCCAATTCCGTCAAACCAACGTGGTTGTGATCGAATCAAATCTCTCATATAGGACACTGCTAACATATCCGACTGAGTTGTAACTATCCTAACAATATGGTTAACCTCTGGTACTACCTGTCTTGGACCTAAGAATGCCAAATCCTCCTTAAGAGTCCTACATGCAATTTCGACCCTTGGAGGATCTAACTATCTACCATCGTCCCCTCAACCATTTAGCGAAGCTTGATGCTCCTCCTACTCTGGTATATGTGGCACATGAGGTGGTGAGTCATGCTGACTCTCCTCTCGATCACCTATTCGGCCACATCTTCATCCTCTCCCTCATCTGCGTCTAGGAGGCATACTCCTACATAGACACAAAAGGTATTAGACAAGGTACACTTGGAAACCTATGCAACTAAGCTTAATGGGTACATCATAATCCCAGAGCATCCAGTGTTTAAAACTAGGCTCTGATACCATGTGTAATGCCCTGCCAAGTAACCCTAAAGGAAGTTGTAATTAACAACTTAAGCGAACCAATTTTTTTATTTTTTATTTTTTTTAAAAGTGCAATTAACATACACATTCACTTACTAATTAACAACAACCTTTAAGGCTACAAGGTTGGGATTACTAAAACCCACACAAACATCTTACTTCTAACCATAGCATTAAATATTTTATGAAATAAACATCATATAATGTAAAGATACCACATAACATAATAAGATAAACATCCAAGATACAATTTCATATTCATTTACATAGTCCAATAGTTACATCACTCATTCCCAGAATGAGGCCATAGTACATAAGGTTACAATTATAGAATTCCACCTCATAAACAAAAGAAGGATAAAATAACTTATACAATCTGATATATTACAATGCAAGAAATTATAACAAGAACCACGAGATGTCCATCTGGATGACTCGCCTCCACGAACTAAAGATCAATGGGGACCCAACGGTTTTGGTGCATGTTCCACCCAACCAAGTGGTACCCGAAGGCCCACCCCCCATGCTAAGAGATAGTAACAATGTAACATGGAAAAAGATATACAACCTCTAACCAAAGGCAGACTCATACTGACTCAACCAAACAAGAGTTCAACATTAGTACAATCCCAGTACAACTCTCACATCACTGACATAGGTCACATTGTTTCTAGACATAAGATAGATCAAGTATGTTGAGAGAACCATACACAACATAAATACTAATAGATGTCCTAGACAAAGTGTCATCACATAACTCATAATAATTTACCCTCTGCGGATCTTCATAGGCTCCGGTGATCTGGTGGCCTCTACCGACCCTTGGCCCTCATACTTACTAATGCGAAATCAAATACCTCTCTTACTAACAAGATAGATGACTATGCCATTTTAGGCCTTTCCACTCATTCCAAGCCTTAACTAGCACTTGACTATGAATGAAGCTAGAACTTATCTTTTTAATGTGTATTAATCCCCAACTTTTCATTTCAATTTTAGTTATCACTTGATTAAACTCACTTCCATAGGTTACCCAAATCCTACCTCTTCCGGGCTCTGGCCCCTAATGGAAGCCACTCTTCTATTCGACAACACACAAACAAACTATCCACCAAGGGAATCACAAGTGCATACAACCTAGGTATCAAAACCACTCCATCACAAGGAGGAAACAAATAAAAGAACATGCTCCAAACATCTTGGAGGCAACAAACACATAGCCCACTCCTTTCACAGGAGGTACAAAACATCCTCATTCATGGAAACGGGGTAAATACTGATAAGACACCATACACTACCCAAGGGACAAGCAACTAGTTGACATAAGGAAATCGACAACCCTCTTAGATCCTCTAAAGTTCTCTGGAAGACTTACAAATTGGACTAACACATAATCCCATATCCCAAAATACAACATGACAACATAGCTACAAAAGCATCCAATTCATTAATCAAATCTAATATTTGAACTTCATAAATCCATACTCAAGCAATAGGTAACATTTACAAAGGAAAAGACACAATAACAGGGTTTACTCAAATAACCATATACCCCTTTTGTATTCTCATAATAGAGAATCCTAAACAATTTAAACTTAGAGCCCTTTGCGAAATACGAGGAAAATAAATCTAAAAGACAATCACAACGGAATCACTAATTTTGGATATTCTAAATCCATATCTCATAAATATTCCAATCACACTAATATAATTTCCCAAAATAGAAAATAAATAAATTAAGGTAATTAATTGTCTCTTCATTATAAACAACTCCTTAATTATCTTTTAATACAACATAAAACTATTGCCAAAAATCTTTTCAATTTTCTATCCAGAATCTATGTCTCTTCAACTATCCATTTAAAACATGCAATATAAAATATCTTAAAATATCCCTTTTCATTAACAATCTAACAATGCATTCAACCTTGTATTTTAAAATCTCCATGCAAACTCAAATACATGCACTTAAATAAAACAAATTAAATACTGATTATACTCCTGATTGAAAACAAACATGCATGTATACATCATATATATATTAATATATTTTATTAAATAACACATTATTTAATAAATATATTAAAATTCAACAAATAGTTTCACAAACTTATACTTTTTAAACATTTAAATAAAACCAAAATGTTTTATAATATTATTATACAATTAATTAATTTTCCAAACATATGAATATATACCAATATATATTAAATATAATATATGTATATATGTATATTAATTATAATATATATACACATATATCATATACATTTAATATTACCAAGTTTAATAATCAAAAACTGGAGAAAGAAATAAGTTTGGTGGACGTAATAATACTTTTTCACATATTTTTTGTTCATACGCCATTCTCCCAAAAAAAGAAATCCCCAAGGGTTTGGGGAGGCGGTTGTGCCTTAGCACAGTCGAGCCCCAAACCCTTTGGGTGTGGCTATACAGAGTGGGGAGAGACTGCGAAGGTCTCCCTCCATAGTCATCCCCTCATGGGGGTGGTTGTGGAGGCAGCACCTCCCACGCCTCTCCCTTCCAACCAAAGGTTGGATTACAAAACAAAACAAATTCCGGCATAAGAAAATTTATTAACATAATTTTTTCGGTTATCTCAAACCCATAACCATGGACGTCGTACGGAAGGAAAAAATCACATTTAATTTAGTATATTTTAATATATGTAAATTATATATATATATAAACATATATATATGTATACATAATATATATATATATATATATATAAACGAATTTCAACAATAAATAAATTGAGGAAATTTTGTGAAAAATATTCACCTGTAAGAGAAATTGTAAAACTTTTTTAGAAAATCCAAATTTCACAGAGATTGTAAAAATTAATTCTTTTAATCCTTTTTCCTAAATTCTTAAACAATAAAATAACAATAAAGCCTAAACGGATCTAAATTACAAATCAGAAGTTTTCTTATCCTCTAATTTTCTTCATCACAATTTCCATGGAGATTTTAAATTCTTTAAACAATTTAAATGTTTTGTTTAACCTCAAGGTTCGATTTAAACAACAAAACAATCAATTTCCTCAAACAAATTTAATTCTACAGAGATTTACACAATTTCCCTGAATAACAAAAGCTATAAATTTAATTAATTAATTTCATTCTTCTATTCACAAATTCATTTCCTCAATAGATTTAACAACAAATTGATTAATCACTACAATTTTGAAAGCATTCAAAGAACAAAACATAAACACAGAAGAAAACCTGATTCAAGAAGCTACAGGTAATGAAAATTTTGATGCAGAGCTTCCTCCAAAGCTTCTCCAGTTCTATCCAACAATTTAATGATTCCAACCAAGAAAGTAATCCACAAACACCACAAAGATTTCTAGAATAATTCTAGAAAAATCTACAGCCAAGAATTTCCCAAAATATCTTCTCACACCAGAAGAAGCTTTTCCTCTCCAAAATTATCTCTTAGAAAGAATTTTGCAACTCATTCTTAGTTCATAATTCAACTCACACATGTTGGCCTAATTGAAAATATCTTGCACAACCAAATCTGATTTTGCATGCAAATCCCAAATTTAAAATATCTAAATATTAATTAACTCCAAAAATTGAAAACCAACTTTGCTTTTAAAATTCAATTTCAATTTCTAATTTAATTCCAACTTAATTGAAATGAAATTCCAAAATAATTAAGTTTCTACAAATTGAAATTAAATTCCAAGTTAATTTTAATTCTTTTATTTCTTTTAATTTTCTTGCATCACATTTAATTAATTAATTTAATTATTTAATAACTAAATTCAACCTATTGGATTAAATTTAATCAATTTTATAAATTAAATATAATTAATTAATTTAAATATAAAATTTTATCCACATTGCATAATTTAAATTAAATAACCATCAACATGAATTAATGCAATTATTCAAACTATCTATTCCCAAAACAAAAATCTTTCAGAATTAAATAACATTAAAGTAAGGCAAACAACGACTCGACACAATGATTGACGACACACTATGGCTAGGGTGTAGACTTGACACATGTTACATAGCTACTATCTCCCTTCAACTTAACCGTTGGATCGACACGCTCAGACCTGTGAAACCAGGTGGAGTCGATGTCATGTACCTGCAAACCTAAAAACATAGTAACCAACATCATAAAATACACACCATGAAGAAGAAATCAAGGAATTGCAGGGTGCTCGCAAGCGAGTGATGCGAATCCGTCCCTTTCACCAATACACTCAACAAAACTGACACTTCCATCATACATCAAATATTCTCATATGCACTAACATGTTCTATCAGCTAACATCATTACACCATTAAAACATGTAACACAAATCATTAGATAAACCAAATAACATCACATAAAATAGTCTATCGCTCAATAAATAGTGATCCAATACACACACAAGATAAAGTATCTGCATATCCAAAAGTATAAATCAACACAAAACAAGGACACACTGTCCAGACCATAAAGCAAAATGAAGGGGTGTTACAAAACATATCTCAGAGTGATTCCATGTCTTTGTTTGTGAAAGAGGACCATGCTTAGCGTAAACATACCTATTCAGACACATTGGAACAGTCCACTTGGTCACATGAGTTGCAGAACGAAATTTTCACCACTTTGCACTGCTTGCATTTGATAGTTTTCCATCAATTGAAAATCTGCCACCACAGGAAAACCACTCTAAGATTTCCAAAACCAAGAGAGGTTGTTGTAGAGGGGCCCAATTTGATCCTGTAGGATAGACGATAATTTTCTAAGTGTCATGATATCTGAGTAACAACATGTTAAAGTTTGCAGACATTTAGTACTTTGGACTCTTAAGGGATCAATCCAGTTGAACATGCCTCAAAGTGATTCTACATGTTTAGGTTTGAAATAGGACCATGCCTAGCATAAATGTATCATGTACTTATAAGAAAATTAATAAAATTCATTGTTTTCTTTCATTATTTTATATTTTTACCAGAAATCTTATGTTTCCTTGAACTGTATGGTTCCGTACAAGGTGATTGCGCTCTCTTTTTCAATCTCTTTATGTTTCCATAGACCCAATACATATTTATAAACCCATTTTCATATTAAGGTGTTTATTTTGTGAAAGGAAATAAGTTTTATGGGGTTTGTGTTGCTGCCACTATAGATTTTGATGGAAAAGGGCATGAAAAAATGGTGGTTTACCCTAGGGTTTGATAAAATATTGTATGTAGAGGTTGGGTGATTGTAGTTTGAGTTTTTATAGGTGATTTTAAGAAGTTCTAAGGAAGTGGCATGTTCTGGTAAGGTGTGGAACCTTTCCTTTCAATAAACCCTCCTCATACTAGCATAAAATAAGGGTTTTATGGTTTGACATGGTGGAGTGAGTTTCTCCTAAGACAGATTGTGGATATAAGGATTTGGATACATGATAATTTCTTCCCCAACAAGTTCAAGGGATTTTTGAATGTTTAAAAGTATGTTCCTTTGTAAATTAGGCCTAGTTAGCCTAATGAGGACATCAAAGAAGGATATTTTTGATGCACATGTTCGAAGACAATAACTATTGATTTTGAAGTATGTGTTGTAACTCAATAATATATATGTAGATCAGTCATTTTTTTGTGAAGTCATTTGAGAATTTTTCCTCAAAACACCACTTGGAGCCACACTTTTCACTTGAAAATTCATCATAAAACCCTGTAGCAACAACTCCACCTTTTTTTCTTGAATTCCCCTACATAGATAAAAACAAACACACCTAAAAAATCCTAAGACTAACTTGCTTCACTGATCTAAACTATCAAATTCAATGGAGTAGTCATTATTAGTTATCTAGACTTTCAAAACCCCAGTCTTGAGGGTTTACAGATTGAGTTGAGAAAAATCAGTTCAAACTAATGATAAAATCAATGGATACCCTCCTAAATAGATTAAAATTAAATCTAATTCACTATTATAACTTAAAAAACAAGATTCAAGGCCTTAAACTACTATACAAGCCATACAAGTTAATGAACAACTGGAAAAACTCATAAAATCACTAAAATAGGGATTTTATTGATTGTAAATCTTCAAGAATACAAAAGATACTTGTTTTGCTCGACCTTAAATGATTTATATCACTTCTCTAATCACCGAATGACCTCTTTGAGAATTTTAATACATTACATATGACCTTCACATGACCTTTTTCACATTATTTACATTTCAAAATTCAAATTTTGCAAATTTGCCTATTGAAGGCATTTAGAGAACAAAGTGCTATTGCACCAAACATGAACTCCAAAATTTTAGTATTTGAGTAAATATCATTACAATTCCTTAGTTACTTCATTCTCACAGATCTTTTACAATGTCACTCATACATTCAAGATTCTCTTTAAATGTCTACATCATAGGTGCTCATTATGAGGTTAACTTCAATTGAGTAACTTGAGATTCCCTCGCTAAGCTTCACACACTCTTTTATAATGGCTTGAAATCAAAATTGAAATTTTTCAAGATCATAAAAATAAGGATGTTTCATTGCTTTTTTGGCTGAGATTCTCTTTGATGGCTCATAAATTAGCATTTTCTGCAACAAGAGACCAATCAATTTGTAGTATTTTACTTACAAATACACAAAATAAAAAGAGAAAAATAAAGAGCATCCAAAATGGAAATGAAATGAAAATAGATGGAAGGCACTTAAAGATAAGCACGAAAGTCTCACAACTTAGTCAAAATAGGTCATACATATTCACTAGGAATTCCAACATACCTATTGCACACAACACCTCTCATGAATAGAGTAACTTGAAATTTGAGATGCTCTTATAATGTCTATTATAGATACTCATGATAAGGTTAAATTCAAATGAATAACTTGAAATTACCTCACCAATATTTTCACACACTTTTGTAATGGCTTAAAATCATGGTTTGGATTTGTCAAGATCATCAAAATAAGGATACTACAATGATTTTCTGGCTGAGATTCTCTTGGATGGCTCATAAATCTGCATTTTCTGCAAGGGGACACCAATCATTTTCTAGTAGGTTATTTACAAATAGGAAAATTAAAATAAGATGATAGTATTTTCATAAAACAAATTAATGTGCATACAAGTATAAATTAATAAGAACTGATGTGCATACTTACAAATTGATCCAACGAACCATTCGGGTCTTCTCTACTCTTTATTGTACCAAGTATTGCTTCGTGGGTAGACTCACGGACCTTCCACAAAACCTTTTTCAAAGGTCTACCCCCATATTTGGTCAAAAAAAAAATTGGATGCCACGAAAATGTTTGAGTAATGAATAATCTTACGATGCGTGTCAAAGTCTTGAAACAACCAATGTTTAACACTCTTATGTGGGTACCTTCTAAACCATGTTCCAGTAACAAAAATTGAGCTTGTAAGGTATTTGATGTTTTCTCCATCTGCAAATGGGGCCTCCAATTTATTTTTGGCCTCAACCAAAAATACCTACGAATTAAAGATGTACCTTCATTACCTAGACCCATCAAAGCATTACACCACTCAACAATTGATCTTCCATCTATCAACTTTGTATTGTCTTTATACTTTAACTCTTTTCATTCTAATGCTCTTTTCACACATGCTCCTGCACCATCATGCTCCCCCTTTCCATGCTCGACCTCACAAAAGTTCCACATATGATGTATACCTATAATGACATGCATCCTTCTCAACCAGTAGAACATACATGAGTTCTTGAACTATGCTGCATAATTATTGGACCATGTTATATGTCGACCATATGCTATGCCCCTCTGAGAAAAATCACTATAGAACATCTAGAAGAAACCTTGCATGAACTCTAGAGAATAAGTGTGATCATCACTAATATAAAAGTGATACTCCCTTAATATCTTCCTTTGGTCCTCTGTACTATCAATTGCATGAATGAATGTTATTTGCACAAATATCGAAACCTATGTGGAGTTGTAATACTGTGACTACACCTCACACTATGGTTGTAGAGTGTAGTTCTCCAAAAATTCAACCACTGATACTATGTTTCCAACTGGAAAGGTGTCCTTGCATAGCTTGAATTTCATGTCCAACAATTGGGCTCTATTGGTATACATTACACACTCAAATAGTAAATTTTCACAAAACATGGACATAAAATGATATGCTGGAATCTTTTCAATAACCAAATCACTCCTTTTTTCTTGAGACCCATATTTTTTAGCATATTCCATTGTTTTATACTTCCCAAACTCTATTAGTTTTTGTCCCACCTCATCTGTGCTTTCCATGTGTTGACATATTGGCATATGCAGGAAGCCACTGCAACACTCACATGAACCATCCAAGCATGTTGTCTTGTAAAATATTTGGACATCCTCTATTTCAAATAATTTTTTTTATGACAACTTTCTTGAAGATTTTGGTGGGGCTTCTATGCCACAATCTTGAAAAATGTCGTTAGTATGCAAATCTAAACATATAGAATGATAAACATCATAATAGTTACAAAATTCAATATGTAGTCTACAACAACAAGTATTGCATGTGTGATTTATCTTGATATAAAAAGGTTTAAGCATTTCAAAAAATATTTGAAAAATACTAATTTGAGGATAATCATTTTGAAATTTATGAAAAAATTTGGGTTTGAGTCATATCCAAAAAAATCTTTGGATGTGGCTCATGGTTCCGTATACTGATTCTCCTTCTTACCATATCCATTTGATTCAAAGATGGACTTGTGTTATTCTTCCAATACTCTTCAATAAGTGTTCTCAATGCTTCAACAAATTTTTTATCTTTTTGTGGTAGTCTCCCTGAGAATTCCCATAATTCATTTGAATCAGTGCCCTCAATTCTTTGCTATGTTTGAACGGCTTTTGATAAAGTTTTTCTACTAATTCTTATTTGTTCACTCATCTTTCTAATGAGACAAGCTCTCTTTTTCTAACTGCTTACCAAATTTGATGTAATGAGATTTTGTGTGACATTACTATCCTTTGAGTGTGAGGTCTTATCCACACTCTCATATGCATCCATTAGATTCTTCAAAAAATAGTGTTTTCACTTGATGCATTTGATGTTATCAACCCAAGAGTCTTCATGATGTCTCTATACTTTATACCCCGCATCATTTCAAGAAATATTTGACATCTTGCAGTGTCATTTAGCCTTTCAAAGTAAAGTTTCCAAATCTTATTAGCATAACTTCTACAAGTGCATGCTAGAATCGTACCTTCCATGTGCTGCAAAATATCCTCATCAATATTAATCAAATACTTTGGCTTTCTACACAAAATTCTAGGTGGTGTTCTCCTAGGTACATTGATGCAGGAGCATCCAGTGGTGTAAGGGCAATCCTGCATCACCCAAAAATATATTTACTTTCATTTAGATTTTTTTTGTAGATGTTTTTGCATTTCTGGATACCCTTTTCATCGAAGAAGAATTCCCAACTTTCAGAACTGCTTTTCTGCTTTTTCTGCTCAACTGCTATTTTTAGCAGGTATGAATTTGAAGGCGTGAGGAGACAAAAATTTAAGGGAAGCTTCAGGACATAATAATAAACACTTTGGTGAAAGAATCAGATCAAGAGCATTTCCGGTTCAAAAGTTATTCAAGTTTCAATTTCTGCTTTTTGCCTTATGAAATCTTCGGAGCTAATTTTGAGGTACTTAGAGGCTCCGGATGGGCCTGAAAAATTGGCGGAATACGAAAGTGGTTAGCCTTTAGGCCCCACTTTCCGGCAAGAGATCTTCGCGAGAGCTTTCCGAAAAGGTATTATCATTGAAGATCTGACGGTTAGATCTTGAGTTAGGGCTTCCGAAAGTTGGTGCATAATTTGAATCCCGTTTTTGGCTCCAAACAAAGAAACGGGCTATTTATGGGCGAGTTACTGTTTCTTTTAGGCAGTTTTTGGGGAAAGAAGATCGCATGCTGCGAATAGGGGAATTTCTGTAGTTTCTTTCTGTAATTTGCATGTATTGCAAAACTGGAGGATTTGAGATCCTCTGCATGTAGGAATTTCATACTTTGAAAATAATAAGATTTGTTAGTTTTTCTGTGTGATTTTCTTGTGTCTCGGGTTGCACCCTCATCAAGTGGTATCAGAGCGGGTTTTCTTGAGCGTGTGGACAGATCGCCGATCGTGAGGCAGTTCGCACCAGGACTGTGGTTGTGGGTTCAAGATATTCAAGATGCCTCCAAGAGTGGCACGTGGTAGGCGAGGTGGTGCCAGAAATGCTGGTGGAAGAGATCCATTAGCGGCTGAGGGTTTCAGAGCCCTCCAAAGACAAATAAATGCATTACAAAGAGAGTTAAGAAGAGGGGTAAACCCGAGAAGGGGAGAAGAAAGTGAGGATGAAGAAGAGGTGGAAGATTCAGATGTAGAAGAGGAAGAAGAAGCTATTGATCAAGATCAAATGCGGCTGATAAGGGCCATTTCGAAGATCGGAAAAAGACCTAGAGTAGAAGTTCCCAGTTTTTCCGGAAGTCTAGACCCGGAAGAGTTGATTGATTGGATCAATGAGTTGGAAGAGTATTTCGAGTATGAAGAAGTAGAGGACCCAGATCGGGTTAAGTTTGCAAAAACGAAGCTAAAGGGCCACGCCAGTATCTGGTGGAAAGAGGTCCAACTAGAAAGAAATAAGAGAGAAAAGGGAAAGATCACCAGATGGGATCGCATGGTGGAGAAACTGAAGAAGCAGTTCATGCCAATGGACTATGAGTTAGATCTATTGAAGAAATTGCAAGGGTTGAAGCAAGGAAGTAGATCTGTGAAAGAATACACAGAAGATTTTCACAAGATGATCATCAGAACGGGACATGCAGAGGCCAACAAGGAGAAGGTAGCCCGTTATCTTAATGGGTTACGGCCGAGCATTCAAGAGGAGTTAAGCCTGGTCAGAATGGCCACCTTTGAGGATGCTTACCAATTTTCGCTGAGAGTTGAAGAGAAGCTGAACAAGAGATTTGATAGCAAGCAAAAAGGACGAGGAGGTCAAAGCGGAAGGGGTAGCGGAAGATCTTTTGAAAGCCGAAATGAGGATGAGAAGAAAATGAAGATGTGGGTACCAGTCGAAGCCAGAGGAATGATAACTTCTACCTCCCACGTGATCAGAATGGTGGTGATCAAAGAGGTAGAGGACGAGGAAGATTTGGGCAAGGACCTGGAAGAGGTGGTTTCAGAGGAACTTGTTTCCGATGTGGTGAAGAAGGGCATCGAGCCTATGAATGTCCACAATACCAAGGAAGGACAGACAAAAGGCCTGAAGGTCGTGCAAGAGTTGCGCATGTAGATGAGGAGGCTCAATCTGAGCATTCAGATGATGCTGAAAGGGGAGAAGCCCTAGTGGTTAGAAGAGCCTTGGTGACTGAAGAGAAGGAGCCAGAACAGAGGAAGAATTTGTTTCGCACAAGGTGCAAGTGTGAAGACAAATGTTGTGATGTCATTATTGATGGTGGGAGCACCGATAATCTAGTGTCGGAAGAAATGGTTACAAAGTTGAAGTTGAAGAGGGAAAGGCATCCACATCCATATCGGATTGCCTGGTTACAGAAAGACCACAAAGTTCTAGTCAATGAGCAGTGCCTGGTGAAGTTCAAGATCGGAAGCTATCGTGATGAGGTACTCTGTGATATCATCCCCATGGATGCATGTCACATGCTGTTGGGGAGGCCGTGGCAGTTTGACAGGCGAGCTGTACATGATGGCCATGCAAACACTTATTCCCTGATGAAGGGTGGAGTCCGCCATAAGTTGAAACCCCTGAAGAAGGCCGAAGAAAAGGTATGCAGTAGTGCTAGAATTTGTTATGTCGATGGAAGGAAATTTTTAGAAGGCATAAAACATGAGCGTGTGTGTTATGCATTGATTCCTAAAATGGATAAGGAGGGTAGTGAGAAGGTTCCAGTAGAAGTTTCTGGGTTATTGAATGAGTTTCAGGATATTGTTTCTGATAATGTACCTGAGGGTTTACCACCAATGAGGAAGATCAGTCATCAGATTGACTTGATCCCAGGAGCCAGTTTGCCGAATAAGGCAGCTCATAGAATGACTCCTGCAGAAAATGAGGAGTTAAACAGACAAGTTGAGGAGTTGTTGAGAAAGGGTTTGATTCGAGAGAGTTTGAGTCCATGTGCAGTACCTGCAGTACTAGCACCAAAGAAGGATGGGGAGTGGAGGATGTGTACAGACTCTCGGGCCATAAACAAGATAACAATCAAGTATAGATTTCCCCTGCCAAGGATGGATGACCTGATGGACTGTTTGAGTGGAGCTCAGTACTTCACAAAGATTGATCTGAAGAGTGGATATCACCAGATTCGGATTCGAGAGGGAGATGAATGGAAGACCGCCTTCAAGACCAAAGAGGGCCTGTACGAGTGGTTAGTCATGCCTTTGGTTAGTCATGCCTTTTGGGCTAACCAATGCACCGAGCACATTCATGCGGCTCATGAACGAGGTACTGAAAGAGTTCCTAGGAAGCTTTGTTATTGTGTATTTAGATGATATTTTGATATTCAGTAAGTCACTGGATGAGCATATAATGCATATTGGTAGAGTCTTTGAGAAGTTAAGAGAAGAGAAATTGCTGATTAATCTGAAGAAGTGTAGTTTTGTGAAGAAGGAGTTAGTGTACTTGGGGTTTGTTGTCTCAACAGAAGGTCTCAAGATGGACCCAGAGAAGGTGAAGGCTATTCTGGAATGGCCTACCCCAAGAACTGCTACTGAGGTGAGATCTTTCCATGGTTTGGCTAGTTTTTACAGAAAGTTTATTAGAAACTTCAGTAGTATTTGTGCACCCCTAACTGAAACAATGAGAGGGGATAGAAAAGAGTTCAAGTGGAGCACTGGAGCAGCAAGGAGTTTTGATCTATTGAAGCAGAAGGTGACAGAACAACCTGTTTTGGCTCTCCCAGATTTCAATAAGGTGTTTCAAGTGGATTGTGATGCCAGTGGTTGTGCCATTGGAGCAGTGTTAAGCCAAGAAGGTAAGCCCATTGCCTATTTCAGTGAAAAGTTAAATGATGCAAAGAGAAAGTACTTGTATATGATCAAGAATTTTATGCAATAGTTCAAGCATTAAAGAAATGGAGGCATTATTTGTTGCCAAAGGAATTTGTTATGTATACTGATCATCAAGCATTGCAGTACCTGAGTAGTCAGGGAAAATTAAATCAGAGGCATATGAAATGGGTAGAATTTTTGCAGAGTTATACATTTGTTTTAAAGCATAGGAGTGGGAAGTCAAATAGGGTTGCAGATGCCTTAAGTAGGAGGCATACATTGTTGATAGAAATGCAGATTGAGGTGGTTGGGTTCAGTGAACTCAAGACATTGTACCCGAATGATCCTGATTTTGCAGAGGCTTGGAAAGCTTGCAAGGAACCTGTTACAGTTGACAGGACAAAGTGGTTGGATTTCCTAATTCAAGAAGGCATGCTGTTTAAGGGAAGTCAATTATGTATTCCGAGGAGTTCCATGAGGGAGAATCTGATAAAGGAGAAGCACAGTGGAGGAATGGCAGGACATTTTGGTCGGGATAAGACCATTTCCATTATCAGTGAGCATTATTATTGGCCTCAGTTATCACAAGATGTGAAGAAGTTTGTGCAAAGTTGTAGGGTATGTCAAATGGCTAAAGGAGTGAGTCAGAATACAGGGTTGTATCAGCCCTTACCTGTACCAGAGAGGTCGTGGGAGGATATAAGTATGGACTTTGTTCTTGGTTTGCCAAGGACATAGAGAGGGAATGATTCAATATTTGTGGTGGTTGATAGGTTTTCGAAGATGGCACATTTCATCCCATGCCAGAAGACCCATGATGCAGTCCACATTGCTGACTTGTTCTTCAAAGAGGTGGTGAGGCTACATGGTTTGCCAAAGAGTATAGTCTCAGATCGTGACACAAAATTTGTTGGATACTTTTGGAGGACCTTGTGGAAGAAGCTGAAAACAGAGTTGAAGTTTAGTTCTGCACACCATCCCCAGACTGATGGGCAGACTGAAGTTGTGAACAGGAGTTTGGGTAACCTACTGAGATGCTTGGTAGGAGATAAACCAAAGGGATGGGATTTGATCTTACCCCAGGCAGAATTCGCTTACAACAATTCTGTCAATAGAAGCACTGGTAGATCACCGCTCCAGATTGTGTATGGAAGTAGTCCTAGGACTGCTCCAGAATTGAGGAAGATGGACCAAGAGAAGAAGACAAGTGCTGAAGCTGAAGACTTTGCAGAACACATCAAGAATATGCAAGAGAAGGTAAAAGAACACATTAACAAGATGAATATGCAGTATAAGGCTAAGGCAGATCAAAAGAGGAGGTATAAGGAGTTTCAGGTTGGTGATGAAGTGATGGTCCACTTGAGGAAAGAAAGGTTTCCAGTAGGAACCTATAACAAATTGAAGATGAAGAAGTTCGGTCCCTGTAAAATTTTGAAGAGGCATGATTCAGGGAACGCATATGAGGTAGAGTCGCCAGATGGATTCAACATTTCCCCTGTGTTCAACATTGCAGATTTGATAGAATATCATGAGGCTGGCGCAGAGGAAGTACCAACAATGGAACAATGCGGTATTCCAGCACCTACTTCAGAAAAGGAGGAGATTGAAGAAATCTTGGATAGCCGTGTAGGAAGGAGTACCAGAAATAGGCAATATGAAGAATATCTGGTGAAGTGGAAAGGAAGGCCTGTGGAAGATTCATCCTGGTTGTCCAAGGCAAAGGTTGACCGTTTGGGTTTTCCTCAACCATCTGAGAAGTGACGGAGTCACTTTTCAAATTACCCTGGGTGTCTGATGCAGGAGCATCCAGTGGTGTAAGGGCAATCCTACATCACCCAAAAATATATTTACTTTCATTTAGATTTTTTGTAGATGTTTTTGCATTTCTGGATACCCTTTTCGTCGAAGAAGAATTCCCAACTTTCAGAACTGCTTTTCTGCTTTTTCTGCTCAACTGCTATTTTTAGCAGGTATGAATTTGAAGGCATGAGGAGACAAAAATTTAAGGGAAGCTTCAGGACATAATAATAAACACTTTGGTGAAAGAATCAGATCAAGAGCATTTCCGGTTCAAAAGTTATTCAAGTTTCAATTTCTGCTTTTTTCCTTATGAAATCTTCGGAGCTAATTTTGAGGTACTTAGAGGCTCCGGATGGGCCTGAAAAATTGGCGGAATACGAAAGTGGTTAGCCTTTAGGCCCCACTTTCTGGCAAGAGATCTTCACAGAGCTCCTAAAAAGGTATTATCATTGAAGATCCGATAGCTAGATCTTGAGTTAGGGCTTCCAGAAGTTTGTGCATAATTAGAATGTTATTTTTGGCTCTAAATGGAGGAAATAGGGCTATTTATGGGGTAGTTTCTGATTTTTGTGATATTTTTTGGGAAAGAAGATCTTGATGTCATTAATAGGAATTTCAGAAGTTTCTTTATGTAATTTGTATTGCAAAATCAGAGGATTTGAGATCCTCCGTGACGGTAGAATCTCTCATACTTTGAAAATAATAAGGAGATTTTGTTATTTTTCTGCAGATTTTTGAAATTCTTGGTGCACTCCTCATCATACATACATCTCAACATTATGAATTTCATAAATATTGTTGGATGTTGTGGTTGTATTGCTGATATGTGGTTGTCATTGATGTCAACACTATTAGTATTGATTATCCTTAAGGCTATATATGTCGAGGTTATTGAGAAAATTGTAAAAATAATATTGCTAACAACCAATGAAGCTGAGAAGGTCAAAATTTTGCAAAGTTTTGTACATTGAAGATTTGAAGGTGTGCTTCAAAGGGTTTGTTGTTGAAGCTTTCTAGTACGTTTTCTAAAATTTTTAGAGGTTCACATCAAGATTTGTGGAAGTTATGTAGACCTATGTTCCTACAGTTATTCAATTTCTGTAGATGGTGTTCTCAGATGAAGCAGATGAAATTCTAGAAATTTCATGTGTTGCACATGTACCTATAACATTCATGGATGAGTCTAGATCATAATCTATCCTTTTTGTACGTTTGCATTGATCAGAGTGTTCGTGATCAGAGATTTTTCCAATGTGTTCTCTATTTTTCATGTTCTTGGCCGACATGATGTTAGCGTGTTGCGGATCTATGAAGATTAATATTTTACTTTTTAGTGTGTTTGAAGGTGTTTTTTTGGGTCCTCACTATGTTGTGACTAACTTGTGTTGGTGCGCATTGAAATTTATTCATGTATTGAGGCCGATAATTGTAATTTATAATTTATTTGAGGTCGACTGAATAGTGGATGTAAATTCGTATAGCAGATATATATAAGTATTTTTTTTCCTCATTTAGAGGCAATGATCAATGTGTGCAAGAGGTGTACATGTGTGAATAAAGGTCAAATCATTCAAGAGTAGAGAAGAGTGTGAAGAAGTTTGAGTAGAGTGCGTAGAAGTTTTTGTGCACCTAACTTGAACTGTAATCAAGCTTTTGTAGAAGCTATTTTCTCAGTTCAACTTCATCAGATGGATTTAATCTGATTATTTTATGTAATTAAATGAGCCTTCCCTTTGAGCAGTGTTCTCTAGGTAGTGCACCTGAATGCAAGTGCATTCCTTTTTCATTCTTCGTTATACTTCTAATAGGGTATAATTTTGTGGACTAACATCCACCATGGTTTTTCCCCTAATAGGGTTTCCATGTATAAAATCTTTGTATTCATGTGTCTCTGATGTGTTATTAATTCATGCTTTCTTTTTTATTTATCAGATCTGATATTTAAGGTTGATTAATGTTGTATAAGTTTCATTTTGGTAACAAATGATTCACCCCCCTCTTAGTTGTCTATCCTTGTTTTACCAACAATTGGTATCAGAGCTAGTTCCTCTAAACAAGCCTAATAACTTGAGGTGATCCGAGATGGCATCATACAAGAAGGATAGTCCTATATTCAATGGTACAAACTAATCCTTATGGAAAGCCAAAATGGAGTGCCATTTGAAGTGCATTGGAGAACCTTTTTGGAAGATGACACAAAGTGCATATACTATTCCTTAGAATGGTTTTTCCTCTGAAGATGAGATCAAGAAAGCATAAGCTAATACCAAAGCTATTCAAGCATTATTGAGTGCTTTGACAAATTTAGAGATGAAAAATGTGTTAATATTGAAGACTGCATACCATATCTGGAAAAATTTGGAAACATTGTATGAAGGAGATGTGCTAGTGAAAAGTGATAAGATACAAAGTCTAAAAGGAAAGTGAGAAGACTTGAAGATGAGTGAAGATGAGAATATCCTCTCTTTTTCTCAAAAGATAAATGAACTAGTGATGAAGATTAGATGTGCTAATGGAACCCTAGATGATGAAGAATTTGTGGCTAAGATACTTAGACTTGTGCCTCCCTCCTAAAAAAAAGAGCTCATGCTATTGATGAACTCAAGATAGTGACAAATATTACGAGAGACATGTTGATTGGAAAAATTTATGCATTTGATTTTAGTGAATTTGGTGAATCTTCTCCTAAGACTGAATCTGCATTCAAAGCTACAATATCCAAAAAAATCCAACAAAGATACAATTCGGGTGAGAGTTCCAAAAGGACATTCAAATATGAAGATGAAATGAAAAATATTGAAGATGAAGAAAGAGAATTAGAAGAACTGGAAGCATTGATTGTTAAAAGCGAATCTAGAGGTCGTGGTAAGTACAAAGTAAAGTTACCTATTAAATGTTTTTCTTGTAGTAAAATAGGTCATTTTGCATCTAGATGTCCTGAAAGATTTTCTAAGTACAAACCCGAGAAGACTAGATTTCAAAGGAAATGTTATTATGCTAAAGGTGTAATTGATGAAGAATCTGATAAAGAAACTAGAAATAAAGATGAATGGGTATTTAATTCTATCAAAGAAAATGGTCAGTTGTCCACTAAATCTACTAGTAATGTGAATGTTGAGAAAGCTCTTGCAGTAAAAATGAAGAAAAGGATGAGTGGGTAATTGAAAGTGGATGCTCACATCATATGATTGGTGATAAAAGAAATTTTTTAAGCTTGTAAGACTATGATGGTGGTGCTGTAAGATTTTGAGACAACACTTATGGCGTGATTCATGGTAAAGGCACTATTTATTTTGGTGGTAAACATAATACTAATGATGTTCTTTATGTAGAAGGCTTAAAGAATAACTTGTTAAGTGTTGGAGAGATGGTAGACAAGGGTTACAATCTTCAATTCAAGGATGGTAAGTGTAGAATAAGGGGAATTTCTAGAAATATGATTGCTTCAAGTACAAAGACAAAGGGTAATATATTTCATTTGAGTGTTGCTAGTGAAATTTTCTTAATTTCTCAAATTGATGTAAGTTGGCTATGTCATAGGAGGTTGTGTCATGTGAACTTTGATACCATTGTCAAGATAAGCACTACTCAAACAGTCAAAGATCTTCTTAAGTTAGTGAAGCCTACGAACACTATGTGCAAGGAATGTCAAATGGGAAAGAAGACAATAAATTATTTTCAGAGCAAAAAATATAGCTATAATGGAGTATTGGATTTGATACATACTGATATATGTGGTCCATCCTGAATTAGAAGTCTACAAGGTGAAAGGTATTTTATGTTGCTCATTGATGATTATTCTGGAATGATATGGGTTGCTTTCTTAAGAGAAAAAAATGAAGCATTAGAAAGTTTCAAAATTTTCAAAGCTATGGTAGAGAATGAGATAGGCCAGAAGATCAAATTTCTAAGATTAGATAGAGGTGGTGAATTCACTTCCCAGGAATTCAATTATTTCTATGAAGAGCATGGAATCCAAAGACAGATATCTGCTCCCTAGACCCCTCAACAAAATGGAGTTGTTGAAAGAAATAATAGAACTATTCTAGACACTGCTAGAACCATGATGCTAGAAGAAAATGTTCCTCATTTCTACTAGAGAGAAGTTGTAAGTACCGTTTTCTATACCATTAACATGGTGTATGTCAAAAGTAATTCTGGTAAGACACCTTTTGAGCTATGGTTTGGTTATAAACCTACTATCAAGTATTTCAAAAAAAATGGAAGCAAATGCTACATCAAGAGAGATGATGATATAGGAATGTTTGATGCTAGAAGTGATGAAGGAATATGTTTGGGTTACTCTACTAAAAGTAAAGCTTACTGGTGCTTTAATAAGAGGTTAAAAGTGCAAATGTCAAAGTTGATGAAGATATTGTTAGACCATTCAGATATAGTGGATATGATTCAAATGATCAAAATGATAATACTAAAAATTATGTTCAGACACATAATCAACTTTAGATTGTTCTAGTGAAATAAAAAAGGAATCAAGAGGCAGATACTAGAAGAAGTGTAGAAGAAAGAACACAAGAACAAGAAGTCAGAGAAAATCCTAAAACTCTCAAATATGTAAGGAGAAATCACTCTGATAGTTAGATCATAGGATACAAGAGAAAAGGTGTGAAAAATAGAAGAATAATTTTGGAAGAGTATTGTCTAATTTCCAAAGTTGAGCCTAGCAATATCAATGAAGCATGCAAAGATGAGCATTGCATGGAAGCCATGAAAGAAGAAATAATGAAGATAGAAAAGAATGATACATGGGATCTTATTCCTAGACCTCGGAAAAAAAATGTGATTGGAACCAAGTGGGTGTTCTGGAATAAGCTAGATGAGAAAGGTGAAGTGGTCAGAAACAAAGTAAGACTGGTTTACAAAGGGTACTCATAGATGGAAGGTATTGATTTTGAAGAAATTTTTTCCTCTGTTGCTAGAATTGAAGCGGTAAGATTATTTTTTTCTTATGCTACTTTCAAAAATTATAAAGTCTATTAGATGGATGTAAAGTTAGCATTTCTGAATGGTGAGCTAGAAGAAGAAGTTTATGTTGAACAACCATATGGATTTCAATTGACTAATGAAAAAGACATGGTATGCCGATTGAATAAATCTCTATATGGAATTAAGAAAGATCCTAGAGCTTGGTATGCTAGATTGGATAAAGAATTATTAAAGCTTGGATTCAATAAAGGTACTACTAACAACAATTTGTATTTCAATTTGGATCAAAATAAAGAATTGATCATTGATGTCTTTGTTGATGACATTAATTTTGAACATAATGATGATTTGTGTATGAAGTTTGCTAATGAAATGAAAAGTGAGTTTGAAATGTCAATGATAGGAGAGTTGAAATTATTTTTAGGATTGCAAATCACTTAGTTAAATGGTGGAATTTTCATATCTCAGTCTAAGTATGTGAAAGAGCTACTAGAAAATTTTGGCATGGAAGATTCAAAGACAGTTAGTACACCTATGATAACTGGATGCAAACTTACACAGAATGATGATTCTCCTAAAGAAAAATAGATAAGATATAGGTTAATGATTGGTTGATTACTCTATTTGACTCAAACCAGGCAAGATATAATGAATGTTGTATGCATGGTTGCTAGATTTCAAGCTGATCCTAAAGAGTGGCATGTAACTGTTGTGAAATTATTTTTAGATACCTAAAAGGGATAGTTGATCTTGGTCTTTGGTATCCTAGGAATGATGATCTTATCCTAAATGATTTTACTAATGTTGATTGGGCAGGAGATGTGGATGAAAAGAAGAGTACTAGTGGCGGTGCATTCTTCTTAGGGAAGAAATTGGTATCTTGGCTAAGCAAAAATCATAATTTCATTTTATTATCTGTTGTTGAGGAAGAATATATTGTTGCTACAAACCATTGTACTCAAGTATTGTGGATAAAGAAAATGTTGAGAGATGTCAGAATTGAGTATGAAGAACCAATTGCCATATTTTTGTGACAGTTCAAGTGCCATTAATATTTCCAAGAATCCAGTGCTACATTCAAAGACAAAATATATATCCATCAAATATCACTTTTTGAGAGATAAAGTGAGTGACTAAGAAGTTAGACTCAAATATATACCTACCAAGGAGAAAATTGCAGACATCTTTACTAAGCCATTGCCTAAGGATAATTTTGAGTACCTCAGGGGCAAGTTACGGGTGATTTCCCCTCTTGATCAAAACTAAGATGTAGGTATTTGCATCAATCCGTGAATTCATAGCCATATCTTATTATGGATTGATGTTGTGGTGGCTACTACTCATGGTGAGTAGTCAGATGATTAAAAATTGTGATTAAAGCATGTGTACATTTTCCATTGATGTCAAAGGGGGAGAGAAGAGCAATGTGAAAAAAATGGGAGAAGAAGGAAATAAGAAAGTGTGCACAATCTCAGGGGGAGATAGTTTGAGAAGAGCTAGTTGGGTTGGTGACATTATTTTTCACACCATGTGTTGCCATCAATACCAAGGGGGGAGATTTTTGGATGTTGTGGTTGCATTTCTAATATTTGGTTGTCATTGATTTCAACACTATTAGCATTGATGATGCTTAAGGTTGTATATGTCGGGGTTATTGAGAAAATTGTAAAAATAATATTGTTGGCAGCCAGTGAACTTGAGAAGGTCAGAATGTTGGAAATTTATGTACATTGAATATCTAAAGGTGCACATCAAAGGGTTTTTTTCTGAAGCTTTCTAGTATGTTGTCCAAAATTTTAAGAGGTTCGCATCAATATTTGTGGAAGTTATGAAGATCTGTGTTCCTACAGTTATTCAGTTTCTATAGATGGTGTTCTTGGATGAAGCGGATGAAATTATGGTAATTTCATGTGTTTTGCATGTACTTGTGACATTCATGGATGATTCTAGATCATAATTTATCCTTGATGTACATCTACATTGATCAAAGTGTTTTTGATCGATGTGTGCTCGATTTTTCATGTTCTTGGCCAACATGATGGTGTAACCATGTTGCGGATCCATGGAGAATAATATTTTATTTTTTGGTGTGTTTGAAGGTATTTTTTGGGGTCCTTACTATTTTGTGACCAAATGTTTTTGGTGTCCATTGAAATTTATTCATGTATTGAGGCAACATTTGTAATTTATTCTTTATTTGAGGCCGACTGAATAGTGGATGTAAATTCATATAACAAATACATATAAGTGTTTTTTTTACTCATTTAGAGGAAATTATTAGTGTGTGCAAGAGGTGTACATGTGAGAATAAAGTTCAAATCATTCAAGAGCAGAGCAGAGTGTGAAGAAGTTTGAGCAGAGTGTGGAAGAGTGTAGAATTTTTTTTGCGCCTAACTGGAACTATAATCAGGCTTTTGTAGAGGCTATTTTCGCAGTTCAACTTCATCAAATGGATTTAATCTAATTATTTTTTGTAAGGCAATGACCCTTCCCTTTGAGTAGTGTGCTCTAGGTAGTTAGCCTAAATGAAAGTTCATTCCTTTTTCATTCTTCATTATCTTCTAACAGGGTATAATCTTGTGGACTAACATCCACCATGGTTTTTCCCCTAACAGGGTTTCCACGTATAAAATATTGGTGTTCATGTGTCTCTAATGTGTTATTAATTTATTCTTTCACTGTTATTTATCAGATCTAAGATTTAAGGCTGATTAATGTTTTATAAGTTTGATTTTGGTAACAACTGATTCACTCCCCCTCTCAGTTGTCTATCCTTGATTTTCCAAGAAATATTTAATTGAGGTGGGCTAGATTGCGTACCTTCGATCAATGGTGGAGTAGAATACATACCTTTAGGTTCTCATGGGGATGATGGCATGCCTTCTTTGTCAAATTTGAGTGATGATGTACTCTCAACTTGATATGTGCTCAATGGTGTTCAACCATATTCACTTGTGATAGATGGTGTCCCTCCATATTCACTTGTGGTAGCTAGTGTCCCTCCATATTCTCTTGTGCTTAATGGTGTCCCTTCGTATTCACTTTCCATAGAGGGTGTGTATCCAACTACAATATTTGAATTTGTCTTACCATGATGATTTCTCATTCATTCCCTTTGTGCTACCAAATATTGTTCTCTTTTTGATGGTTGAGGTTCCTCTTTAGTTGGCTTTCTTTCATCAATAGTACCCAATTTCTTCTTTTCACGATATGACCTCAATCATTCTCTCTCCTTTTCTTTGAAGTTTTCATACTCTTTGTCTATTATTTTATTCCTTCTTTGTTTCTTCAACATGGTAGATAATTTTACCTGTAGCATGGAAATGAGACGAATATTAGTTCCTAAAATATTTATCCATTCAAATAAATTAAATATATGTCATTCAAGGCTTCATAAAAAAATACTTACAATCATCTTTTAGAAGACTATTTATAGCATAGACAAAGGTGGTGCAGGGGCATGCCATGATTATAGATAGGCAGAATTACATTGTTTTCCTTGTGTAAATGGGGTGTTAAAGAAGCGTTTTGATGAAATGTTGAAGGAACCTTCCATGTAATGGTTGTTTGAGCTTTTGGAAGGATTTTTTGAAGTGTTGTTGGTTTTGGTAAAGTTTGCTAAACCTAGTTTTCAAGACTTTCAATAAACCCTAGGTTATTTGCATGAAAGTTGAGGGTTTGGTTTTAAGGTTTGAAAGTAATTTAAAATGGTGTATTGACCCATTCTTCTCACTATGACCACTCTAATTTGAGGAATGGGTCTTTAACATCACTAGAAAGGTGTGGGAATGTTGAGTGTGTATAGGGGAAAGTAGATGTTTTTCATATGAATTTGAGAGGTTTTGACATGCTAAAGTGAGTATTGTGTTAGGTAACCATTGTTTCTTGTTGAATTAAGTTTTTTCAGGCCATTTTAGACCTGTTTGAGGTGGTGGCATGTTTTGATAAGGATGGGAAGTGTGTTTTCCAATAATTCCTAGGTTATTTGCCTTAAAAAGAGGGTTTTTGGTTTTGGAATCTTGGTGGATAAATTAATGAGAAGTAATTGTGAATTATTTGGTTTGAATACATATAAATTTCTTCCCACACATTTTTGGAGGTTTTGGTCAAGTTTGAAGATAATTTTCTTTCCTAAAGTGTCCTAATTTGAGGCCTAGTTGACGTAGAAAGCCTGATTTGAGATTTGTTTTACAAAGTAACCAATATTGGTTTGTTGGCATGTGATTGTGTACCTTGAAGGGTCCTTGAAATGGTTCAATTCTTGGTCTGAAAGAATCTTATCAAGAATAAATAACTAATTGAATGAGTTGGCAATGGTATAAGGAAGAGTGATGATTTGGTGAAAAGTTAAGAGTTTTGAGAATTGTTGTTGTTGGTTGATTTTTTGTGTTCAGTTGTGTTGCAGGAACTCCCCTGGCTGCATCACAATTAAAATAATTTGTCCATGCTTCCATTTTTATGACAACCTAAGATTAAAATTAAAATAAACAATGATCAACATGGAATATAATTGTTTGACAAAATACCTCAATGAAAGCTTTAGAGAGTGATATGCACTTCCATAATAAAGGATTAAGAAATGATGTTTTATTTTACTTCCTTAAAATGTACATCATATATATGTGTATAAAAAATGTGGAATAATACACAAGGTAATTCAATTGTTAAATAACAAAATGCCTCAAAGATATGTGGTTTAAAAATGTAATGTGCATTGACAACCTAAGGTTATAATGATAAACAAACAATGATCAACATGGAATATGCAAAATAAATAAAATGAAAGAAAGCCATAATAAAATGAAAGAAAATGTGTAAAGACCTCACATACCTAAAAAACCAGACTTTAAAATGGAAGATTTCAACCCAATTATGTAGCCTTATCTTCTTCTTTCTTCAAACTCCTCAACAATTTGTCTTTTTCAGAAGCTTGTTCCCCTCCAAACTTCAATTGTGTATCAATATTCAATGGAATTCAAACTTGAATTGATATTATATGTCTTTCAAAATGAAAATTCTTCTATTTCATGGAAATTTGGTAGAAATATCATGGAAAAGGTGGTGGAATGTTACAAACATGCTTGCACACTTCACAAAATAATCAAAAAGCTACTTTTTGTCAGAGAACGCATAGAACCAGAAGAATATGCAAAATGTGGGCTTTGAGATCACCGGTATATTGAGTTTTTTTACCATTTTTAGTGCAACACAAAATGCACTCACATTATAACATGCTCGCATTATAATGTGAGCACTTTATTTCTTCCTAAAACGACCATATCTCTACTTCTTCAAAACGTGCTCACGTTATGAAAAAGTTGGTTTTTTAAAAGATTTATTTTCTCTCTCTTTGTCTATACCCTATATACCCTAATTATATCTCTCTTCCCTCTACCCTTATACCCTAATTCTATCTATCTACCCTCTACCCTCTACCCTTAACCCTTATACCCTATATATCTCTCCCACTCCCTCCCTCTCTCTCTCCCAAGTTTCTCCCTCATCTCTCAACCCCTATACCCTCTCCCTCTCTCAACTCACTATCTCTCACTCACTCATTTGATCTCTCTCCCACTCTCTCCCACTCTCTCCCACCCTCTCTCCCACTCTCTCACACTCTCTCCCACCCTCTCTCTCACTCTCTCCCACTCTCTCCCACCCTCTCTTCCACTCTCTTCCTCTCTCCCATTCTCTCCCACCCTCTCCCACTCCCTCCCACCCTCTCTACCAATCT